>SJXQ01002751.1:317855-400721 GCA_006408695.1 Aepyceros melampus
TATGACCAACCTAGATAGTATATTCAAAAGCAGAGACATTACTTTGCCGACTAAGGTCCGTCTAGTCAAGGCTATGGTTTTTCCTGTGGTCATGTATGGATGTGAGAGTTGGACTGTGAAGAAGGCTGAGTGTAGAAGAATTGATGCTTTTGAACTGTGGTGTTGGAGAAGACTCTTGAGACTTCCTTGGACTGCAAGGAGATCCAACCAGTCCATTCTGAAGGAGATCAACCCTGGGATTTCTTTGGAAGGAATGATGCTAAAACTGAAGCTCCAGTACTTTGGGCACCTTATGCGAAGAGCTGACTCATTGGAAAAGACCCTGATGCTGGGAGGGATTGAGGGCAGGAGGAGAAAGGGACGACCGAGGATGAGATGGCTGGATGGCATCACAGACTCAATGGACGTGAGTCTGAGTGAACTCCGGGAGTTGGTGATGGACAGGGAGGCCTGGCGTACTGCGATTCATGGGGTCACAAAGAGTCGGACACGACTGCGCGACTGAACTGAACTAACTGTATAAATTATATCATAGCATATTTATCTTTCTCTATCTGACTTATTTCACATAACATAATGTAAGTTTCTCCTATGTTGCTGTAAATGGCAGGATTTTATTTTTCATTCTCATGACTGAATTATTGAATTATATTCCATTATATCATATCTTCTTTATCCAGTGATCTGTTGATGGACACGTCTATTGTTTTCATATCTTGGCTATTATGAATAATACTGCAATGAATATGGAGTGAGAGATTTTATTTTCATTTCCTCTTAATATATAATCAGATGTAAAGAATTGTTGAATCATATAGTAGCTCTATTTAAAAAAAATTTTTTTTAAGGAAACTCCATACTATTTCCTAGTGTTGTTCTTGTTCCTCAGTCGCTAAGTCATGTCTGACTCTGTGACCCTATGGACTGTAGCATGCCAGATTTCCCTGTCCTTCACTGTCTCTCATAATCATGACCATTGAGCAAGTGATTCCATCCAACCATCTCATCCTCTGTCGCCCTCTTCTCCTCTTGCCCTTAATCTTTCCCACTATCAGGGTCTTTTCCAATAAGTTGGCTTTTCACATCAGGTGGCCAAGTATTAGAAGTTCAGCTTCAGCATCAGTCCTTCCAGTGAATATTCAGGTTTGATTTCCTTTAGGACTGACTGGTTTGAGCTCCATGCTGTCCAAAGGACTCTCAAGAGTCTTCTCTAACACCACCATTCAAAAGCATCAAGTCTTCAGTGCTCAGCCTTCTTTACGGTCCAACTCTCACATTCGTACATGACCACTGGAAAAAACCATAGCTTTAACTAGATGGAACTTTGTGGGCAAACTGATGTTTCTGCTTTTTAATCCACTGTCTAAGTTTGTCTTAGTGTTTCTTCCAAGGAGTGTTTGTTAATTTTGTGGCTGCAGTCACTATCCACAGTCATTTTGAAGTCAAAGAAATAACATATGTCACTGTTTCCACTTTTCCCCCATCTGTATGCAACAAATGATGGAACTGATTGCTACATCCCTACCAAGAGTGCACAGGGTTCTCTTTGCTCAACATTCTTGTCCATACTTGTTATCTCTTGTTCTTGACTTATTGTTAACAGCCATTCTAAAATCTTAAGGTTATGTCTCATTGTGGCTTTGATAATTGTACATTTCCCTGATGAATATTGATGTCAAGCACCTTTTCATGTAACTATTGGACAGTTGTATTACTTCTCTGGAGAAATTTCTATTCAGTTTCTTTGCCCATTTTTTAAACTAGATTTGTTGTTGTTGTTGTTAATGAGTTGCATAAGTTCTTTTCTATTATGGGTATTAAGTCCTTATCAGATATATGGTTTACAGGCAGCTTTTCTCATTCCATAGACTGCCTTTTCATTTTTGTTGATTACCATTTTGCTATGCAGAAGCTTTTTAGTTTGATGTAGTCCTACTTGTTGATTTTCAAGATACTTTCCCGGTGGGTTTATTTATGTTTGAAAACTGTTATCTCATTTCTGTCCCTATCTGTGGTCTTATTTTAGACCATCTCTCTCAACAGAGGTATGATGCAGCCACATTGACCTCCACATGCTCTTCCTGTAAGCTTTGAGGAAGTAATGCTCTCCTTTTCATCACTAGGATACTCTTTCCTGTATTCTTTCTAAGTCTACCTCTTTTGTTTCTCTAGAATTGGAGCTCTAAAGTCTTTCCTCACAGAGGACATTTCTGATACTACCTTCAAAAGCACTTGCTTTCACTTTCCTCATAACACCAATCACCATCTGAAATTAGCTTAATCATTTAATAGCTTCTTTATGGGCTTTATGCCACTTCACAGGAACACATACCCATTAAATGTACAATTCATGAAGGGACCTTGTAAGAGACTCTATCAGTTATTTTCCCAGATGAAAAAAGATGATACCCAGTTGGGCAATTTGAAATTAGTTTAATAAAAGGACTCTTTATGGGACATGTGAGCAGATTGTAAGGAAACCATAAAGGATAAGGCAGAATCTGGAGAAGAAATAAGAAGGACTGCAGTTTCCACATTGGAGTGGAAAAATGAGGGGATGGGCATAGAGACAGGCAGACCATGGCAGGAGAGAGTGTGGAATGTGGGGAATTTATGGAAAGAAAAGCCCAACCTCATCATCTGTCTACTATCCAGTCTCTTGCATATTGGCTAACACAACCAGAAGCCAGAGAGGAGAAAGAAGTCTAGAAAAGTATACAAGTTTGGACTGCAGAAGCAGATGAAAGCATGTTTGCCACTGTACCCTTAAATCTAGTAACAGTGCCTGAATGAAATGCATATTTTAGTAAATGTGTTTACTAACTCTATGGTCCCATGTTTAAAGCCTACAGTTCAACAGCCACTTCAGGAAGTAACTCAGATCAAACCAAATACTCGATTATCACATGTAATATTTTATGATTTTTTTCAAATATAGTAGTACATTATTTTCACCTCAAAAAGTTGACATCAGAGTCAGTCAGTCAGTTCAGTCACTCAGTCATGTCCAACTCTTTGAGACCCCATGAATTGCAGCACGCCAGGCTTCCCTATCCATCACAAACTCAGAGCTTGCTCAAACTCATGTCCATCAAGTCGGTAATGACATCCAACTCTTTCATCCCCTGTTCTCTTCTTCTCTTGCCTTCAGTCTTTCCCAGCATCAGGGTCTTTTCAAATGAATCAGTTCTTTGCATCAGGTGGCCAAAATATTGGAGTTTCAGCTTCAGCATCAGTCCTTCCAATGAATATTCAGGACTGATTTCCTTTAGGATGGACTGGTTTGCTATCTTTGCAGTCTCAGGGACTCTCAAGAGTCTTCTCCAATACCACAATTCAGAAGCATCAATGTTGATAACATCAGAGTTATCAAACCCAATTTTATCTAACCCAATTTTATGAAATACACCCAGATTCACCGAAATTGATAGACTTAAATACAACAGGAGGGTGATCGTAAAGAGAGAATATATCCCCTGATAGGCTAATATTATTTAATATATAAATTTAAGGGTATAACACTCTCAACCATGTATTTCCATTATATTGGCAGAAATAAATCTATTTTTCTCATTCTTGCTATTACCCTAATTATCGTGATTATATATGTTGGAAAGTTCATCAGGTACAAGACACTCATACCTGGGTTCAATGTACATGTGCCTAAAAAGTAGGGATTGATTATAAATAATGAATTTATTTATTTACTATTTAAATTATTTTTTATTTTTAAATTAATTAAAATTTGTGGTATCATTACTGTGGAGTTTCTGTGGAGTATTTATTGTTGTTTTTGCTTAGTCACTAAGTCATGTCCCACTCTTTGCAACCCCATGGATTGTAGCCTGCCAGGCTTCTCTGTCCCTGGGTTTCTCTAGGCAAGAATACTGGAATGGGTTGCCATTTCTTTCTCCTGGAAATCTTTCTAACCCAGGGATCAAATCTGTGTCTCCTGCATTGGCAGTTGGAGTCTTTACCACTGAGCTACCAGGAAAGGAAAGTCCATTGTGATATTGGAAATTGTCATATTAGAAATGAAGTGAGTAAAACAAAAAATATTCATATGTTTTTACTGGAAATGAACTGAGTAAACACAAATCTTATCAACAAGAGGAAACTATAGCATGAATGTGAATTAAAGTCAGGAAGTTATTTAGAAAATATAAATATTATAAGGCAGCAGAAGTCATGTAGCTTAAGGCATGCAGGACCAAGCCAAGATGTAGAGATGAAGGATCTTCATTAAGACCCTTGGAAATGAAACATCAGAAATCCAAGCTGCAGAAAGGACAAACAGATTGAAATAGTAAGTGAGTAGCAGAGCATAAATGAAACAGCAGGAGCAAAAATGGAATTTGCCTTTTTTGCAACTTTTTGCTGCCAAGGGCTAGAAGAAAACTCAGATTGTAGTTAAATCTAAATTGAAAAAAGAACAGCATTAGATAAGTACAGAAGAACTAGGATTATGTATTCAGTTTATAATTTGGATTCTATATTTTGTGTTGACAACTTATATTAAATTTATTATTCATATAAGCCTTATTATTTAATAAATAGCAATACTAACACACATGCATTTAAGCTAAATTATCTGCAATCTCCCCCTAAAATTATTGGGTATATATTAATGTTATAAAATTCATTTAATAAATCCAGAAGGTTTTAATTTTTTCACTATGAATACATATAAATACAGTTCTACACTTGGACATAAGGGCAGAAAATGTGTAGGCTATATAAATATGCATATATATAAAATGATTCATGATTATAAATTATTTATAGATTCCTTCCTTTATTCAGCTAGTCATCCCACTAGTCAGATGGTCAACACAATCTTACCGAGTTTTTTTCTGAATGATAAGCACTCCATTAGAGGCTGGAGTAACTTGGTGATAAGAGAGACAAAACTCCCTACAATGGCAAAGCTTAATGAAATCTAACTTAAAAAAAAAAAAACAAACTGTGACTAAAATTAATGACAGGAATCCTGAGAAACAAAAGAAAATATACAAATAAAATATTTCAAGTGTTTAAAAAAGTTAATATATGTAGCCTAAAAAAAGAATGAAAAAAAAAAGATAGCAGTTTTTAGAAATCTCCTGCTCACTGTAACTACTTAGGAAATGGCAACAAGCTCCAGTATCCTTGCCTAGAAAATCCCATGGACAGAGGAGGCTGGCAGGCTATAGTTCATGGGGTTGCAAAGAACTAGACATGATTAGTGACTGAGCATGTACATATAAAATATATATTTTTAACAATTTATTTTTTAAAGGTAAGATGATTCTGTGTAAATTATGTATAACTGGGGTTGACTTACTGAGGTCCTTAACCATATTCCACAGTGCTGCACAAATGTCAGTAAATGGCTATTACCACAATATATTTAGTTATATCCAAACTATTGGTCATTGTGGGTGTTTCACTTTTAAAGCTACACACAATTTAATGGGGGCGGGGGAATAAAGCAAATGAAACCACTGACAAAGAATTAAATTCCAAAATATGCAACCAGCTTATGCAAAACAATACCAGAAAAATGTACAACCCAATAAAAAATGGGCCAAATAACTAAACAGACATTCTCCAAAGAAGACATATAGGTGACTAATAAACACATGAAAATATGCTCAACATCATTCATTAGTAGAGAATACAAATCAAAACCATAATGAGGTATGATCTCATGCTGGTCAGAATCAGTTCAGTACAGTCGCTCAGTCCTGTCCGACTCTTTGCGACCCCATGAATCACAGCATGCCAGGCCTCCCTGTCCATCACCAACTCCCGGAGTTCTCTCAGACCCACGTCCATCGAGTCAGTGATGCCATCCAGCCATCTCATGCTCAGTCGTCCCCTTCTCCTCCTGCCTCGAATCCTCCCAGCATCAGTCTTTTCCAATCAATCAACTCTTCCCATCAGGTGGCCAAAGTACTGGAGCTTCAGCATCATTCCTTCCAGAGAAATCCCAGGGCTGATCTCCTTCAGAATGGACTGGCTGGATCTCCTTGCAGTCCAAGGGACTCTCAAGAGTCTTCTCCAACACCACAGTTCAAAAGCATCAATTCCTTGACGCTCAGCCTTCTTCACAGTCCAACTCACATATCCATACATGACCACAAGAAAAACCATAGCCTTGACTAGATGGACCTTAGTCGGCAAAGTAATGTCTCTGCTTTTGAATATGCTATCTAGGTTGGTCATAACTTTTCTTCCAAGGAGTAAACGTCTTTTAATTTCATGGCTGCAATCACCATCGGCAGTGATTTTGGAGCCCCCCAAAATAAAATCTAACACTGTTTCCACTGTTTCCCCATCTATTTCCCATGAAGTGATGGGACCGGATGCCATGATCTTCGTTTTCTGAATGTTGAGCTTTAAGCCAACTTTTTCACTCTCTTCTTTCACTTTCATCAACAGGCTTTTTAGTTCTTCTTCTACTGCCATAAGGGTGGTGTCATCTGCATATCTGAAGTTATTGATATTTCTTCTGGCAATCTTGACTCCAGCTTGTCTTTCTTCCAGTCCAGAGTTTCTCATGATGTACTCTGCATATAAGTTAAATAAGCAGGGTGGCAATATACAGCCTTGATGTACTCCTTTTCCTATTTGGAAACAGTCTGTTGTTCCATGTCCAGTTCTAACTGTTACTTCATGACCTGCATACAGATTTCTCAAGAGGCAGGTCAGGTGGTCTGGTATTCCCATCTCTTTCAGAATTTTCCACAGTTTATTGTGATCCACACAGTCAAAGGCTTTGGCATAGTCAATCAAGCAGAAATAGATGTTTTTCTGGAACTCTCTTGCTTTTCCATAATCCAGCAGATGTTGGCAATTTGATCTCTGGTTCCTCTGCCTTTTCTAAAACCAGCTTGAACATCAGGGAGTTCACGGTTCACGTATTACTGAAGCCTGGCTTGGAGAATTTTGAGCATCACTTTACTAGCATGTAAGACGAGTGCAATTGTGCGGTAGTTTGAGCATTCTTTGGCCTTGCCTTTCTTTAGAATTGGAATGAAAACTGATCTTTTCCAGTCCTGTGGCCACTGCTGAGTTTTCCAAATTTGCTGGCAAATTGAGTGCAGCACTTTCACAGCATCATCTTTCAGGATTTGAAATAGTTCCACTGGAATTCCATCACCTCCACTAGCTTTGTTCATATTGATGCTTTCTAAGGCCCACTTTTTGGGCTCCAAAATCACTGCAGATGGTGATTGCAGCCATGAAATTAAGAGACCCTTACTCCTTGAAAGAAAAGTTAAGACCAACATAGAAAGCATATTCAGAAGCAGAGACATCATTTTGCCGACTAAGATCCATCTAGTCAATGCTATGGTTTTCCAGTAGTCATGTATGGATGTGAGAGTTGGACTGTGAAGAAGGCTGAGTGCTGAAGAATTGATGTTTTTGAACTGTGGTGTTAGAGAAGACTCTTGAGAGTCCCTTGGACTGCAAGGAGATCCAACCAGTCTATTCTGAAGGAGATCAACCCTGGGGTTTCTTTGGAAGGAATGATGCCAAAGCTGAAACTCCAGTACTTTGGCCACCTGATGAGAAGAGTTGACTGATTGGAAAAGACTTTGATGCTGGGAGGGATTGGGGGCAGGAGAAGAAGGGGACGACCAAGGTTGAGATGGCTGGATGGCATCACTGACTCGATGAACGCGATTGTGAGTGAACTCCAGGATTTAGTGATGAACAGGGAGGCCTGGTGTGCTGCAATTCATGGGGTTGCAAACAGCTGGATATGACTGAGAGACTGAACTGACTGACTGAAATGACTGACTGAAGGCCCACTTGACTTCACATTCCAGGATATCTGGCTCTAGATGAGTGATCGCACCATCATGATTATCCAAGTCGTGAAGATCTTTTCTGTACAGTTCTTCTGTGTATTCTTGCCATCTCTTCTTAATATCTTCTGCTTCTATTAGGTCCAGACCACTTCTGTCCTTTGTCTGGCCCAGCTTTGCATGAAATGTTCCCTTGGTATCTCTAATTTTCTTGAAGTGATCTCTAGTCTTTCCCATTCTGCTGTTTTCCTCTGTTTCTTTGCATTGATTGCTGAAGAAGGCTTTCTTATCTCTTCTTGCTATTCTCTGGAACTCTGCATTCAGATGCTTTTATCTTTCCTTTTCTCCTTTGATGGCTGTCTGGGGAGGACTTACAAATAGCTGTGAAAAGAAGAGAGGTGCATTTCACCTCTCTTCTTTTCACAGCTATTTGTAAGGCATCCCCAGACAGCCATTTTGCTTTTTTGCATTTCTTTGCCATGGGGATGGTCTTGATCCCTGTCTCCTGTACAATGTCACGAACCTCATTCCATTGTTCATCAGGCACTCTATCGATCAGATCTAGGCCCTCAAATTATTTCTCACTTCCACTGTATAATCATAAGGGATTTGATTTAGGTCATACCTGAATGATTTAATGGTTTTCCCTACTTTCTTCAATTTCAGTCTGAATTTGGTAATAAGGAGTTCATAATCTGAGCCACAGTCAGCTCCTGGTCTTATTTGTGTTGACTGTTAGAACTTCTCCATCTTTGGCTGCAAAAAAATATAATCAATCTGATTTCAGTGCTGACCATCTGGTGATGTCCATGTGTAGAGTCTTTTCTTGTGTTGTTGGAAGAGGATGTTTGCTATGACCAGTGCATTGTCTTGACAAAACTCTATTAGTCTTTGCCCTGCTTCATTCCACATTCCAAGCCCAAATTTGCCTGTTACTCCAGGTGTTTCTTGACTTCCTACTTTTGCATTCCAGTCCCCTATAATGAAAAGGACACCTTTTTTGGGTGTTAGTTCTAAAAGGTCTTATAGGTCTTCATAAAACCATTCAACTTCAGTTTATTCAGTGTTACTGGTTGGGGCATAGACTTGGATAACTGTGATATTGAATGGTTTGCCTTGGAGAGGAACAGAGATCATTCTGTCATTTTTGAGATTGCATCCAAGTACTGCATTTTGGACTCTTTTGTTGACCATGATGGCTATTCCATATTCTTCTGAGGGATTCCTCCCCACAGTAGTAGATATAGTGGTCATCTGAGTTAAACTCACCCATTTCAGTCCATTTTAATTTGCTGATTCCTAGAATGTTGACATTCACCTTTGCCATCTCTTGTTTGACCACTTCCAATTTGCCTTGTTTCATGGACCTGACATTCCAGGTTCCTATGCAACATTGCTCTATACAGCATCAGACCTTGCTTCTGTCACCAGTCACATCCACAGTTGGGTATTTGTTTTGCTTTGGCTCCATCCTTTCATTCTTTCTGGCATTATTTCTCCACTGATCTCCAGTAGCATATTGGGCACCTACTGACCTGAGGAGTTCCTCTTTCAGTATACTATCATTTTGCCTTTTCATACTGTTCATGGGGTTCTCAGGCAAGAATACTGAAGTGGTTTGCCATTCCCTTCT
Organism: Aepyceros melampus; assembly: GCA_006408695.1. Taxonomy (NCBI): domain Eukaryota; kingdom Metazoa; phylum Chordata; class Mammalia; order Artiodactyla; family Bovidae; genus Aepyceros; species Aepyceros melampus. The sequence continues at coordinate 327,285 of SJXQ01002751.1, forward strand.
CCAGTGGACCACATTCTGTCAGGCCTCTCCACCATGACCCGCCCTTCTTGGGTTGCCCTGCGGGCATGGCTTGGTTTCACTGAGTTAGACAAGGCTGTGGTCCTAGTGTGATTAGAATGACTAGTTTTCTGTGAGTGTGGTTTCAGTGTGTCTGCCCTCTGATGCCCTCTTGCAACACCTACCATCTTACTTGGGTTTCTCTTACCTTGGGCATGGAGTATCTCTTCTCGGCTGCTCCAGCAAAGCACAGCTGCTATTCCTTACCTTGGATGAAGGGTATCTCCTTACCACTGCCTTTCCTGACCTTCAATATGGGATAGCTCCTCTAGGCCTTCCTGTGCCCCTGCAGCCACCGCTCCTCAAGTTGCTCCTCCCAGCAGCCACCCCTGGCCTCGGGTGCGGGGTGGCTCCTCCTGGCTGCCGTCCCTGGCCTCCAGTGTGGGCTGGCTCCTCAGGGCCACCGACCCTGGCCTTGGGAGCAAGGTGGCTTCTCCTGGCTGCCCCTGGCCTCGGATGTGGGGTAGCTCCTCTCGACCACTGCCCATGGCCTCGGATGTGGGGTAGCTCTTCCTGGCCGCCAGAATGGCCACCGTCAAAATATCTACAAACAATAAATGCTAGAGAGGGCGTGGATAAAAGGGAACCCTCTTACACTGCTGTTGGGAATGCAAACTGGTACAGTGGAGAACAATGTGGCGATTCCTTAAGAAAAAATAGAAATAGAACTCCCATATGGCCCAGCAATCCCATTGATGGGCATACACACCGAGAAAACCAGAATTGAAAGCGACACATGTACCCCAGTGTTCATTGCAGCACTGTTTATAATAGCCAGGACATGGAAGCAACCTAGATGCCCATCAGCAGATGAGTGTATAAGTTGTGGTATATATATACAGTGGAATATTAGTCAGCTATAAAAATGAATGTATTTGAGTCAATTCTGATGATATGTATGAAACTGGAGTCTGTTATACAAAGTTCAGAAGTCAGAAAGAGAAACACCAATACAGTATATTAATGCATATATTTGGAACTTAGAAAGATTGTAACAATGATCCTATATGCAGAGTAGCAAAAGAGACACAGATGTAAACAACAGGCTTTTGGAGTATGTGGGCAAAGGTGAAGGTGTGACGATTTCAGAGAATATCACTGAAACATGTATATTACCATATGTAGAATAGATTACCAGTGCAAGTTCAATGAATGAAGCAGGGCACTCAAAGCTGGTGCTCTGGGACAACCCAGAGGGATGGAGTAAGAAGGGAAGTGAGAGGGAGATTCAGGATTGTGGGACACACACCCCTGTGGCTGATCTATGTCAATGTATGGCAAAAACCACTACAATATTGTAAAATAATATAATTAGCCTCCAATTAAACTAAATTAGTTAAAGAAAAAAAAACAAACATAATTTTTGTTAGCATGTCTGTGCTAAAGAATCTATATGGAATCATTTTCTTGTTGTGGACTATTTTGGAAAACTGAACATTTGTGATATTTGTTTTCTATTTTTTTCCCCTTAAGGTGTTATTAGAACAGCTTTGCCAAACATGGACAGGGAAGTCAAAGAACAATACCAAGTCCTCATCCAAGCCAAGGATATGGGTGGACAGCTGGGAGGGCTAGCTGGAACGACAATAGTCAACATCACCCTCACGGATGTCAATGACAATCCACCTCGATTCCCCAAAAGTACGTTCTTTCCTGTTAAGTCTAAATCAGTGCAGCTTTTTAAAAAATGTCTTACATTTCATTGAATTTTGCAGGACTTGTAATGATTTTCCAGACACTTTTGTTCTTTAGGGAGCCGAAGCTAAAAATTAAATGTCCTCAGAGTTACGTTTTTCCAGTAGAGTCTTACATAGTGTTATTTTAATATAAAATAACATAAATGAGTCAATAATTATGCAACTTATGTTATAAATTAATATGAAAATAAAATATTCATAGTAGGTTGGGATCTTGTCTAATTTCTTACTAATTGAAAAAGTAATACAAATATAAAATTGCTGTATAATTTGACTTATGATGCACATCCCACTGTACTATTTGTTATATCATACAACTAACATAAAATTTTGTGTCTTCATTTTATCAATTATATATGTTAAATTGTTTCTGTATAATTCCCTAGAGATATCATATGATATAGTGATGCTATTTCATTACTTTAGTTGTATTTTATTTGTTTGGCAGTAGGTGAAAATTGCTACAGTTTCTATGATAATAGAATAATTCACACTTATCTCTTTTCTGTAATTCTATGTTTCTTGTTGAAAATGAATACCTCTCACCTGTGTTATATCTAGTTTTCTTTTGCAGTATTACATTTAACACCAATAAGTACCTGTTTGATTTTTGGTACTTTTCTAGGATTGTAGTTCAGTGTTCCTAGAGCTTAGAATAGAGAAAGTGTATGTTTCTATCATTGTTTCTATAAGGAACTTGATGAAGTCACTGTTTTGCATAAGCAGTTTTATAAAACAAAGCAAAATGATTTTCCTCATCTAATTCCAGGTGAGTTTATCTACCAAAGTATATAACACTGAGAAAATTTAGCTAAATGGATATTTTATTCCTTTAGCTGTATGATTTTACATACTTTAATACTTGGTCATTTTTTTCTTAAAACTACCAACATATTTTTTGTGAAAATATATTTAGTTAGTGATCAGAAAATCAGTGTACTGAACAAATGTTATAAGACTGGCAATTAGAAATCACCCTACTTTAGCAAATGGGATGTGTATGACAAATAGCTAGCAAATAATATGTTATCACTAATAACAGAGCCCTAGAGCATCCCTTTCTCTTTCTCTTCTATTAAGAGAAACAGAAAAAGTATAAATAAATATGTAAATGGAAAAAATAAAGTATTTGATTCTCTATCATATGGCATTAACAACATATTCTCACTTAAAAAATACTGATTTTTAATATGTTTACTATGTATTTGTGGTAATTTGTAAGAGTTAATGGAGGAGACTAGTATGAAGGATTAATATACTTTTACATAAAAGGTGGATTGTGATTTAAAATCCTGTTTTGAATTGTGTGCATATAAAATAGGTTCAGTCTAGTGTATAGGAGACAAGAAAGATGATCTTAGGTGGTGTCAATACTCTTACTCACAAGGATGATGGTAAAGTTTTTCAGATGAGGAGTATAAAACTCAACCATTGGAAAGAAACAGCTTCTGAATATGAATGAAGGGTAGTTCAGAAAAGCTTGTGAAGCCATCAGACAAACAGACTGGAATGCAACAAGGAAATGAAAATGTCTCAGAGGGAGAGAAACTAGAGTATAGGCAGGGAACCAAGATGGTGCACTCAGGTCCCTGGGCAACAGGAAAATCAACTCCAGGTCTTTGCTAGGGAAAAGAATCTGGATAAAGCAGCAGGCCTGTTTGGAATTTATTCAAAGTTGAGTCTGTAGGTCTAAGAGTAACTAGATGAGACCCAGAAAGAAGGATTGGGAGGTAAGCGTATTTGAACTTTTAGAGCATTTACATGTTATGTCAAAAACTTTATCATTTTCTTTCAAAATACTTTGAGGTCTTTATATTCCATGTTTTGCTGTTAAGAAAACTGAGGCTTAGAGAGATTGACTTGCTCAAGATCATCAAAACTGGCAGCCTTTTTTTGACTCTACAGTTCAAATTTCTTCCAATGCAACATAATATGAAAATGAAAATCTATTGTTTTCTTTTACCTGAAACTCTAAAACCATACTTTTAAGACATGTCTGCAAAAAGTCACATGACATATGTTGAATTGTCACTGTAAACAGAAATAAAAGGGTAGAATAAATATATCAAATGGATCACTGTGATCTAATTATTTTCTTTCTTCAAATATGCAAGTGTTACATGCACATTTGAACTATAGCCTGAAAATACAATAGGGTGAGAGATATTTTTGAATCATGAGAAAGAAGAGGGTTTTTCACATTTTGCATGAATAAAAAATTAATCCGCTTGAAACTTTACATGACTTGTGTCAAGCTCTTTTTAATGTACTGTCATTTTGAATTACATCCTTCAGAGGAAATACAGAATACATTTAAAAGCAGAAAAACCACCTCTACAGAAGCCAATGCTCTTTGTGCAGGAGTGTTTCTCACATGGATCAATTAAACTGAAAATATGACATAAAATGACAAACTGAAATACTAACCATTTGAATATAAAAGTCAAGAAAACATATATTTCATACATATTATAACTTTAAAAGAGAATTTCCCATAACCAGCTATATTATTTCTTATCTATTAATCAATTATGCTAGAAAAAATTTCTCCTTCAGATAAACTTCATGGAGCTACATTTTATTATTGCTTAAAAATGCACAAGATTATTTCCTAAAATTTACTAATCATAATCTGATTTGACTTTGTGTGTGTACATATGCATGTGTAACATTGTTAAGCACCCATTTCCATCCATTTCCTTCTATAAATCTGTTAGAAATGAAAATAAAATTAAATGGCATAGCCATTTGTATGATGCAAGTGTAAATAGTTTACTGTTTTATTGTTGCAAAATAGATGGATCCTGAGGCATCAAAATTTCCTACCAATTTAATTTGATGACGGTGACAATGATATTTACTAATAAGTTACCATGTGTCATGCATTATGCAAAGTGATTTGCATATATATTCGCATTTAGCTTTACAATGACTGTCTAATAGTTTCTCAATTTTAAACATAAAATAGCAATATTGTATTATTATTAAAAGTTAAATAACTTGTCCAAGATCACACAATTCCTTGGTAGGAGAACCGAAGACCTCATCTTATGAAGGGACTTCAAACTCTAACTTTTTATCACTTTCTCTCTTAAAAGGCAATTTACCTTTGATATCCATGTTTTGCACCAAAAGTCCCACAGATAATATAGAGTACTGTTGACAAAAAAAGGAGGAGATACCGTTTTAGAAATAGAAATAATGCCAGTATGTTAAAAGAGCTCTACCTGTAGTCAAATGAAGATTAAAAGTTTTCTTTGTAAAAACTTTTACATACAGTCATATAACTTCCATCTACTATAATCAAGTACATCCATTGAGATCTCCATCTGTCAAAACAAGCTACCAGCGAAACACTGGTGGTTTCCATTATTTGAATTCCAAATGACAAAACCATCTAACAAGCTTATCTAAATTACATACTATGAGATCAAATCAATTAAGTGATGTGGTTAATTCACATTAGGCAAAATACTTCTCTCACTTATCTCTTCTGTAATAATAATTTTGTCATGAATAAGAAAGCAACTTAGGTGAAATAAAGCCCTTCATATTTTAGATGAAAAGAAGTAATTTATAGGAAATGTAAAGAAGTGTTTACATTTTTTTTTTTTCAGTATGAGCATGTAAGAACTGTTTGCATGGTAAACAAATTTGAATGTAGAACATAGGTCATTAATATTTGTTTAAGACAATTTCTTAGTCATAAGCAATATTTTAAAGTAAGTCTGTTTTTTGGAGAATTCCCTGGCAACCCACTGGTTAAGACTCAGTGATTTCCCTGTGGTGGTCCAAGTTCAATCCCTGGTCAGGAACCTAATCCCATAAGTGGTTTGATGTGATGTGGCCAAAAAATAAATGAATAAACAAAACAATATTAGATGTTTTCATCTAATAACTAACATATTTGTTTATATTGACTGTTTCTCATTATAGGAATTTTGATTCAATTATGTCAATAATATTAGTACATTAGTTACTTTCTAAAATATATCATTGTATCCGTTACAGTTTGTTAATTTAACAAATAAAACATTTACAAATATTAAAATTCACCCCAAAAAACAATGTTATTGTCCTTCAGTTAATATAAAAATGATCTAAAATTAAAGAATTAGATGCATCAGCCAAAATTCCTACTGCACAATGAGCAATATCTGATCTTTTTTGCACAAATTATTAAAAACTACAGAATTATGCATAAATATACACATGAAAGTGAAACTGTTAGTCATTCAGTTGTGTCTGACTCTTTGCAAGCACATGAACTGTAACCCGCCAGGCTACTTTGTCCATGGAATTCTCCAGGCAAGAATATTGGAGTGGGCAACCTTTCCCTTCTCAAGGGATCTTCCTGACCCTGGGATCAAATTTGTGTCTCTTGCATTGCAAGCAGATTCTTTACTGTCTGAGCCACCAGGAAAGCCCAAATATACACATACTTATATCCAACTATATATGTTTTCTTAAATTGAAAATGTTTGATATAGAAAGATGACAAGATGCCAGATTAGTTATTGAATTATCAAGTAAATGGTGATAAAAATATTTTTACTTATTGAAAAATATTGATCTGTTTAATTAAAATGTATCTCTTCATTTCATCCTATCATTACTTTTTTGGCATCCAGGTTGAGACAGGCTCTTTTAATAGTTTAAAATTTATAATAGTTTGTTTATGTTTAAGGAATTAGTCATTATAATATGTAATTAATAAAGATTTTTATTAGAAAATGAACCCAGTTCATTTGAACCCAGTTCAGTATGAACCCAGTTATACCCAGAGGGGTCGCAAAGTCTCTTTCTCTTTGTTCACCATTTGCTAAATGGAAAATGGTGAGCTTTGACACAAATTTTCTTGGTAAAACCATGTAATAAGTTATTCTGAATAAAGAACTAAAAACCGCTACTCAGATCCAGCCTTCAAAAACATACTTTCACATTCTCCCAGATGCCCAAAGTTTGATTGTTATGAGGATGACTGAGATTACCCACTAAAGATACATGTTCAAGATTTATTTTAGGTATATTTGCATATTTATATATTTTATGCTTGTATTTAATATGCAATTTGCAATTTTAAAACTTTATATAGATTTATATATTTATTTAAATAACATCATAGGAAGAAATGCTTTCTGAATTTTGAGCACTCAGGATACAGCTGAATATGTATTTACATGCCCTGGAAGAAGGCATGGCAACCCACTCCAGTATTCTGGCCTGGAGAATCCCACGGACAGAGGAGCCTGGTGGGCTACAGTCCATGGGGTCTCAGAATCAGACAGGACTGAAGCTGCTTAATATGTACATACTGAGAATCACTTCAGTTCTTTTCACATTCTCCTTCTGGGCCTGTTAGGGATGAAATATGTACAAATCTCATCTCTTAGTTTATCTGGAGACTCTGGCCAAGGGCTTGCTTCCTACCTGCTGGTCAAGCACAAATAAACTTCTAAAAACCCCAGCATGATTCTAAAGATGCCTCTGAGGCAAAGGTGGGATTTCTTATTGCTGTCTCCAATATGTTATTTTAAGTGAAAGAATTAGAAAGAGATGATAGCAATTACTCTGAATGAAATAGCAGAAGAAAAATGACTAAAATAATTGGTCTTATGTAAGTTCCACTGCTATTTAAGTGAGAAAGCCTACTTCAGCTTTACTCAAATATTTGAGATTGGAAGAGTGGCATAGATCAGTTGTATGCAAATTTAACAGTGTAGATCAAATGAATGTTAAGACTTTCCTTAATTGGAAATGGGTGTTGGTTTTAAGTGGTAAGAAAAAAAATAGTATGTGAAGGGGTTAATGATATAAACTCATGTTTGTGTATGTTTCTCAAATTTAATACTAGTGCCAATGTAGCATCAACTTTAATACACAGTTTAATTCCCATAGTTAAATTTTATTTAAGAAATTTCAAACATATACCACTTTTCTAACATTCTCTGACAATTTATTCTAATCTGTGGCTTTTACGTTGTGTGTGTGTGTGTGTGTGTGTGTGCTTAGCTGCTCAATACCTCCTAAAGATATGACTAAGACAAAAAAATTATATGTTGATCTTTAATATTGTATGTATCTATGATATTTGACAGTTAGATATTATCTTCATTTGGGAGGAAATGTTTAAAAAGCATTGTGTGCATGCATGCTAAGCTGCTTCAGTCATGTCCAACTCTTTGCGACCCCATGAACCATAGCTCACCAGGCTCCTCTGTCTATGGGATTCTCAAGGCAAGAATACTGGAGTGTGGTTGTCTTGCCCTCCTGCAGGGATTAGACCTGAGTCTCTTACATCTTCTGCATTGGCAGGATGATTCTTTACCACTAGTGCCAACTGGGAAGCCCTAAAAAAGCATTAAAAATTATAAATTTTAACGATTAAAAAGTACACAAAAAGTTTATACTCAATTTTTACTTCTCACATAGAATGTAGGCATTAGTCATTATATTTGATGATTCTATTTCCATTGTTGAAAAATAAGCCAAAGCACATTATAAAACCAGCTTTTCACTAAGTGGAATAAATGCTTTCAGTTTAATTCCCAAATGGATTTTTGTCTATTTCAATAAAAACAAATAAGAAATAACTATCTCCTGAAGATAAGACATACAATTGATAATCTGGAACTTACTCACCAGTGGTCTCCCAGTGGTTCTCAAATCATGTTTGCCTTAGGAATCGTTTGGAATCCTATGTTGTAGTGTTAAAAGCAATGCTTCAGTTGACAGAGCTTAGACCCAGAAATCTGAATTGTAAATAAGCATTCCAATAGACTCTGGTATAGGTAGTCTGCAGGGCACAATTTGAAATCCACCAGTTTACTGTGATGAAGGGACAAGTGTTGATTCTCTGAGATGGCTTTTTCATTATTCATTAACTAGAGGTAATGAGTTAATTATTTTGCATCTCATGAGAATTTTTTAATTTGCACAAAATTCTATTCCTTATAGGAATTTTATAAATTCCACCTATATGGGTAGAGACTGCATACTAAACTGTAGTCATTTTAAATTAAATATTTTGAAAGTTTTTTTTTTAACAATTAAGCACTCATATACATTTTTATAGCTTGCTTAGACATCTTCCAAAGTTTATGAATGTCAGATACTGATGCTTTGAGGCTGAATTCAAATTTTATCAAAGTGAATACAATTTGAATGCAAACTCAGTGAAAAACTTTGTACTCCCAATTCTCTAGTGAGATGGGCCTACTGAATTTCAGTAGACTGTATAAGCAGACGTAACCAAATGAAAAACAACAGAACTTTAAAGCCATCTCTCCTTTCTTATTATTGTCCCTGTAAATATCATATTCTGCTTTGTGATTAAGTATATGAATCTTTTTAAAATAGTGCTGACATTTTTTTTATGATCTACTTGGTCCTGTTCTCAGTGTTGCAAGTATAGAAGATTGGAACCTGATTGCTCCATTGCCCTATTAGCAGATTCTCAGAGAAGCTGAGCTTATGAGATGGATAACAAGTGATGTCATTGAGATGGCAATTATAACAATAATATTAATACTATCAAACAGTTTTACTCCGAGTAAAGAATATATGCTCTGATTGTTAACATCATCTCCCCAGTTGTCTTAAAATGCTGTAAGTTTATTTTATTATTACTGTAGCCTTTGAAAATTTCATTGTCAAAAATTCCTGCCACTTTCATGTAATCAATATATGTATTTATGATACTTGTTCTTGATTCTTAAGAGATATGAATTGAATAATACTCTCTTTCTTCTTCTCACCCTACAGTGCCCTCTATAAGACAAATATCTATATGTATAAATAAATAACAACCACTATAAAATTCCAAAATTGTAATATGATAATAATTATTGGTGTAAAGAGGATATAGCTATTTGATCAAGCTAGAATTGTTATGAAAATTTATGAAGGGTATAAAATTTAAGAAGAAATGTGTATGTAGTTAAAAATTTAACAGACTGAAAGAGAGAAGGTTGGTTGCAGAGTGCCATGAACCTGAAACAGACACATATATTTATGTATGTATGTGTGTGCTTTTGATTAGAGTGACAATGTCATAAATCAATAAGCTAGAAAAATAATTTGGTAAACACTGAAGCAGAGAGAAGATGTGGCACAAACCTAGGGTAGCTGTTTGGAATAGACAGTTGCAGGATTGAGGAATCTGAAGTAGCAGACCAGGAAGGACTTTGTGATCTGCTGGACTAAGAGATAAGTAAAATAAAGAGCAGGCAAAGAAATTACTTAAACTAAGGGATAGTCTTTCTGTTGATATGCTAAAATTAGTGAAAATCAGGGAAAACTAGCTGAAAATACAGAACGTTTCAAATAGAAATCAAAGTCAAAAAAAAAAAAAAAGAAAGCTTTTCTAACATAGAGATAGAAGTGATAAAGGTAACTTGGGGCATGGATGAATTTAATTAGAATAAAGAGATATAAGCCTTTAATTTTGAGTATAAGTCAGGAAGGGGAATGACAAAAGTATAAGGAGAACCTTAGAAATTATCACCTCAAACATTTAAACATATTTCTGATAATGGTGTACATTTTTAATCACAGTTATAAAAGCATCCTAAATTTCCATTTACTTCACTTGATTTAAATCTATTTCATATTTGCCTTACTATTGGTCTAAGCAGAAATAGCCAAAGAAATTGGACTTCTACAATGTTTATGAATTAAACATGTATAAACAATACTAAAAATCATTAAAAAATTTTGTACATAAGAAACATTTTATTACCAAATATTGGACACAATAAATTGTATCCTTTAGTGAATAATGTTTCATGGATTGCTAGTTTTATTGAGGAATAAATGGCTATCTCATTTTTGTACTATATAAAGGAGATAAAAAATTAATCTCTTCCCTCAAGCATCTCTGTGTATAATGGGGAGATTAAATTAATGGACAATTATACTACTTGAAGTAAAGTAAATGACAGACTTATGCACACAGTGATATACAAATGTGTAAGATGGGCACCCAAATCATTACAGAGTATATCTGAGGATGTTGAAGGAAAGATTGTCAATGCTATCTCTGAAATATGTAATAAGGGTTAATCAGTAGAACAGCAAATATGTAACAAAATATACTAAAACACTGAAAAAACATAATGCATAATTTAAATAACTGAAAAAATGGAAGTGCAAAGACACAAGAACACGTTTCATCAAAAATGACTTGAAGCTGTCCTTGAAAGAATGAAAAATAGAATTTATGCAAAGGGCAATGAGGAGTAATAGGCAAGTGCAACATTTTAGGTATAAATAACAAAATAGGGAAGAGATATGGAATAGTCAACTAATAAAATATAGACAATTACAGAAAATGTAAACTATTGCATGTGTACATGATGCATTAACATATGATGAATATTTAGAAATAAAATTTGTAGATCAATGAGCCTGTTGCTTTGAAAAAATTAGTTTTGCTTAAAAGAAACTAAAATTCATGTGGGAAGTGACTATTAACAAATATCACTATTCTAGACTAGCATCAGTCAGTTCAGTTCAGTTCAGTTGCTCAGTCATGTCCAACTCTTTGCGACCCCATGAATCGCAGCACAATTCCCTGTCCGTCACCAACTCCTGGCATCAGAATATTTCAAAAAATCTTTGAAATGTCAAACTTTTGGTTAAATAAGTATTCCCAGGTGAATTTGAATTTCAAACATTTTTCAAGACCCTAGTTTGTAAGATGCTGAATCTATTTATAATTTATAGTAAAATCTCTGATGTGGCCTATTTTTGTGAAATTATTGGAAAATATCAGTGAGAATTATTCACCTATTGTGTTTTGTTAGGTGAATCAGAAATTAAATAGACAAGGATGAAAGATAGTTTTATATATTTAATGGAGGTTTTAAGGGAATATTAAATGTATGCCAAAGCCTTTGACTGTGTGGATCACAATAAACTGTGGAAAATTTTGAAAGAGATGGGAATACCAGACCACCTGACCTGCCTCTTGAGAAACCTGTATGCAGGTCAGGAAGCAACAGTTAGAACTAGACATGGAACAACAGACTGGTTCCAAATAGGAAAAGGAGTACATCAAGGCTGTATATTGCCACCCTGCTTATTTAACTTATATGCAGAGTACATCATGAGAAACACTGGGCTGGAAGAAGCACAAGCTGGAATCAAGATTGCCGGGAGAAATATCAATAACCTCAGGTATGCAGATGACACCACCCTTATGGCAGAAAGTGAAGAGGAGCTAAAAAGCCTCTTGATGAAAGTGAAAGAGGAGAGTGAAAAACTTGACTTAAAGCTCAACATTCAGAAAACGAAGATCATGGCATGTGGCCCCATCACTTCACGGGAAATAGATGGGGAAACAGTGGAAACAGTGTCAGATTTTATTTTTGGGGACTCCAAAATCACTGCAGATGGTGACTGCAGCCATGAAATTAAAAGACACTTACTCCTTGGAAGAAAAGTTATGACCAGCTTAGCATATTCAAAAGCAAGACATTACTTTGCCAACAAAGGTCCGTCTAGTCAAGGCTCTGGTTTTTCCAGTGGTCAAGTATGGATGTGAGAGTTGGACTGTGAAGAAGGCTGAGCACTGAAGAATTGATGCTTTTGAACTGTGGTGTTGGAGAAGACTCTTGAGAATCCCTTGGACTGCAAGGAGATCCAACCAGTCCATTCTGAAGGAGATCAGCCCTGGGATTTCTTTGGAAGGAATGATGCTACAGCTGAAACTCTACTACTTTGGCCACCTGATGCGAAGAGTTGACTCATTGGAAAAGACCCTGATGCTGGGAGGGATTGGGGGCAGGAGGAGAAGGGGATGTCAGAGGATGAGATGGCTGGATGTATCACCGACTCGATGGACGTGAGTCTGAGTGAACTCCGGGAGATGGTGATGGACAGGGAGGCCTGGCATGTTGTGATTCATAGAGTTGGACATGACTGAGCGACTGAACTAAAACTAAACGTACTCCATAAAATGAATATACAGTGCAAGATTATTGATGCACTTGAAATGTTGTGTGCTCCTGCCAAACTCTCCATCATGCTTACTATTATGTAATGGGAGGAGTGGTTATATAAATCACATATACTAATATATATTTGAAAATCAGGAACAGTTGTTATTCTGACAATCATTGTTGTTACTTTTTAATTGCTAAGTTTTATCCAACATTTTTGCAACCCCATGGACTATAGCCTGCCAGGCTTCTCTGTCCATCGAATTTCCCTGGCAAGATTACTGGGGTGGGTTGCAGTTTCCTACTGCAGGACAGCTTCTCAACTCAGGGATCAAACCCACATCTCCTACATTGGCACATAGATTCTTCACCCACCAGGGAAGCCCCCAGCTACCAGGAAATCTCCTGACAATTATTGAGTAATATGAATGGGTTTTTGTTTCATAATTCATTTGGAATTTTTTGTTGGAATTTTCACTATAAAGTCTTAAAAGAGAATAATATTATAAAGGGTAATTTGTTTTGCACAGAAATATAACCATATGTTTACTGATCTACAAATCAGTAGAACTATGGAATTAAATATAAAAATAATTGTACTTGAAATGTGGGAGCTATGTAAAAAGAAAGAGAGAATTGGAAGGACAGAAAAAGATGTGGTAAACATCCTTACTTTCTTGGGTACAGAAGTCATTTTATCTTTAGGGTCACATCCCTTTCCTGGAAACCTCTTATATCCCTTAATGCCCACTTCTCTACATCTTCATTGATATTTATTTTATAAACACTGAAAAGAGAAACTTTGCCCAAGTCTATCCAACAGACTCAATCCACCCTTAATTGGAGTTTGCATTCATCAATACAGTTGAAATTAAGAAGAACTTGAATCATTTGTATTTGTAAAGTGGTTATTTGATAACTCAACAATTGTCTCCACTTGACTGACACTAGGCAGAAAAAAAACAAAGTGAAATAGGCAGACAAAATACGGAACTGTAGTTTAGAGCAGAGATAACACTTGATTGGTTCAACTTACTGACTCTAAGTAGCTACATGTTTATACCTCAATGTCCTCATCTGTATGTTGGAGCTGGCTCTACCCCATCCTCACAGTCACTTATGCACATCTCCTCTCAAATCTGTATTCAGTGATGTTGTGTTGAAGTAAGCCAGGATGGGAGTTTTACTGTTAAGTGAATAACAAGACAGAGGGAAATCCTGTAAAGACATCCACTTCTAAACTGAAGCCCCACCTGCCCTGGTCCAGTTTGGCTTGGGGGTGGAGTGGCAGATGAGATAAGTCTTCATTTTGCTTAAGGATCAAATATTAATAAATATGATATACTAGAAATGTCTGATTTCCAAATTCAGATTTTGGTAAACAAAGTCAACATAGGACTGCCTATTTAAAGATGAGCAGAAAAGGCAAATGAAGAAACTCTGTAGGAACAGTGGGAGATGAAGGAAAAGGGTTTTATTGCATCTTACACATTATATTCTTTTAGACTATTGGTAATATGATGTGTCCTAGTCTGAAAGTTCAGGAAGGTGATCTATCCTCCATATGATATTTTTTCTTTTCTGTAAAATATGAGATAACATCATATGTGATATGATGTTTGCTTTCATTTCCTTTTTATTTTCTATAGGTAAAGAAAGATCATTTTGTGTGCTTAGGACTTCTCTTGTGATTCAGATGGTAAAGAATCTGCCTGCAAGGCAGGAGACCTGGGTTTGATCCCTGGATTGGGAAGATCCCTGGAAAATGGAATGGCAAACCACTCCAGTATGTGTGTGTTTTAGTCGTTCAGTCATGTCCAATATTCTTGCCTGAAGAATTCCATGAACAGTGAGTTTCATGCACTGTGGGCTACAGTGCATTGGGTCGCAAAGAGTCAAACATGATGGAGCTACTAACACACACACACACACTTAAGTAATTAAAACACTAAAATGTTTATAAAGCAACATTTTACTTCTCTGTAATCAGGTGGTAAATCATACATACAGATCACTATTGTTTAACATCAATCACTGAATAAACAGCTTTATATAATACACATTTATTTTCTAAATTCTAAATACTTTTTTCATTTTTTTAAAAGTATACAATTCAGTGCTTTTTATTATACATACACAGTTGTGTAACCATCACCATGATCTAATTCTAGACTATTTTTACCATCCTCAAAGAAACTGCATACCCATTAGAATAGGTCCCCCATCCCTTTCCTTTGCCTCTCCAACGCCCAGGCATAATTTTACCTACTTTATTTTATAGATTTACGTATCTATATACTCGATATAGGAGAAGACGATGGCATCCCACTCCAGTACTCTTGCCTGGAAAATCCCATGGACGGAAGAGCCTGGTAGGCTGCAGTCCATGGGGTTGCGAAGAGTTGGATATAACTGAGTGACTTCACTTTCACTTTTCACTTTCATGCGTTGGAGAAGGAAATGGCAACCCATTCCAGTGTTCTTGCATGGATTCATACAATATTTAATCCTTTATATCATATGTTTTACTTAACATGTTTAAAAGTTAATCCATTTTGTAGCAAGTATCAATAATTAATTTACCTTTAAAAATTGACCATAGTTGACATATAATATCATGTTAGTTTCAGGTGTACAACGTAGTGATTGGACATTTAAGTTCATCACTAAAAGATCAGTACAGTAGATCTAATGACCATTTATCCCCATAGAAAGCTATTACAATACTCTTGATGATATTCATTACTTTGTACCATGTAACATTGTGATTATTTATTTTATAACTTCAAGTATATACACCTCTTAGTTCCCTTTACCTATTTTGCCCATCTCCTACACTTCCCTCCCCTCTGGAAATCACCCATTGTCTGTTCTCTGTGTCTGTGTGTGTGTGCGTGCATGCTCAGTCTCTCAGTCGTGTCTGACTCTTTGCAACCCTATGGACTGTGGCTCACCAGGCTCCTCTGTCCATGGGCTTCTCCAAGCAAGAATACTGGAGTGGGTTGCCATTCCCTCCTCCAGAGGATCTTCCCAACCCAGGGATTGAACCCACGTCTCTTGTCTCCTGCATTGGCAGGTGGATTCTTTACTGTTGTGCTACATGGGAGGCCCCATTCTCCTTATCTTTGAGTCTGTTTTTGTTTTTTTCAGTTTCTTAAAATATTTAAAACATTTTTTATGATGTGTTGGTTTCTGCTGTACAACAATGCAAGTCAAGTTTTGTTTCTCAAATATCAAATGTAAGTGAGATCATATGATATTTGTCCTATTCTGTATTTTTGTATTTTATTTAGCATAATGCCCTCTAGATCCATCCATGTTGCAACAAATGGCAAGATTTCATTCTTTTTTTATGGCTGATTTTGTACTATAGCTTGAAATTAGGGGGCACGCTACTTCCAGCTTTATTCTTTTTTCTCAAGATTTCTTTGGCTATTAGTGGTTTTGGGGGGTTTCATACAAATTTTAAGATTTTTTTTCCAGTTCTGTGAAACATCTTATTTGTATTTTATTAAGATTGCATTAAATCTTTACATTGTAGTTTTATCAATGTCTTTTATTTTTCAGAGTAGAGGTTTTTACCTCCTTGATTATATTTATTTGTAGGTATTTATTCTTTTGGAACTGTATGGGGAATTGTTGCCTTAATTTTTCTTCCAATATTTCATTACTAGTGTATTGAAATGCAACATATTTCTGCAAATTAATTTGGGATCCTACATCATCACTGAATTCATTTATTGGTTCTAATATTTAAGCATAGCATTCATATTGATAAATATGTAAGTATATATTAGTATTGACACTGTGAATAATTTCTTGTCATCTGTTTTATATCTTAATCTGTGTTGGACAGGTAGTGCCATTAAGATGTTTCATATGCTTCAAAAGTAGGATGCCCAGAAAATGATGGCAGTGTAATTACATAGTACATCAAAAGCCATCCAAGTTTGGCATAGTTGAAGATTTACTTCAGTTTTGAATTAATCTGAATGACCCTAGCTTTATTGCTGTTGAGCTTCTAGAAGCGATAAAATGTCAAGTCACTGGAAATAAAACGACAGAGTGTAAGCAATCTGACAAGACTAATGCACAGTTTTTTTGACTTGTTCCGTATTCTGCAGGCTTTATTACCAACTATGATGTTCTACTGAGAAATGCTTGTCTTAATGAATGCATCTTCCACCTTACTAGTATACCTCTTATGTAAACAACAGAAAATCCAGTGCTCTGTATGTGTTTGTTTTATGTACACTAAAACCTCAGTGTACAAAAATGATGTAAATGGGAAACCACTGTTTTACTTCTATTATATATTAATTTAGGTAGGGCATGTTAATGGAATGTTATTGAGTAGATCTTTTGTGGACAGGGATAGTATTTCATTTTAATCACAGATTTTCCAATGCCATTAGATAATTATGAGTTTTTCAGGCTTACTGTATGCTGATAGTTTTTTTTTTTAAGCTGCTACTTAACATATATTGATAGCATAATACAAATAATAGCTATCTTCATGTTTATTGTTATTAGCTTCATAAAATGTTCTTTTATAAAACACAGAACTCATATCTCAGCATATTTTCTTGAAAAGGAGAACTTTTTCATCTATGCTTTGTATTATCTGAAGTCCTTTAGATATCTTCCTGAGTTTCAACTTTTTTTCTAACATTGAATGGTCTCAATTCTGGCTAAATACTTTGCCTTCCTAATCATAATCCCTAAGTGATGATTCCAGGCTAGATTATTTTCCTTGATTTTCTGATTCTATTATTTTTATTTATTTATTTTTAATTATTTTTTATTTTTTAGTTTGTTTTGCTTTACAATACTGTTCTCGTTTTGCTATACATCGACATGAATCAGCCACGAGTGTACATGAACTCCCAATCCCGACCTCCACCTCCCCCATCCCGCCCCACACCTTCTCTCTGGATTATCCCCATGCATCAGTCCCAAGCATCCTACATCCTGCATCGAACCTAGATCGGCGATTCGTTTCACTTATGATATCATACATGTTACACTGCCACTCTGCCAAATCATCCCACCCTCTCCCTCTCCCACAGAGTCCAAAAGGCCGTTCTATACATCTGTGTCTCTTTTGCTGTCTTGTGTACAGGTTTATCATTACCATCTTTCTAAATTCCATATATATGTGTAAGTATACTGTATTGGTGTTTTTCTTTCTGGGTTACTTCACTCTGTATAATTGGCTCCAGCTTCATCCACCTCATTAGAACTGATTCAAATGAATTCTTTTTCATGGCTGAGTAATACTCCATTGTGTATATGTACCACAGCTTTCTTATCCATTCATCTGCTGATGGACATCTAGGTTGCTTCCATGTCCTGGCTATTATAAATAGTGCTGCGATGAACATTGGGGTACACGTGTCTCTTTCAATTCTGGTTTCCTCGGTGTGTATGCCCAGCAGTGAGATTGCTGGATCATAAGACAGTTCTATTTGCAATTTTTAAAGGAATCTCCACACTGTTCTCCATAGTGGCTGTACAAACCTAAACCTAAGCCTAATATGTAATTTATTTGCTTCCCTTAAATAGGATAGAATAAGAAATATTCCAAGATTATAAGTTAGACACATATTTTCCTAAAGATTGCATCCAATACTTCCCTGGATCCAATGACGCATCACGATCACACCATGTACAGCTGTCCATGTTTTTAATTTGAAACCCACTACACTTGACTACCACCTGCCAATGCAGGAGACACAGGAGACGTGGGTTCCATCTTTGGGTCAGGAAGATCCCCTGGAAAAGGAAATGGCAACTCACTCCAGTATTCTTGCCTGGGAAATGCCATTTACAGAGAAGCCTGGTGGGCTACAGTCCTGGGGTTGCAAAGAGAGAGACAAGAAGGATCGACTGAGCACACTAAGTCACGTTTCTTAACTAAACACCCTATTAAAGGAGCATTTGTTTTTCAACCTATACCTCCACCACTCTGTTTGGAAAAGCTCAAGAACTTTCCTAACACTTATTGATGTACCATGAGAGTAGACCATGACAGACCACACTTTAGAGTCAGGCTTTTGGTATTTCTTTTATTCAATATCACAAGCACACAGTGAGATGCAAAGAATGCAGACACGTTTCTGATAAACCATAGACATGAAGAAAAAAAGAATAAAAGAAATAAACAATATTTCACATGTTCTATGCCTTTGCATTTTCCTTTGGAGTTTGCAGCTGAGAAGTTTAGTACAACTTTAATAACTGTGTCCCATGCTTTCTTGCTGTGTTAAACAGGAATTCAGCATCTTTATGCTTGCTTACATGTCAGGAGAGCTTCAATAGGGTCAGAGTTTAATATGGTTATGGTGAGACACTTACGCTCCAAAGAAACTAGGTTGAAAAAGCTGCATCATGTTCTGATTATATAATCATGACTATTTGAACTCATACAAATTCCCCTTGATATCTGTCTTTACCTTTTCTGTAGGCGATTAGTCTATAAAATGTTACCTATGATTTTATTCTTTTTCTTTGTTCTTGTTGCCTCAAATTCAACCCTTACTTTAAGACCACAAACACTGAGCAACTCTATAGGCTAGCCTCTCTGTTAAGGGCTTAAGGAATGAAACCTAATGAATCATAATTATAGTCTGTGAAAAATTGCTGGTTTGATAGAAAACATGAGTTTTTCAACCCAAATTATTTTTAATGTCTACCTAATGCTCCATTATTGCCACTTGAAGTATTCTTATTTGGTCTATGTTGATTTATTTATTTATATAATATTTTCTCTTTTAGGGAGGTTTCTCATATCTCTTTTGAAGGCTGCTATATTGTTCATGCGTGCATGCTCATGTGTGTGCTAAGTGGTTTCACTCATGTCTGACTCTGAGACCCCCTGGACTCTAGACCCCAGCCTCCTCTGTCCATGGGATTCTCCAGGCAAGAACACTGCAATGGGTTGCCATTTCCTTCTCCAGGGGATCTTCCCGACCCAGATATTGAACCCTCGTCTCTTACGTCTCCTTCATTGTCAGACAGGTTCTTTATCACTAGCGCCACCTGGAAAGCCTGTGTGCTCAATTGTGTTCAGCTCTTTGTGACCCCATGGCCTATAGCCCACCAAGCTTCTCTGTCTGGAAGATTTCTCAGGCAAGAATACTGGAGTGAGTTTTCATTTTCTCCTCCACGGGATCTTCCCGACCTATGCATAGAACCCATGTCTCCTGAGCCTCCTGCATTGGCAGGCAGATTTTTTTTTACAATTAAGCCACTTTTGATGCTTTTGAATTGTGGTGCTGGAGAAGACTCTTGAGAGTCCCTTGAGATGCAAGGAGATCAAACCAGTCAATCTTAAAGGAAATCAACCCTGAATATTCATTGGAAGGACTTCAGCTGATATTCCAATACTTTGGCCCCCTGATACAAAGAGATGACTGCCTGGAGAAGACCCTCATGCTGGGAAAGATTGAAGGCCAAAGGAGAGGGGGCTGGCAGAGGATGAGATGGTTGGATAAAGTCATTGAATCAATGGACATTAATTTGAGCAAACTCAGTGAGATAGTGAAGGACAAGGAAGCCTGGTGTGCTGCAGTCCATGGGATTGCAAAGAGTCAGATACGATTTAGCAACTGAATAATTACAACAACATACAGTCAGTTAACTATTAAATTAACTGATTAAACAAGAATTTTATACCACTGTATATTTTCTATTACATGCAAATGAAGATTTAGGTGAATATTTAACTCTCTTGAGACTAAATATATGTCCTATTGAGGCAATGTCCATTAAATGGATATAAATAAGGCTAATATCAGAGAAGGCAATGGCACCCCACTCCAGTACTCTTGCCTGGAAAATCCTATGGACAGAGGAGCCTGGTAGGCTGCAGTCCGTGAGGTCGCTAAGAGTCGGACACAACTGAGCGACTTCACTTTCACTTTTCACTTTCATGCATTGGAGAAGGAAATGGCAACCTACTCCAGTGTTCTTGCCTGGAGAATCCCAGGAACAGAAGAGCCTGGTAGGAGGCCATCATGGGATCGCACAGAGTCGGACACGACTGAAGCAACTTAGCAGCAAGGCTAATAAAAATAAGAGCAAATGGTATAAATCTTTTTGGGGAAGTGGTAGAAAGGGAGATAGCAAAATTTAAGAGCTACCAGGGCTAATTAATTTATAAAACTTTGAAGCTGATTGTGAAAGAACAATAAAACCTATAAAAACAGTTGGGAGTAAAGAGTAAATTATTTGGCAGAATCTCCCTAATGTGATTTATTATTTTTTCTCATATCTCTTAAAGGAAATGTGTGATACTGTAATATAGCATGTTGAATGAACTTCACTATCCAAAAACATATTTACTTCCTAATTTAATTGCTATAAATGTAACTACAAGTGCAAATCAAATTAATTACCCTGGTTGCTTTACTTATAGGAAATTACAATCCAAAATCAACTAATAGAAATTTTAATCAAAGTCATTACTAATTGAAACTTTGTATTTTTGTGTTTAGTTTTGATTCTAATTTTTATTTTCCTCTTATTTTCTTTCTTTCCTTATTTTGACTTAAGCAGACTACTGTTTTATCAATTAATATTTTTATTGGTGAGATATCAATAAAATAACCTATATCTTTTTCTTCATCTCATGCCTTATAAAATTTTTCAAATTCTTGTAAACAATGTATGTTTTAATTTTGTGGGATATTATAATTTTTTATGATTCTGTTGTATTTTTTATAGAGTTTTTTTTTGGCTTGACTCAGTATCAAATTTATAGTAATGTTGGTGCTCCCCCTGGTGGCACAAAGCAAGCATTTTACTTTCTTCTTTAAAGATATAATATTGAGAGAGAGAAATTTATGCCCTGATTATAAAAGTGTGTAAAAATACCTAGAAGGAAATGCAGGAAAAATTGATTAAATATAAGTTTAATATTAGACTATAGCACAATATACTTAAATTCATTATAGATTAAATATATGTATATACATTTAGATACTTAGAAAAATAAGGTTATGTATCCTAGTATTTATTAAAAAATAAAATATTATCTTAATATTTATGTATCCCATATTTATAGCATATATAATATAAATATAATAAAATGAAATATTTACTCAATGAGTATAATCACTAAACTAAAAATGACATACTCATTGAGTAAATATTTCATTTTATTATATTTATATTATATATGTTATAAATATGGGATAAATAAATATTAGGATAATATAAATATTAGGATAAATATTTTATTTTTTAATAAATATTAAGATCTATAACCTTATTTTTCTAAGTATCTAAATATTTTTCTTCTATTTTCTGTGTGCTCATCTATCTTTTTATCTATCATCTCTCTATGCATCTTTTTAATCTGTCTTATATCCTGGATTCTTTTACATTGGGTTTCCATGGTGGCTCAGAGGTTAAAGTGTCTGCCTGGAATTCAGGAGACCTGGGTTCAGTCCCTGGGTTGGGAAGATTCCCTGGAGAAGGAAATGGCAACTCACTGCAGTACTCTTGCCTGGAGAATCCCATGGAGGCATCTTTTTAATCTATGTCTTATATCCTGGATTCTTTTACATTAGTACCAATTTTTTTCATGGATATCCTCACCTTCACATTTGACACTAGGTGCAAATATTAAATGGTGTTAGTATGTAAAATACTTCTTCATAATAATTTCAACACTTTCTATTTTTAATGATTGAAATTCTACAACAGAATCCTTTGAAGTGAAAATACTACTCCTAAGTATAACCTTAACTGGAGAACAAACTGCCTTTTGGTTTTGCACTATTATGTCTTACAGTTGCTTTATTTTCTGTAGACTGTATTTTCAAGCCAAATAATCTTATATATTTGACTAACTTCACTGTAAACAAAAAATATAAATATATCTCATCAGGCATTTTCCACCTGAAAGTTCCTGAATCTTCTCCTGTTGGCTCAGCTATTGGAAGAATAAGAGCCGTGGATCCTGATTTTGGACAAAATGCAGAAATTGAATACAATATTGTTCCAGGAGACGGGGGAAATTTGTTTGACATCGTCACAGATGAGGACACACAAGAAGGAGTTATCAAATTGAAAAAGGTACGTGGACATGTTTTTGAATAGTAGATTATCCAATAAAAATTAAACAACACAAAGGAAATGAGAGACATCTTAATTTCCTTTCAATGAGGAATATTTTAAATTAAAAAAAATTCTGCGTAACTAGGAAATATTCATTCCCAACTTTTATTTTGTGATTCAACAGGTATATATTTTATGCTGGACTTCCCAAGTGGTGCTAGGGGTAAAGAATGTGCCTGCCAATGCACCAGACATACGAGATGCTGGTTCGATCCCTGGAAGATCCCTTGGAGGAGGACATGGAAACCCACTCCAGTATTCTTGCCTGGAGAATATGACGGACAGAGGAGGGCGACAATAGGGTCGCAAAGAGTCACTACTGAAGGAACTTAGCACTCACACACACATGCATATTTTATGTTGAAACAACTATACCTATTAATTCGCTTAAGTCATTAAAAAATTCTTACCAGAGTTTAATTTTAATTTAATTTGTTATTGTTATCAGCTTAGATGAAAAGGTTAATTTAAAAATAAGATATAGAAGAAAACACTAAGTATACCAGGTTTGGCCCCACCCTGCTGCTAGGTCACTTCAGTCGTGTCTGACTCTGTGAGACCCCATAGACGGCAGCGCACCAGGCTTCCCCGTCCCTGGGATTCTCCAGGCAAGAACGCTGGAGTGGGTTGCTATTTCCTTCTCCAATGATGAAAGTGAAAAGTGAAAGGGAAGTCGCTCAGTCATGTCTGACTCTTAGCGACCCCATGGACTGAAGCCTACCAGGCTCCTCTGTCCATGGGATTTTCCAGGCAAGAGTACTGGAGTGGGGTGCCATTGCCTTCTTGACCCTAGAACTCAGAGTGGATGAATTATGATATGAGCAAGCTCTGCTACAGGTGAATGGAAGAAATGAGAAAGGATAAAGCTGGGCTTGAGGGTGCTATGATCTGGTAAGTAAACAGAAAAATTAACCAGAAGGAGGGAGAAGACAAGAAGGTATAATATGATGGGAAGCCCTCTAGTTATGTTAACTTGATTTGTATAGAAGAAGAGTAAAATTCAAAATATTAGAAATACGTCACTATCTCAGGATATGTAGTTTGTCTTTTGTTAGGAAGGGGCATGAAGAAATATGTAAATGTGAGAAAGAGAAAAAACCTTTTGACTCCCTTTACCCACTTCACTGGGTGGCTCAGTGGTAAAGAACCTGCCTACCGATTCAAGAAATGTAGGAGATGTGAGTTCAATCCCTGAGTTGGGAAGATTCCCTGGAATAAGAAATGGCAACCCACTCCAGTATTCTTGCCTGGGAAATCCCACGAACAGAGGAGCCTGGCAGCCTACTGTCCATGGGGTTGCAAAGAGTCGGACATGACTGAGCACACGAGCCACACCCCACGCCACCCATTTCACCCACTACCCAACCTCTACTTCTGGCAACACCAATCGGTTCCCTGTATCTGTGAGCTTGTTTGTTTGTTTTAGATTTCATAGATAAATGAAATTATATGATATTTGTCTTTTGTTGTTTGACTTATTTCACTTAAGTTAACATAATGCTCTCAAAGTTCCTCCATGTTGTCATAAATAGTAAGATTTTATTCTGTATCTCTGTAACTGCAGATTTCATATCCAACAATTCAATCAACTGCCAAATTATTTGGGGGAAAAGTTCCATATAAAATTCTGAAAGACAAAACTTGAAGTTGCTGCATACAGGCAACTATTTCATAAGATTTACTCATATTAGATATTATAAGTGATATAAAAATATTTACAGTGTACAGAAAATATGCAAAGGTTATATGCAAATACTATCATTTTATATAATGGATCTGAGCATCCTCAGATTTTGGTATTTGCAAGGGGTCTTGGAGTCAATGCCCTGTGGATACCAAGGGATGACTATATACCACATTTTCTTTATCCATTCACCTCTCAGTGGGCATTTGAGATGCTTCCATATTTTCATTATTGTCAATAATGATGTCTGTTTTTGTTTAGTTACTAAATCATGTCTGACTCTTTTGTAACCCCATGAACTGCAACTCTCCAGGCTCCTCTGTCCAGGGATTTCCCAGGCAAGCATGCTGAAGTGGGTGTCCATTTTCTTCTCCATGGGATCTTCCCAACCCAGGAATTGAACCCACTCCTTCTGCACTAGCAGGCAGGTTCTTTAACACTGAGAGACCAGGGAAGCCCTAAGGAAGCTCCAGGAGATCGTGGAGGACAGAGGAGCCTGCTGCTGCTGCTGCTGCTGCTAAGCCTCTTCAGTTGTGTCTGACTCTATGCGACCCCATAGACTGCAGCCCACCTGTCCATGGGGTCGTAAAGAGTTGGACATGACTTAGCAACTAAATAACAATAACAAAATAATGCTGCAGTGAAAATGGGCTTGCATATGTCTTTTTAAGTTAGTGTCTCTTTGCGACTCCATGGACCATAGCCCACCAGGCTCCTCCATCCATAGAATTTTCCAGGCAAGAGTACTCGAGTGGATTGCCATTTCCTTCTCCAGGGGATCTTCTCGATCCAGGGATTGAACCCAGGTCTCCCACCTTGCAGGCAGACGCTTTACCATCTGAGCTACCAGGGAAGCCCAGTTCGTGAGCAACCTACATACTGGTTTCCATAATGGCTACACCAATTTATATTTGCACCAATAATGTACAAAGACGCCTTTTTCCTCATATTCTCTCCAACACTATGTTTTTGTCTTTTTGATAATAAGCAATCTAGCATATATGAAGTGTGTCTCATTATGCTGTCAACATTTCCCTGGTCATTAGTGATGTTCAGCATCTCTTCATGTACTAGTTGGCCCATAGTTCTTTAAATAGATTTTTTTTTTCCTGAGGGAAAGCTCTATTAAAAGACTGTTTATGGATATATACATAAAATTCTCAGAAAATTGTATCTTCAACTTATTCAGTCCCAGGAAAAGTAGATGTACAATAATAAATATGTATGTAAATATCAACAGCAGTGTTTAGGTTTCATAAGGATGTTAAAATTACTTTTGGAAACTTTTCTCTCAATAGCCCAGCATAGAATTGCAATGAAAATTTTTGATATGAAATCAAATTCATATAGAAATTATATTCTTAATTATATTACATGCATATAAAAAGTCTAAAAATACATATTCTCCATTTGAATATATCTGTTTTTAAATATCATCTGTTTTTTGTTTTTGGAGTGATTTTCTTTTTTATCTCACTAAAGAATAAATTAAAATGCTTAAAATTCTCTAAAACACATATTCTTGTTATGATTGCATTTCCAAAATCTTTATTTAGTTTCCTTTTACTATTTTTCCCTCTCTCCTCTTTCTCTATGCATGGAAGGTATAAGTGGATTAAAAATGATGGTCAAGTTTACATGAGCTTCTCAGCATGAAAAAAAGGCATTTTTATTTTTTAAACCTCAGTTTGGGTTCAGTTTATGAGCACTGTGACAATGCCATTTCACTGTGTCATTCTGAATTCAGAATAACATTATGCAGCTTTATATATCTCTCCAAGCCACAAGATACTGCTTTTTTTTTTTTTTAAAGAAACTATTCTTATTTTACATTTATGTCCTATTGCACTACGGAAAGTATGAATAAATAAAAAGTGCCCTATATATGGCTAAGTATTATAACAATAGAAACAATAACAACATCAGGATAATATAACTTAAAATTTTTTGTCACATCTAATAATTAGGCCATGGGTTGCATTTAAAATGAAAGAAGTCATTTTAAATTCAGCCATTTCATTCTTACAAGAAAGTTAAATATATGTTTTGAGTCCGTAGTTTTTATATCTTACTGGATAAGTGAGAATGTGTGTGCTAAGTTGCTTCAGTTGTGTATGACTCTGTGTGACCCTATGAACCATAGCAAGCCTGTCCAAGAGATTCTCCAGGCAAAAATTCTGGAGAGGACTGCCATGCCCTCCTCTAGAGGCTCTTCCTACCCAGGGCTCGAACCCAAGTCCCTTATGCCTCCTGCACTGGCAAGTGGGTTCTTTACCACGAGCACCACCTGAGAAGCCTGTAAGTGAGAATAAATATTTATTTACTGGATATAAATATAAATGTAAAGTTAACATGTTATAAATATTCAAGAACTGAACATACATATTTATGTACATGCACACTGTAGTTTTATTGTTACTGATTAAGAGATTTAGGCAGTTAAATACTGAGATGAATACTTACATTGTCCAAAATAGCAATTTTAATAATTTGACTAATTTCTAAAACAGCTCTGTACTATTTTTACATAAGTAATGATAGCATCTATTTAAAATAAAGAAGGGTAAAGTAATCTCCTATTTATTTTAAAATAAGTAAAACTTCTTTGGAACTAAAAAATAAATCCTTACTATTTTGCTATTACATAATAATATTATTTCATTTCAAATAACCATAATTGTGATCATAGTAAATCCAGAGAATCATTTAGTTTTTCCTTAAAAACGTAAGAGATAAAGTATTTTATTCTTTCTCGGGATTTTAAATAAATAGGCTAAACTCTATACTGATTCCACTGGACATTTTATTTACACCCTGTTGTCACTAAACTCCTTTTTGCTGGCTTCAGTGGCAAGGGAGTGAGTTGACATCAATTGATTTGGTAGCACAGCACCACCACGTGGTTAATTTTGGAAAAACTCTTAGAAAAAAACAATTAGGAATACTTGTTTGGGCTTCCCAGGTGGCACAGCGGTAAAGAATCCTCCTGCAAAGCAGAAGACACAGGAGAACCGGGTTTTATCCCTGGGTTGGGAAAATCCCCTGAAAAAGGACTGGCAACCCACTCCAGTATTCTTGTCTGGAAAATTCCATGGACAGAGGAGTCTGGCGGGTCACAGACAGTCCAACACGACTGGGCAGGCACTCAACTGTTGTACACAGCCAAGCATACACCTCGATTTATTGTTTTTGCCAAACATGAAAATTTCAGAGAAAAATACAAGGTGTTCTTTATTTCTGTAAATATTATATTATTTTTGTATTTGTCATTTTCTGTTTTTAAGCATCTCACCTAAATTTCCTGATAGCTCAGTTGGTAAAGAATCCACCAGTTCGATTCCTGGGTTGGGAAGATCCCCTGGAGAAGGGATAGGCTACCTACTCCAGTATTCTGGCCTGGAGAATTCCACGGGCAGTATAGACCATGAGATCACAAAGAGTCAAGCAAATCGCAACTTTCACTTTCTTTCGCCTAACTTCCCCAGTCTCAACTCTTAATCCTCCCCCAAGTTGACATAACCAATGAAGATTGTTTTCTGCCTTGTAAACATTTCTAATGTGTGTATATGATAGTCTTTTCACACTCAAAGTATCTAAAGCTGAATTCCTTTACTTCTCCCAACAGTAGCGTGCCTGCTCCCATTTTCTCCTTCCTGGATAACGCCCTACTTCCTCTACAGTTCCTTAAAGCAGAAATCTAGGCTTATTTTTATGCCATTTCTATTACTACTGAATTCCCCTTACTGAATAGCATAGAAATCCCAGCCACTGATCCCTTCCCAAACCTGAATTAAAATTTCTTCCTCATGGGTTGACTTACAACCACCCTTGTTTCTTCTTCTATCACAAAGGCTGTTCTCTGAGCCATACACCTAATGTTCATCCATTTCCTTTCTGAGTGAATTTCACTCTTGTGCTTCATGTGCTTCTGGGTTCCATCACTGTTAAGATAAAGAGCAGATAGCATGTTTTCTATTACCATCCCCTGCATACACACACACACACACACACACACACACCCCTGCACACACACACACACATATGCACACATTCATTCATTACATGCCAATCACAAAACTCATTGCAGTTTCTACTGAAGATGCTGTGCTGTTTTTCCAGCTACATAGAAGGTAGCATCCTTCCTGAGCATTTCTGTTCATGTTTTCCTGTTTTTTAACATGGCTCTCACCCATCTCTCTCACCAAAGACTTCCTTGTGCCCCCAGACAATACTGATCCCACCTTACTCTCTTCCTCAAAAGTTACCATTTCTGGCTAAGCACATATGAGACTTTATGGTGGCTCAAATTTTAAATGCATCTGATCTTTCTACTATAGTTTAATTCCCTAAAGATACTTTGCCATTACTATATCTGTGTCACCATGATAAAGGAAATGTTTGAAGCATGTGGGTGTTTAAATTTCTGTTTAAAAAAAATGTCTCATGTTGGTTTATTGCTTTAATTTCAGATGCAGTATTATTCTTAGTCCCATGCAGAGTTCAACATATTTTTAAGATATTTAGAAAAATATTGTTCAACTGATTATGCAAATGGGAAATACAAAACTCATTGGAGAAAAGTAACTTCAAGACTATACAAGTTGCAGTCAATTTATAGTATATGTTTTAACTATTGTGAAGAACAATATAGGTTGGAAGTAAAATGTGACAGTGGTCATACGAGAAGTTAAAAATATAATTGTCCCTCCAGATGGTCATGATTTATACTGCAAGTGCCTATAAGATGCATATTTTGCTTAGACATTTATAACAGTTGATGAAATCTTCTCTTTCTTAGGGAAAATATCACCATAAACCCTCAGATAAAACACTAGATGTTCTTCTAATTCTCTTTTATATTATGTTTTTTCTTAGTGAATTTGTTCCAAAAATTATTGTCACTGAAATACAGGCTTAGATATGATGCTATGACTCTTAATGCATTAAATTATCAAAAATTTGCAGTCCTGCACAAAATCCTTGATAACTTGCCCATAAAAAAATTAAATTCATTTCTAATGAATAGTATAGTACTATAATAATGTTTATAGAGATACATGGTATTAAGTGTATATTCCTTCAGTTTAATTTTTTTTGACAGACACTTTTTGTCCTGTAATTTTAGTGTCCTTTCAGAGTTTTTTTATTTTAATTTAAAAACTGAAATATTGTTTAAATTTATCAAAATGAAAATCTGTTTTAAAAATGGCCAGATTTCATTGTTTTTCCCTCTTACTAAAGGAACATTCTCATCTGAAAATGTGACCACTTTTAAAAGTCAAACAAAATAACGTTTGGCTACTTTTTTGTGTGAAACACTGAGTTGGATTTCTTCCTCAGTGTAGAGGATACCAGGCCCTCCCATAGCTCTCTCTTATGTAAATACACACACATATTCTTCCTCATCTAATCCCTGATGCACTATACACATATGTCATTTAAGTTTTAAATTTTTCCGTAGGACTTATGATCACTTTGAATGCTAGTTTGCTTATTTATCTTACTGTTGACCATCAAATCCTAGAAGAGCGTGAACTCCATGGGGGATTCTTGTCTATTTCCAACATCTATCATGATATCCAGCACGCTGTAGGATGTGTGTTGTGTGTGCTGAGTTGCTTCAGCAGTGTCCAACCATGCGGCCCACGGACTGGAGACGCGCAGGCTTCTCTGTCCATGGGATTCTCCAGGGAAGAATACTGGAGTGGGGTGCCGCGTGCTTCTCCAGGGGACTTTCCAGATCCGGGGACTGAACTAACACCTCCTGCGTCTCCTGCATTGCAGGCAGACACTTTACCGCTGAGCCACAAGGGAAGCCCACACAGCTGGATATTCAAGTAGTATGTGTGGAAAAGAGGAATAAAATATGCAGGAATTTTGCCCTTAATTTCCTCCTTAAGGTTCAGTTCCCTCTGATTTTCTCATACCTGGTTCTTCGTATCCCACTTCCAGCATTATATCCTCAGAGAAGTACATCCTATCTGCTGTATGTAATGTCTCCCCAGCTGTTTTTCTGTCCCATTAGAACTATTTTCCTCATAAATCTTACCACTAACTGAAAAGAATTATTTATTATTTGTTCTGTCTACCTCTCTTCTGTAAAAAGAAAAAAATAAAAGACTTAATTTAACTCATGAACCAAGAGATCCTCAGTTCCTACTGTAATAAAATCTAATCAAATATGTGATTCAAATTATGTAGACTTAAATTAATTTGAATAAATCAATTAAAGAAGTAGGTACAGACATCATCTATAGATGATTTATTATGTAACTTGAGTACTGGTGGAGTTCTAGAGTGATTTCTTATAGAATAAGAAAGTGCTAGGAACAAATAAATGAATGGATTACTGTATTGATCAAAACTACTTAATTGATTGGGGAACTTGACTTTCCCAATAAAACAATGCTTGATCTGAAAGTAAGGTAGTTCAGACTGGTATCATAATGGCTTCCCAAGTGGCGCTATTAGTAAAGAACCTGCCTGCAGCTGCAGGAGACATAAGAGACGTGGGTTTGATCCCTGGGTCAGGAAGACCCAGGAGGAGGGCATGACAACCCATTCCAGTATTCTTGCCTGGAGAATCCCCATGGACATAGGAGCTTGGTGGGGTATGGCCCATTAGGAAGAGTCTGACATGACTGAAGCGACTTAGCACATGCATACACACACATTAGTGTCATCAACTTACTTTACAAGAGCTTGTTCCTAGTGTCTTTTTAACCTTGTTCAGTCTAGTATAAATCTGTTTTCTAGTTGCTTGCTTGAAAAGCATCTTCTCTTTCAGATACATTACAGCCTTCAGTTATTGAGAATTTTATTTCCATTAACCATTAAGATCTATAATATGATTGAAAGAATAGAGTTGTTTCTAAAGGATGCATTTTGTTCGGAGGGAGGACTCTACTAATATGGTGAAAGACATATGTGTTCATCATAAAAACTGAAGCTATATCAGTTCAGTTCAGTTGCTCAGTCACGTCCGACTCTTTGCGACCCCATGGGCTGCAGCACGCCAGGCCTCCCTGTCCATCACCAACTCTCTGAGATTGCTCAAACTCATGTCCATTGAGTCGGTCATGCCATCCAACCATTTCATCCTCTGTCATCCCCTTCTGCTCTCGCCTTCAATTTTTCCCACATCAGAGTCTTTTCAAACTGTCAGTTCGTTGCATCAGGTGGCGAAATTATTGGAGTTTCAACTTCAACGTCAATTCTTCCAATGAACGTTCAGGCCTGATTTCCTTTAGGATGGACTGGTTGGATCTCCCTGCAGTCAAAGGGACTCTCAAGAGCCTTCTCCAACACCACAGTTCAAAAGCATCAGTTCTTTAGTGCTCAGTTTTCTTTATAGTCCAACTCTCACATCCATACATGACCACTGGAAAAACCATAGCCTTGACTATATAGAAGAGTAGAAAGTAAAGAGTGACGAAAGCACACGCTATTGTGGGTCAGAGTGGAGTATAAATGAGTCTTATGCTCAGGGTCTTCCAGGCTGAAATCAAGGTATAGACCAGGGCTACAACTGATCTGAGGCTTAGAATTTGTGTGTGTGTGTGTGTGTGTCCCTAAGTGTACTAGTTTGGGCAGAATTCACTTCTTTATGGCTTTACAACTGCTGGCCCTACTTACTTTGCAGGCTGTTGGTCAAGGTCCAGTCTCAGTTACCATAAGCACCCCAGGCAGGTGGGCGCCTGCATCACAAATGTACTTCTTCAAGGCCAGGAGCAATTAGTAGCTTCTACTAAACCTCACATGATTACATCTGACCCTTTAAATAAAAATCTCCCTTGTTCCCTGGTAGCTCAGAGGTTAAAGTGTCTGCCCACAATGTGGGAGACCTGGGTTCAATCCCTGGGTTGGAAAGATCCCCTGGAGAAGGAAATGGTAACCCACTCCAGTATTCTTGCCTGGAGAATCCCATGGACGGAGGAGGCTGGTGGACTACAGTCTGTGGGGTCGCAATGAGTCGGACACAACTTCACTTTCACTAAACCTCACATGATTACATCAGACCCTTTAAATAAAAATCTCCCTTGTAATTAACTCAATGTTAAGTGATTGACAACCTTGATTATATTTTCATTATTTATTTTTCCATAAAACTTAGCAAATTCATGGTATAATACCGCATTCCATGATTTCAGTTCAGAGGACCCCATACACTCAAGGGCATAAAGTTATACAAGAGATTATATTGTCCTGGGGGCAAGAATCTTTGGGAGAGGCTGGAATTCAGTCTACCAAAGCTGCTTCTCAGATTCCTCAAAATATAACTCTAGCTACCCATTTTTGTTCAACATTTTCTGGAAAAGTGACAAGGCCTAAAAGAGCCCAGGGGATTATTCTCTTGTATTTTATGACAAAAATTGTTCTTCCCTCTTTGAAATGAGAAAATCATTTGGCAGTTAATATTTTATGTAGCTTTACATGACCTGGACCTCAGCAAAGTAAAAGCAGAGAAAGTGGATAAAAAGATAATATCTTGATTAATTTCTCCTTTTATATTCTAAAGAACATTTAAAGATATCTTATTTCATTTCTCCACAGTTTTTTTCCTTACCATACTACTCCCTGCAATGTGAATTACCTCTTGAAAACTCTGGCTTTGCTAACCTTCC
Organism: Aepyceros melampus; assembly: GCA_006408695.1. Classification (NCBI taxonomy): domain Eukaryota; kingdom Metazoa; phylum Chordata; class Mammalia; order Artiodactyla; family Bovidae; genus Aepyceros; species Aepyceros melampus. The sequence continues at coordinate 360,415 of SJXQ01002751.1, forward strand.
TTTATTGAAACATCCCTAGGAGAAGGAGCTACTCAACTGAATTCTCTTCAATCAATCATTTCCTTACTTTTCTAGAAAGGTTCATAAAATTAAATGTGCCCCAAGCAGTACCACAAAGTTTCCTATTTAATGTGGCAGAACTAAATTAACTTCATCATAATGGATTTCTGTTATAGAAAATGATTCATTTCCTAACAATAACAAAAAATTCTGGTTTTTTCTATACTTATTTCAAATAATAAGATTTTTGTTGATTGCAAAGTTAGATGAACTTCATTCTTCAGCACCACTCCATCTTACCCTGTGGCCACAAAAAGTAGAGGACAGTCTGTCAGATCAGCTGGATAAAGTCAACTAGAGAGAGACTGGTATTGATTTCCCCCCACCCCTTTCTGAGTTATCCAGTTTTATAAAATGGCATTACCTAAGGGCCGGGATCATGAAGAAGTAAGGCTATCTAAGTAAGATATTACTGTGACATTTCTCCTACAATTTTCTTCAGTTATTTGATCACTGCAGGATGTAAGTTTTCAGTCATAAAAGAATATCTGTATGTATGGAAGTTTATTTCATCTCACTCTTTATCTCCACAACCACTAAGTATTTGCTTGCAGTGACAGGTCAGGAATTCTTAAAAGACAGAAATTATGTCTGATCTCCTAAAACGAAATTTAGAAAAAAAAATTTTTTTTTAATTTCCCTTCATTTCTGGACTTGAAATGACTTTCAAAGTGGGGAGACAAGTCCATCAGTGGCAAGTCCATAACAGTGGCATTTTTTTAAGTAGGTAAATAAAACTGAGATCTTACCAAGAAATTATTTGCCTAATCCCACAATCAGAAGCCTTCCAGTATCTAGGAGAAGTAGAGAGAAAAAGGAAGAATAGCTGGTACCAAGTTTTTCATTTTAAGGGAGTTAATTCTGGTACAGAGACGGGTGTAAGCGTCAGCCAAGGCAGATCAAATAGCTTTCTAGACAAATGGAACCAAAGATAAAGTCAAAATTGTCTTACACCAGAAGTTACGGATAACTAGGATAAAAATTATATTGTTTAACATTTATGGAGCATTTGGAGTTTGCAAAAAAAACTATATTTTATGAGTTTGCACAGCTTATAAATTATACATAACTCAGATTTCTCTTTGGCATCCAATTCCCCTTGAATACATCAAAAGATGGGAGACTTAGTACTTCTACAGACAACTCAGTCAGTAAGCAAGATGGAAAACCATATTATCTTTGTCTCTTCTGTCCTCCTGGGATGTTTTCCAGGTCTTAATACTAGTAGGCAATCAATATCTTTTAACTTTAATTTAATTTTGCATGGTTTCGTTTGTTAGAAACTTCTTCCTTTTTAACTTAAAATTGACATATTTAGTAAACTAAATTATTGTTAACTCCCCATTGAAAGACTTATAGAGTATACCAAACTGGTGTTCAACATGAGAGCTCTTCAATATTTGAAAAGGTTTGTCCTTTTTTTTTTGTCTTGTCTTCTTCATTCCAGGTAAGAATTCTCAGTACTTGTAACAGTTTTGTGTTTCTGGTTTGAATGATATTTGCTATCCTATTCTGGCAATTGTTGTCTTTTCTTGAGCCCGATTCTCTCCTGGGATGTTTTCCAGGTCTTAATACTAGTAGGCAATCAATATCTTTTAACTTTAATTTAATTTTGCATGGTTTCGTTTGTTAGAAACTTCTTCCTTTTTAACTTAAAATTGACATATTTAGTAAACTAAATTATTGTTAACTCCCCATTGAAAGACTTATAGAGTATACCAAACTGGTGTTCAACATGAGAGCTCTTCAATATTTGAAAAGGTTTGTCCTTTTTTTTTTGTCTTGTCTTCTTCATTCCAGGTAAAAATTCTCAGTACTTGTAACAGTTTTGTGTTTCTGGTTTGAATGATATTTGCTATCCTATTCTGGCAATTGGTTGTCTTTTCTTGAGCCCGATTCCTTTAACAAAACACAGTAGTTTCAGCTGTAGGCTGATCAAACCAGTAGCATTATGGGATTATCTCTTTATTGAGATACTATGTCTTTGTGTAACCAATAGCCACAATATCAACCATGGCATATTATGCAATAACTCTACTTATATTAGTTTTAAGACAAATGAAAAGTCTTAGAAAGAAGGAGATGAAAGTTGAAGAAAATCAGTACTATATGTAAAAACTTATGAGCTTAATAAATGAAAATATAAAAACTAAAATAAAGCATTGAATCCAAGGCAAATAAATATATGAGTAAAAACTGGACACATTTATACAAAGTAAAGGGAATAATTACAGGGAAAATAAAGATAGATCTCCCTGAGTGAAAATTACTGTGAAAGATAGTTTATTTCAAGTTTGAGAAGTGTTACTTTTTGCTATAATAAACTTGATTAATTTATGTTTCTTCATTTCATAGCAATTTTTTTTTCCTTTTCTTTTCCCTTCTTCTCAGGAAATGCCTAAAACAGCAATCTTGTCCTTAGAAGAGTGAAAGGTACCCACTTAGTTTGTCATAGGTGATTAGAAGTCAGAGCCAGTGACTTTAAAGTTTTCATTTTAATTAAGCACTGCAGCAGCAGCATATTTTTATAATGTAATATTTATAGTTATTGGGAACATAAAACTAATATTCAGAAAAAGGGTAAATGTAAGCAAAGTGAAAAATCAAGGATCAATGACTCCAGGGACAAGTTACATCCAAATATTCTGTCTAATGTTGTTCTTTAATTATATATGCTCAAAGCCTTAATGCTTGGTCAAATATCCTGATAATGCATTACAGTACCTACCAACTATATGTGTAAAACTGACAACACAAAGGCCCAAAACTAGACCTTGCTGCTGGGAAAGACTGAAGGCACAAGGAGAAGAGGACAACAGAGGATGAGATGGTTGGATAGCATAACCAACTCAATGCACATGAGTTTGAGCTAACTCTGGGAGATAGTGAAGGACAGGGAAGCCTGGGTGCTGTAGTCCATGGGGTCACAAAGACTCAGATAGAACTTAGATCTCAGCAACACGCATAGACCTTTTACAGCAAAAACACTTAGACATTCAAAAGTATTTAATAGAAAAGGGTATTATCATCAAAATAATAAAAATCATCCAACAACAAAATACATTTTGCTAAGCCAAATTCTCAGCTGAAATTGAAAAAAAAAAAGCATTAATTTCAATTTTGTTGTATTTGTAATTACTACTTTGATCCACCAGATGTCAGCATTGGCTAAGAGCAGAAAATACTTCATAGCTACTTGATCTGCTGTTGTAACTAGTTACAGGAAAGGAATAAGCCCTTCCTGGCATATGTGTGTACATATGTCATTTTAATGTGTGCAATTGATTATCTTTACAAGTTACTCAGGCACTTTTACAAGTGGTCGCTTCTTCTCTTAAACTGTTTAACTTTTACTTCCCTTATCCACTGATTTTTAAAGGAAAATGACAAGTTGCTACTAGCAAGTCACTCTTCAGCAAAGTCCGTCATCCTCGCCACATCCTATATGAAAGTATCTCTCACTTTTGTTTTGTCCTCCCTATAGCCATTAGATTTTGAAACAAAGAAAGCTTACACTTTTAAAGTAGAGGCCTCCAACGTTCACTTGGACCACCGGTTTCACTCCGCGGGCCCTTTCAAGGACACGGCCACGGTGAAGATCAGCGTGCTGGACGTGGACGAGCCGCCGGTGTTCAGCAAGCCACTCTACACCATGGAGGTTTACGAAGACACTCCCGTGGGGACCATCATTGGTGCTGTCACTGCACAAGACCTGGACGTGGGCAGTAGTGCCGTTAGGTAAGAAAAAGCAGTGCTTTCCGTTCTATGTGTCAGAAAGAGAATGAAAAGAAGACTCACCAGGCTTGTATGAATGATTTAGTTATAGAATGCAATGCTTGAAAGTGTAATGACTTTTAATGGTAAGTAGAATAAAGGAAGAGCCATTGGGCTTTCTTGATAGCTCAGCTGGTAAAGAATTCTCCTGCAATGCGGGAGACATGGGTTCAAATCCCTGGGTTGGGAAGATCCCCTGGAGAAGGGAATGGCTCCCCACTCCAGGATTCTGGCCTGGAGAATACCATGGACTGTATAGTCCATGGGGTCACAAAGAGTCAGAAACGACTGAGCAACTTTCACTTCATAGGTTTTCAGCAAAAACATCTGATAGCAATCCCTGTAACAGGGTTTAGTAGTGACCGGATGTTGGACTTGTCACTCAAGCTGATCAAAAGAGATTTAGTAGTCAGCCTAAAAGGATGACTCTCACAAATAACGATGTTAAGATACACTCACAGTGCCCCAAATATCATATATATATATATATATATAAATACATTTTTCAATTATTCTAAAATCTCTGTCCCCTACCCAAAGATGGTGTTTGAAAAAAGATTGTTCAACCATTCATAATTTGCAGTTTATTCTTTTTCACTGTGGCAATGTTATCTCCTGATAGAAGCTCAATTGCAGTCAGATTTAAGGTAAGATGCATTGTGGAGTTGCTCAAAGTCCAGACTTAGCAAGGAGCTCCTTATTGGCATACAGCTGCTGAGTAGTGAGTCCAACAAAGCAATCAGTAAAACAAAGCAAGAGTAAGAAAGTGTAAGAAAACACTCACTCCTCACTCACCCATAAATTTCACTTCTATTGCTCAAACATGGTAGCATTCCCTTTTCTCACTTATAAATTGATCCTGTAAGATATTTTGAGATTTGTTCTGATTCAGCTTTGCTTCTTCTGGATACTTCTGTGCTGTGTGTTGATGCACCTACAAAAAGGACAGGAGTGGTGGGGAATAAGAGATGGGAAAAAAAAGAACATATCTACAAAACAGAAACACACTCACAGACATTGTGGTTGTCAAGGGCGGGTGTGGTGAGGGAGGGAAGGACTGGGAGTTTGAGATTAGCAGATGCAAACTAAAAAAGGGACAGAGAGAAAAATGCGGTTTGTTCTGAACCTTCTAACTCTAACGAGTTGAAGCTTAGTATACAAAATCCAAACCAAAGAACACACTAAATAGATTTTAAAGCAAAACAGTACTCTATTGCCATAGGAAAAATGCATAGATGCATACAAGATTTTAAGTCATGGGGTATTGAGTGATTAAAAAAAAAATCAACCTTTCAGCAGTAGCTTCAACACACTCATAGCACAGAAAAAACTCTCTGGCAATGGCTTGAAAGCATAGAAGCTCTGCTGTTTGTATGTGTCAAATCTATCCCCTACAGTGGCCTAGTTGCCTTCCTTCTTGAAGCATGTCTGTGATCAAGAGAGAACTCTAAAAGAACACATTTGTCTTGAGAAAGGAAAGAAAAAGTGCCATTATTTAGCGCCCTTACCTATTAGGTTGAATCCTGGCTCATTTCCTCATTGGATTCAACTTGTTATACATGCTCATATTACTTCATGATTCACTTTCAGTTAAAGTCCAAAACAGTCTGTTTGTTATCAGTGTTCACAGGGGCATTCTCAAGAGTCTGCTGCATTAGTAGTTGTTAAACATTAATCTGTCACCATTTATCAGTCTTGTTCCTGAACACCCTGTGTGTGCAGCTAGTCATTGTGAAAGTAGGAAATGCTTGCTGAGTAGATTTACAGGTAATTTCAAGAATGTAAACAGAATGGAAGAAATATTGAAGGTTGTAAAGAAAGTAGTAAAAAATGTAAATAAATATGGATTGAAATTCTCTGCACTTCAATAGATGAGAATTGTGGGACAAAATGGGACATGATATCTTAGGGGACATGCTAAGTTGTTTAATTTGCTGTATGTTCTATTTTTGAATACTGATCATAGCATGATAGGGTCAGGATAAGAATAAAATATTATTTTAATGAAATACTAAAAAAAAAAAAACAGAGCATTTGCAACTAAAAATAGCACCCTGTAAAGGTAAAGGTGAGAATTACAAACTTCTAAGCATAAGGAAATAATTAGATCCAAACCCAAGTGTGTGGAATAAAGGAAGGCTATACTGTAGAGAAATTCTCCAGCTACAAGCCTATCTTCTTTATTATTCATGTCACAGAAGCTAGTGTCTGACAAGTGCTACTTTGAAATAAGGGAGCATCCTTAGTCTTATTTCTAATGGATGGCAACCTGATTCACTGAAGCTGTAGACACAGATGGATCTAATTGATCACCGTGAGGAGTTGTCAAAAGACAGAGGTGGTTTAGAATGAACATAAAAGCTGTCTTACTTTCATGTCCGTGGAGGAAACAGTAGACTTGAATCAAGTCAGTTGAGGAATGTGGAGTATGAATCACTTCTAAGCCTGAAAACATGTTTGCTCACATAAAAATGATAGTAAAAATAGGTTATAAAAAATTAGCATCAAAACGACAAATTACTTGGCATGTGTAGGTATGTTCTGTTTGTTTTCCTTTACTTTACTGGCTTGCATTACGCTTTTCATGGCGTTATTGTGCCTGGCATTAATTTAAGACTAGAGTATTCCACATCACTGAGTATTTTATTAATATTATTATTTCATCATCACTGAGCATAACAAAGAACCAGAAAACAATAGCATTAACTGGGACTACACAACTTTAGAAGAAAGGTTCAGTTAGGTGTAATGCCCCTACAAATAATCCATGTCCTGTCCCCTCTTGCCATGAGCTTAATTTCTAGCTATTGTTTCCTTTACATTTCTTTATCTTCTTGTTGTTGCTCAGCCCTTAAATCCTGTCTAAATCTTTGCCATCACCATGGACTGCAGCACACCAGGTTTCCCTGTCCTTCACTATCTACCAGAGTTTGCTCAGACTCATCCATTGAGTCAGTGATGCTACCTAACTGTTTCATCCTTTGTTGGCCCCTTCTCCATTTGCCTTCAATCTTTCCCAATATCAGGGTCTTTTCCGTGAATCAGCTCTTTGCACCAGGTGGCCATAGTATTGGAGATTCAGTGTGAGCATCCATCTTTCCAGTGAATATTCAGAGTTGGTTTCCTTTAGGGTTGACTGGTTTGATTTCCTTGCAGTCCAAGGGACTCTCAAGAGTCTTCTCCAAAACCACAATTCAAAAACATCAATTCTTTGGTGCTCAGCCTTCTTTATGGTCCAACTGTCACATCCCTATATGACTGCGGGAAAAACCATAGCTTGGACTATATGGACCTGTGTCGGCAAAGTCATGTCTCTGCTTTTCAATACACCATCTAGTTTTGTCTCAGCTTTCTTCCCAAGAAGCAATTTTTTTTTTTTTTAATTTTATGGCTGCAGTCATCATTCTCAGTAATTTTGGAGCCAAGGAAACTAAAATCTGTCACTGCTTCCACTTCCCCCCTTTCTATTCATTATGAAGTGATGGGACTGGATGCCATGATCTTAGTCATACTCAGTGGCAATTCAGTTCAGTTCAGTCACTCAGTCGTGTCCGACTCTTTGCGACTCCATGAATCACAGCACGCCAGGCCTCCCTGTCCATCACCATCTCCCGGAGTTCACTCAAACACACATCCATTGAGTCAGTGATGCCATCCAGCCATCTCATCCTCTGTCATCTCCTTCTCCTCCTGCCCCCAATCCCTCCTAGCATCAGAGTCTTTTCCAATGAGTCAACTCTATGCATGAGGTGGCCAAAGTACTGGAGTTTCAGCTTTAGCATCATTCCTTCCAAGGAACACTCAGCGCTGATCTCCTTTAGAATGGACTTGTTGGATCTCCCTGCAGTCCAAGGGACTCTCAAGAGTCTTCTCCAGGGTGTGGAGAAAAGGGAACCCTCTTACACTGTTGGTGGGAATGCAAATTAGTACAGCCACTATGGAGAACAGTGTGGAGATTCCTTAAAAAATTGCAAATAGAAATGCCTTATGATCCAGCGATCCCACTGCTGGGCATCCACACCAAGGAAACTAGAATTGAAAGAGACACGTGTACCCCAGTGTTCATTGCAGCACTGTTTATAATAGCCAGGACATGGAAGCAACCTAGATGTCCATCAGCAGATGAATGGATAAGAAAGCTGTAGTACATATACACAATGGAGTATTACTCAGCTATTAAAAAGAATACATTTGAATCAGTTCTAATGAGGTGGATGACACTGGAGCCGATTATACAGAGTGAAGTAAGCCAGAAAGAAAAACACCAATACAGTATATTTACACATATATATGGAATTTAGAATGATGGTAATGATAAACCTGTACGCAAGACAGCAAAAGAGACACAGATGTATAGAACGGCCTTTTGGACTCTGTGGGAGAGGGAGAGGGTGGGATGGGTTGGCAGATCATTGCAGCACTGTTTATAATAGCCAGGACATGGAAGCAACCTAGATGTCCATCAGCAGATGAATGGATAAGAAAGCTGTAGCCCATATACACAATGGAGTATTACTCAGCTATTAAAAAGAATACATTTGAATCAGTTCTAATGAAGTGGATGACGCTGGAGCCGATTATACGATATGAAGTAAGCCAGAAAGAAAAGCACCAATACAGTATACTTACACATATATATGGAATTTAGAATGATGGTAATGATAAACCTGTACGCAAGACAGCAAAAGAGACACAGATGTATAGAACGGCCTTTTGGACTCTGTGGGAGAGGGAGAGGGTGGGATGGGTTGGCAGAGTGGCAGTGTAACATTATGATAACATAAGTGAAACGAATCACCAGTCCAGGTTTGATGCAGGATGCCTGGGACTGATGCACGGGGATAATCCAGAGAGAAGGTGTAGGGCGGGAGGGGGGAGGTGGGGGTCTGGATTGGGAGCTCATGTATACTCGTGGCTGATTCATGTCAATGTATAGCAAAACGAATACAGTATTGTAAAGCAAAACAAACTAAAAAATAAAAATTAATTAAAATAAAAATAAAACAGATATATTGGGTTAGCCAAAATGTTCCTTCAATTTTTTAAGTAAATATAAAAGACATAATTTTGTTTTTTTCATTTTCACCAAGAACTTTATGAAACAACATATTCACCATTTTGTTCCACCACCTTCTGCCATTTTTAAGCAACATCATGATGTCATCTTCCCCAAAATTTTTATCTTTTTTGAGCAAAGAACTATTCTGGGTGCCTTTTACAGTCTTCCAGGGAATTGATTTTTTTTTTTCCATTAAGATAATTTTGTGAAGACAAAAATCAGTGGGCATCCAAAAATTCAGTGTCTGTTGAATATGGCAGATGAATCAGAACTCCTCTGCCAAATTTCAATAGTTTTTGCCTTTTTATCGAAATAGTATGCAGTCTTGTATTATACTGATGACTGCTGCTGCTGCTGTTGCTAAGTCTCTTCAGTCCTGTGTGACCCCAAAGACAGCGGTTCACCAGACTCCCCTGTCCCTGGGATTCTCCAGGCAAGAAAACTGGAGTGGGTTACCATTTCCTTGTCCAATGAGTGAAAGTGAAGTTGCTCAGTTGTGTCCCATTCTTCACAACCCCATGGACTGCAGCCTACCAGGCTCCCCCATCCATGTGATTTTCCAGGCAAGAGTACTGGAGTGGGGTGCCATTGCCTTCTCTGATACTGATGGAAGATTATGCATTTTTTGTGAACTAATTTTGGAAGTGTTTCATTGAGTGCTGATTTCAGTTGGTCTAATTGGGAGCACTACTTGTTTGATTTCCAGAAGGAGCTCATATAGAAGAGTCCCTTCCATGCCACTATATACATAACATCATCTTTGAATGAAGACTGGTCTTTGATGTGGTTGGTGGTGGTTCATTTTGTTTATTCTGTATCTATTCCATTTCACATTAGTGTACAGCATCCACTTTTCATTGTCCATTATGATTTGTTTTAAAATCGGTATGCTTTCATTGCATTTAAGTAGATAATCCTATGTAGAAACAATGTCAAGAAATTTTTTATCACTTAACTTATGTGGAACCCAAACATCAAAGTGATTAGCATAACCAATCTGGTGAAAATTATTTTTAACACTTGATTTGGATATTTTGAATATGTTGACTATCTCCTGTATAGTATAACATGATTGCTGCTAATTGACATCTCAATTTCATTGCTATCAATTTCAACTGGTCTATAAGGCTATGGGACATCATCCAGCAAGAAACCTCCAGCATGAAATTTTGCAAGCTGCTATTGCCATGTTTGATCAATCAAAGCATCTTCTTCATACATTGTAAAAAATTGTGTGTGTATATTAGCTATGATTTCAGCTTTCTTGAAATAAAATGTATGTTGAAAATGTTGCTTTTTATTCTCTCTTCAATATTAAAATGGCTACACCGAAATTTACCAGTTTTGATATATTTTTTTTAAATCCATGACTAATTGTTTAAAGAAAAAAAAATCATCTACATGATGTCTACCAGAGGAAACTGACATCAGATCTGAGGAATCACACATATGGTAAATGAGGAGATGGAAAGTGATAATTACATGCAAATAGAAACAAGAAAACTGAGATACCAATAACCTTATTAGGAAAAAAAAAAAAAGAGAGAGAGAGAGACTTGAAAATAAAATTGATAACAGAAACCAACGAAAGGCCTTATATACTAATAAAGGGATCAATATAAAAAGAGGATATTAGAGGAATTCCTTGCTGATCCAGTGGTTAATATTCTGCCTTGCAATGCAGAAGATGTGAGTTTGATCGCTGGTCAGGGAACTAAAAGACCGCATGCTCTAGAGCAGCAAAGCCTGTACAACAAACTACTGAACCCATGTATCACAACAAAAGATCCTGCATAATCCAACAAAGATCCTGAATGCCAAAACTAAGATCGAACAGAGTAAAATAAATAAATAATAAAAAGAAGATACTACACTTATTAATGTACATGTACCCAATAGAGTTGAGTTCAGTTGCTCAGTTGTGTTCGACTTTTTGTGACCCATGAATTGCAGCACTACACACCTCCCTGTCCATCACCAACTTCCAGAGTTCACTCAGACTCATGCCCATTGAGTCACTGATGCCATCCAGTCATCTCATCCTCTGTCATCCCCTTTTCCTCTTGTCCCCAATCCTTCCCAGAATCAGAGTCTTTTCCAATGAGCCAACCCTTTGCATGAGGTGGCCAAAGTTTCAGCTTTAGCATTATTCTTTCCAAAGAAATCCCAGGGTTGATCTGCTTCAGAATGGACTGGTTGGATCCTTGCAGTCCAGGGGACTCTCAACAGTCTTCTCCAACACCACAGTTCAAAAGCATCAATTCTTCTGCGCTCAGCCTTCTTCACAGTTCAACTCTCGCATCCATAAATGACCATGGGAAAAACCATAGCCTTGACAAGACGGACCTTAGACGGCAAAGTAATGTTTCTGCTTTTGAATATGCTATCTAGGTTGCTCATAACTTTTCTTCCAAGGAGTAAGCCTCTTTTAAATTCAAGGCTGCAGTCACCATCTGCGGTGATTTTGGTGCCCAAAAAATAAAGTCTTACACTGTTTACACTGTTTTCCCATCTATTTCCCATGAAGTGATGGGACCAGATGCCATGATCTTTGTTTTCTGAATGTTACGCTTTAAGCCAACTTGTTCACTCTCCTCTTTAACTTTCAACAAGAGGCTTTTTGTTCCTCTTCAATTTCTGCCATAAAGGTGGTTTCATCTATATATCTGAGGTTATTGATATTTCTCCCAGCAATCTTCATTCCAGCTTGTGTTTCTTCCAGTCCAGCATTTCTCATGATGTACTCTGCAAGTAAATTAAATAAGCAGGGTGACAATAACAGCCTTGACATACTCCTTTTCCTATTTGAAACTAGTCTGTTTTTCCATGTCCCATTCTAACTGTTGCTTCCTGACCTGCATACAGATTTCTCAAGAGGCAGGTCAAGTGGTCTAGTATTCCCATCTCTTTCAGAATTTTCCACAGTTTATTGTGATTCACACATTTAAAGGCTTTGGCATAGTCAATAAAGCAGAAATAAATGTTTCTCTGGAACTCTCTTGCTTTTCCCATGATCCAGCGGATGTTGGCAATTTGATCTCTGGTTCCTCTGCCTTTTCTAAAACCAGTTTGAACATCAGGAAGTTCATGGTTGACATATTGCTGAAGCCTGGCTTGGAGAATTTTGAGCATTACTTTACTAGCATGTGAGATGAGTGCAATTGTGAGGTAGTTTGAACATTCTGCGGCATTGCCTTTCTTTGGGATTGGAATGAAAACCTACCTTTTCCAGTCCTATGGCCACTGCTGAGTATTCCAAATTTGCTGGCATATTTAGTGCATCACTTCCACAGCATCATTTTCAGGATTTGAAATATGTTAACTGTATTTCCATCATCTCCACTAGCTTTGTTTGTAGTGATGTTTCCTAAGGCCCACTTGACTTCACATTCCAGGATGTCTATCTCTAGATGAGTGATCACAGCATCATCATTATCTTGGTCGTGAAGGCCTTTTTTCATACAGTCATTCTGTGTATTCTTATCACCTCTTCTTAATATCTTCTGCTTCTGTTAGGTCTAAACCATTTCTGTCCTTTATCGAGCCCATCTTTGCATGAAATGTTCCCTTGGTATCTCTAATTTTCTTGAAGAGATCTCTAGTCTTTCCCCTTCTGTTCTTTTCCTCTATTTCTTTGCATTGATCACTGAAGAAGACTTTCTTATCTCTTCTTGCTATTCTTTGGATCTCTGCATTCAGATGCTTATATCTTTCCTTTTCTCCTTGGCTTTTTGCTTCTTTTCTTTTCACAGCTATTTGTAAGGCCTTCCCACACAGCCATTTTGCTTTTTTGCATTTCTTTCCATAGGGATGGTCTTGATCCCTGTCTCCTGTATAATGTCACGAACCTCATTCCATTGTTCACCAGGCACTCTATCAATCAGATCTAGGCCCTTAAGTCTATTTCTCACTTCCACTGAATAATTCTGAATGGTCTCGTGGTTTTCCCTACTTTCTTCAATTTCAGTCTGAATTTGTCAATAAGGAGTTCATGATCTGATCCTCAGTCAGCTCCTCATCTGGTGTGTGTGTGGTTTTTTTTTTTTTTTTTTGACTGTATAGAGCTTCTCCATCTTTGGCTGCAAAGAATATAATCAATCTGATTTCGGTGTTGACCATCTGGTGATGTCCATGTGTAGTCTTCTCTTGTGTTGTTGTAGGATGGTGTTTGCTATGAGCAGTGCATTTTTTTTTTTTTTTTTTGCCAAAACTCTATTAATAGTCTTTGCCTTGCTTCATTGTGCATTCCAAGGCCAAATTTGCCTACGACTCCAGGTGTTTCTTGACTTCCTAGTTTTGAATTACAGTCCCTTATAATGAAAAGGACATCTTTTTGGGTGTTAGTTCTAAAAGGTCTTGTAGGTCTTCATAGAACCGTTCAACTTCAGCTTCTTCAGTGTTACTGGTTGGGGCATAGACTTGGATTATGGTGATATTGAATGGTTTGCCTTGGAAATGAACAGAGATCATTCTGTCATTTTTGAGATTGCATCCAAGTACTGCATTTCAGACCCTTTTGTTGACCGTGATGGCTACTCCATTTCTTCTGAGGGATTCTTGCCCCATAGTAGTAGATATAATGGTCATCTGACAGAATGTGGTCCACTGGAGAAGGGAATGGCAAACCAATTCAGTATTCTTCCCTTGAGAACCTCATGAACAGTATGAAAAGGCAAAATGTACCCAATACAGGAGTACATAGATATATAAAAACTAATATTAGAAAACATAAAGAAAGAAAACATCAAAAATAATAATAAGAGATTTTAATGCACCACCTATATCAGTGGGCAGATAATCCAAAGAGAAAATCACTAAGGCACAGTGGTCTTAAATGACACAGTAAACCATCTGGATTTAATAGGTATCTATAGGACATCCATCCCAAAGTAGCACAGTGCACATCCCCCCCAGCCCCAATGGTACATAGAACTTTCTCTAGGATAGATTACATGCTAGGCCGCAAAAGAAATCTCAACATGTTTAAGAGAATAAAGGTTATAGCAAGCATTTTTTTTTTCCCCTGACCACAATGGTGTGCAACTAGAAATCTAAAGAAAAATGGGAAAAGCAGATACACATGGAAACTAAATAGCAAAATATAAATATATAAATAAATGGATCAAAGATGGAACCAAGGAAGAAAACAGAAAATACCTTTCAGTTCAGTTCAGTCGCTCAGTCATGTCTGACTCTCTGCAACCCCATGAATTGCAGCACCCAAGGCCTCCCTGTCCATCACCAACTCCTGGAGTTCACTCAGACTCACATCCATCAACTCAGTGATGCAATCCAGCCATCTCATTCTCTGTCGTCCCCTTTTCCTCCTGCCCCCAATCCCTCCCAGCATCAGAGTCTTTTCCAATGAGTCAACTCTTCACATGAGTTTTGGACAGATGAATTCTAAAAATGATATAAAGAAATGGAAAACAATATTTCATGTTATTGAATTGGAAAAAGTAATATTATTAAAATGCCAGTACCACGAAAACAATTTACAGATTTAATGCAAACTCTTAAAATACACATGACATTTTTCACAGGGAAAGAATAAATAATCCTAAAAATTGTATAGAAATGCACAAGATTCAAAGCAATCTTGAGAAAAAAAAAAAAGAACAAAGTTAGAGGTATCACACTCCCTGATTTCAAACTATATTACAAAATTATAACAATCAAAACATAATGATACTGGCCTGAAAACAGAATGGAATAAAATGGAGACCCCAGAATGTCTACTCACCTATACTCAATTAATTTATCACAAATGAGGCAAGAATATACCATGGGGAAAAGACAGTAACTTCAATAACTGATGCTGAAAAAAAACTGAACAGCTGCTTAATAACAAGACTAGAACATTTTCTTTTACCATATACAAAAATAAAGTCAAAATTGTTTAAGTCTTAAATGTAACACTTTAATCCATAAAATTCCTAGAAAAGAACATAGAAAAAGCAGTTTTTAATATAAAGGGCAGAAATTTTTTTTTTCATCTTTTGCCTAAAGTAAAATAAATAAAAGCAAAAATAAACCAATAGGATCTAATTAAATTTAAAATCTTTTGTATAGCCAAGGAAACCACTGACAAAATAAAGACAGCCTATTGAAGGAGAAAATATTTGAAAATGTAATAACCAATAAAGGGTTAATATCCAAAATACATAAACAGCACTTATAACTCAACATAAACTTAAATAAACAAGAATTCAATTGGAAAAAAGTCAGACAACCTGAATGGACTATCATCAAAAATATATAAATAACAAATAATTGACAAAAATACATGAAGAAAAGAGAACACTGTATACTGTCAGTTGAAATTTATTTATTTATTTATTTTTTTAATTAAATTTTATTTTTTAGTTTGTTTTGCTTTACAATACTGTATTCGTTTTGCTATACATTGACATGAATCAGCCACGAGTGTACATTTAAATTGATATAGCCACTATGGAAAAGAGTAAGGAGATTTCCCAAAAAAGCAAAACTAAACTTAGATTCAGCACACTTACTTATGGTTTTATACATAAAAAAAAAAAAAAAAACATCCGATTCAAAAAGATACATGGGCCCCAATATGGAAGCAAGCTAAGTGGAAAACTATAATTATCTGATTAAGAAGTCAAATTAACTGTAAATAGAGAAATATTGTCTTGATAATTCTTCAGATGTTGACTCATCCCCATATAGTGGATCAATAGTTTCAGTAGATCTACGGTTCCAACCGAGGATGAGATGGCTGGATGGCATCATGGACTCAATGGACATGAGTCTGAGTGAACTCCAGGAGTTGGTGATGGACAGGGTGGCCTGGTGTGCTGTGATTCATGGGGTTGTAAAAAGTCGGACACGACTGAGCGACTAACTGAACTGAACCGAACTGATGGTTGCAACAGAATCCCTCTCAAGATGGATTTGTGCATGCTAAGTTGCTTCAATTGTGTCTGACTTCTTATGACTCTATGGACTATAGCCACCAGGCTCTTTCCATGAAATTGTCCAGGCAAGAATACAGGAATGGGTTGCCATGACTTCCTCCAGGGAATCTTCCTGACCCAGGGATCGAACTCATGTCTCTTTTGACTCCTTCAATGGCAGATGTGTTCTTTACCACTAGTGTTACATGGGAAACCCCCTAACAAAAATCAGCAAGGGCTTTCAGAGATTTGAAAACAAAATGGCTCTGAAGCTTATGTAGAAGGAAAAATACACACACTAGTCAATACCATACTAAAAAGGAACAAAAGTTGGAAAATTGACACTGATTTCAATTTGAATTGATAATACTGGATCATTATTGATTCACTGAATGTGACAGATATACCATAGTAACCTAAGATGCTCTTAATTGGAAAAATTGATTGGTTATATAAGAGAATTTTCTATACTACCTTCTGAATTGTGCTATCAATCTAAGCCATTTTGAAATTATAAAACCTATTAAACAACAAAAACAAAATAATGCTTTGTTGGGGCTGGATATGAGAACGGGCAATTACTAATAATGCTCAAAAGGATACTTTTGTGAATGGCAGAAATTTTCTAAAATAATATTGTTTTATGGTTGCATAACTTTTAAATTTATGAAAAAATCATTTATTAAAAAATCTATTCAATTTACTTCAATGGTAAATTTCATATGTAAATCATGTCTTACAATCTGTTTAAAAGTAAAACATGAAACCTAAATACTGAGAACTTAACACAAATGTTTGGTTCAGTTCAGTTCAGTTACTCAATCGTGTCTGACTCTTTATGATTTCATGGACTGCAGCACTTCCCCTCAGGATTCTAACACTTCCCTGAAGGATGCCAGGCTTCCCTGTCTGTCATCAACTCCCAGAACTTACTCAAACCCATGCCCATTGAGTCAGTGATGCCATCCACATCTCATCCTCTGTTGTCTCCTTCTCCTCCTGCCTTCAATCTTTCCCAGCACCAGTGTCTTTTCCAGTGAGTCAGTTCATCACATTATGTGGCTGAAGTATTTGAGTTTAAGCTCCAGCATCAGTCCTTCCAATGAATATTCAGGACTGATTTCCTTTAAGATTGACTGTTTGATCTCCTTATAGTCCAAACGACTTTCAAGAATCTTCTCCAACACCACAGTTTAAAAGGACCAATCCTTCAGTGCTCAGCTTTCTTTATAGCCCAACTCTCAGATCCATACATGACTACTGGAAAAAGCATAGATATGACTAGATGGACCTTTGTCAGCAAAGTAATGTCTCTGATTTTTAATATGCTGTCCAGGTTCCTCATAGCTTTTCTTCTAAGGAGCAACCATCTTTTAATTTCATGGCTGCAGTCACCATCTGCAGTGATTTTGGAGCCCCAAAGTCTGTCACTGTTTCCATTGTTTCTCCATCTATTTGCCATGAAGTGATAGGACCAGATGCCATGATCTTACTTTCTTTCAGTGTTGAGTTTTAAGCCAACTTTTTCACTCTTCTCTTTCACTTTCATCAAGAGGCTCTTTAGTTCTTCTTCACTTTCTGCCATAAGGGTGGTCTCATCAGCATATCTGAGGTTATTGGTATTTCTCCTGGCCAATGTATAATATAAATAGAAAATATTGAGAGTCATACACAGAAAAGTTAGAATACATAAAAATTAATGATTTTTGTCTGAAGCCAAAGCCTGCAGTGTAGAGAAAGAAATAATTGAATGAAAGAGAGAAATAGAGAATACTGACATTTAGAAGCAGAGGAGAAACAACATTATTTTATATCAGTAACTGTATTTTATTAATATTACCATTTTATTATTGTATTTATTTTTAATATAAATTTATTTATTTTAATTGGAGGCTAGTTACTTTACAATACTGTATTGATTTTGCCACACATCAACATGAATCTGCGATGGGTGTATGCATGTTCCCCATCCTGAACGTCCCTCTCACTTCCTCCCCATACCATCCCTCTGAGTCATCCCAGTGCACCAGCCCCAAGCATCCTGTATCATGCATTGAACTTGGACTGAGGTTGCATTTCACATATGATATTACACGTGTTTCAATGCCATTCTTTCAAGTCATCTCACCCTCACCCTCTCCCACAGAGTCTATAAGACTGTTCTATACATCTGTGTCACTTTTGCTGTCTCACATACAGGGTTATTGTTACCATCTTTCTAAATTCCATATATATGTGTCAGTATACTGTATTGGTGTTTTTCTTTCTGGCTTACTTCATTCTGTACCATAGGCTCCATTATTTTAATTTTAACTGAGAAAATATATGCAATCTGACATAACTTAGTCACTAAATATATTTTTCTTGAATGTATCACAAATATCTCCTTGAACCAACTGAATAACAAAGAAAATTTCTTTCTGTCCAAGATAAAATACAGGTAGCCTATTATATACTCTCTGTAAATTTCAAACTACTCAGGGGATCTTTTATACTTCTCCTGGTTTATTTTTTTCAAGGTGCTTATAGAAATGCTCCTAAAATTTTCAGCAAGAGCATAGCACTTTTACAGAAACTCTGAGTTTGTTCACATATATCCAAAGCAGGCCTTGAAAATGTGCTCAAGTATGGGTTCTCAGTTTGCTCATCTCATTGACCTTATTGACCTCTGAATCTGTGGACATGTGAGTGGCAACAGAATTGTTTTAGTATAGCCTTGAGAGCATGGATCCAAGGTGAAGCTAGTTGTGTTAGGTTAAGATAAATGTGACCCTTTGCTTTCCATAGATTCTTTGCTACAGAAACAATTCAGAAATCATTTTTCTTGTCCTATTTGGAAACACCTCTTGACAATTTGCTTTGAAGAGGATATCAGAACAAACTACACCTCATCCATTAGTTTTGCTAGTTTTTGTTTCTGTATTATATGCTTTACTTGTTGTTTGTCTATTTTACAAGAGCAGAGAGTAAAACAGCAATCCAAGTTTGTAAAACAGCATTAGAAAATAAATTAGAAATGATCAATGTATGTCTTTGAATATAATACAAACATTTGATTTTGATATGTCATGTTCATATCACTAAGGAAAAGAGTTTTCATTGCAGACCTCTTTTCTTTAGATCAAAACTCTAATGTTGGTGCTATGTTGGGTTGTTCTCTATTAGAAACCGTTATTAGCAAGCATTACCAGAAAGCATTACTAACAAAATTTGACTGAACAAGATACCATATAATTAACACACTTGTACATCACATAAATTTTTAACCTACTGAAAAAAAGGGAGGTCAACTTAGGGAGAACAAAATATTTTCTTTGATAAAATCTTAGTTGTGGGCCTTAAATCAGATATATCAACTAGTGTTCTAATAGTACTGAAACACTGAATTAAATAGACTTACATATAGACACAGATTTATGGCATGGAGAACAGAGGAAAATATAGATTTTAAGTGGCAACATATGTCCCAAGGGAAGAGGATATGGCTAGTCTTTTATTAAAACTCAGCTTTTTAGCTTAGTTTATTATTCCACTTTACCAAAGATGGAGTTAAATGAGGAGGCCCCAAGAAGACTTCTATGTTTGATTATTTGAAACTTCTACTCACAGAAAGGGATATAAAGCATGAGGAAATAGAGTCCCTATTCTAAGAAATGTAGAAGGAATTAACTTACTTCAGAGTTAAATAAATTATTCCACTTGACTGTCTTTAGGTGAAATCTGATGTGTTAGGACAATCATGGTACAGTAAAAGAAGATGCTATGTCTTGGAAAACTGTTTTCTGAATGTGAGTGAGAGGCCTAGGGATGGGTTTGATTGGATACTGATACTAACAGGAAGAAAAGGAAAGCATTTAAACTAATAAAAATAAATGAAATACATACACAGAAAGAGTTGTGCCAGATATAAACTTATTTCACTTCATAATTTTCCCCAAGATCTTACTGGTCACACATGACATTTTTGGAGAATGGAGTGATACATTCTACAGAGTCGGTTTTATGTCATTGTTTATAGCCGTAACTAGGTCACTTTGATTATCTGGAAGAGTTTGCTGCAGATCAGTTTGAAGTCTTTTCCTCTGGGATTTGCCTGGCTGTACACTTGACACAGAGTTTCTCCTTAATTACTATTCCATAGATTTCACTCTCTACCTCTTGTAGACTGGTTTTTTTGCTACCAGATCTTCCTCCATCAAATATTTATCGGAGTTCATGCTGTGTACAGGGCAAGGTACTATGAAATGAAGAAGAAGTTAAGGAGTCAAAGAGATGTGTTCCCATATTCCATCAGGTTATCAGTTTGAAATAGTCACAGGGCAGGTTGCAAAGAAAAAAAACAAGTACACGATAGCTACATATACGATTGGATGGTTTAGACAATGTCAAAACAAATTATAACAGCTATTTCTTTTTCTCAAAGCTTTAATATAGTCTTCATTTTCCTTCCCTTTTGGCAATTCTTAGGATCTGCAACAAGTGCAAAACTGGAATAGTTTACCATGTGTTAATTCAGTCCAAGTGACTAGTAACTGCCTAGTATTGTTTCATTGCTTTTAAAGAAACTAAGAGACTTGATAATGAAAGAAATAAGGCTCAGATAATGTCCTCCTCTTTCTTATTCCTGGAAAACAACCTCTTAGATCTCAGACATAGTAATCATTTTAACATACTGCAAATCAAATAGAAAGAAGAAAAAGATAGAGTCAAAGGAGAACTGACTATGGCAACATTTCTTACACACAGACTGTTTTGACCAGTAAATTATTATCCATAAGTTGATTGAATATGACATACTATGCATTTCCCTTTTTGGTTAATAAAATTTAAATTTGAAAAGTATACAAAGTGGTAAAAATAACAAGATTAGTGTGGGATAATATTCACAAAATATATATACTTGAAAGTATTTTATTTTTGAATTTTAATGTGGGAGGAAGAAAACTGTGTGTATGGCAAGCAAATAAAGAAATGAAAATAACCTGAAATATCCCTCACCTCACCATTAAAATTGTTTAAATTATCCTGTCTCATATTTCTGCATATTGAAAGCTGTTGTTTAATCAAAGACTTTCTCATTTTATGAGAGAAAAATACAGTGTGAATCAATATAGGACAAATAATTTCCTAACCAAAGAGAGAGTGTGAAGCAATGTAATAAAAGATTTATCAAATGCTTACAAAGTACTCAACACAGTAAGATGAGAGCAGGGACTTGGAGAATTCTCAAAATAGGATATTCACAATTAAACAGTATTCATTAAATATAAATTGGAGAGGTTTCAGTGGCAGGCAGGATTCTTTTGCAACTATAGCAAATAGAGAGACATTCTATAGTGAGAGGGTAATGACGAGGCTAAAAGACCAAAATAAATTTCATCCTGGAAAAAGCAAGTGGTAGATGTTAATTTTAACTTTAAAAGCATTTAATAAAATTGTAAATATACATGTACCAGCAGGAAAACTAAGTAGTAGTCAAAGGTGAGAATAAGGAAACTGATAGTTTCAGGTATGAGAATCTGCCAGGGTCAAATAAGAATCTTTTATAAGTCACTATCATTGTGTGTATGCTAAGTCACTTCAGCCATGTTTGACTTTGTGTGACCCTGTGGGCTGTAGTCCCCCAAGTTCCTTTATTCATGGAGATTGTCCAGGCAAAAATACTGGAGTGGGTTGCCATGCACTCCAGGGGATCTTCCCAATCAGGGAACAAATCCACATCTCTCATATCTCCTGCATTGACAGGCAGATTCTTTACCACTAGTGCCACCTGGGCAACCCCAAGTCACTATCATATGTCTTATTTTCAAAACAAGAAAATTGTAAAATATGTAATAGTTTGAGTAATATTGAAATTCTTACTTTTGTAGTTGAAGCAATAATTTATCTCTATTTTTCTTAGGGTTCTTAGTTGAGTCTGAGAATTAAGTTGGCATAAAACAAGAAACAAGATAAAAGCATACACATTTATTTAACACAAGTTTTATGTGATACTGGAGACTTTATAAGGAATGAAGACCTAAATAAATGGCAAAATCTAAACATTTTCAAATTTGTTTGAACAAAGAAAGGCAATCAAGAAAGGTAACTAAATTATGTGTTAGGCTAAATGAATATAAAAATTACTTTAACAAGGTAATTTGTACAAAATTTTATTGACTTAAGCTTCCTGTCACTGATAATAAGAATGTCTCTTTACTTCTCTTATGGAGAGGACATTTTTAATATGGAGGTTGTCTCTAGCTTTCAGAAATTGAAAAGTTTTGGATCAGAGCAACTTTCTTACACCTGCTTTCTTTTTAATTGCTTTTCATACAAAACAGTTTTTATGTTGAAAAGGCATATTTTGCACTGAGATAGTCTGATTTACTTCAATTATGAATATGTGTGCTGTGGAATCCTGAAAATGATTTAAGATCAATTATTTTAAAGACTATGTTTTGAAATCACCATCTGTTGTCACCTTTTTGTCTGTTTCGACATTTCCCCCCTTTTTGTTCTGTTTGTAGTGTGCTTAATTATTTTTGATTGAAAACCAACCAGATTTTATATAAAGTATAGATATATTGACTAATTGTGTTAGTTTGGGTTTTTACATTAAAAAAACTTGGGACAAGAATTTAAACACAGCAGTCAGTGCATTTGTGACATTCAAAAATTGCCAGTGGGGAAGTGTGGAAGTCAGGGAAGGAAAGGAAAAAAAAAAACTCCAGTAGAATAAACAATATTAAATTAGTCACCATTATGGGAAAAAATGTGCTATATACAATTGAGAAAGTTGGGAAAATAGTCCAGAGCATTCACCTCAGATATATTTCACTCAAAGGGCAAGAGAGCAGAGGTTTCTGTCACCAAGTGAGGTCTGCTTATGATACCTGGAGAATGACTAATTCCCCTCTGCTGCTAGACTATTGGATTCTGGCAGCCAGAGGAAGCCCTCAGACAGAAACACAGGTTCTGGCATCTGAAAATGGGACTGCCTTGAAGTAAAACCATAAGGACCCAGGGAGGTTGGTGGGGAACTGACAGCATCTGCTACTGTGATATTACCCTCTCCTGAGAAGATGATATTATCCTCTGTGAGAGTTAGAAGTAGAGTACTCATTTCAGTCCAATCAGGAACTGAGATGGATTTTCAGTCATTCAAGCTTCAGTTTATCTTGAAAAGTCACCCACATGGATCCTATCTCTGAAGTCATACCAACCGAGCTCCAGGGACCATTGTTTCCTAGGATTCACCTTGTTCCTTTTTGAACTCCAACTTTAGGCTCCTTAGTACAGT
This sequence comes from Aepyceros melampus, assembly GCA_006408695.1. Classification (NCBI taxonomy): domain Eukaryota; kingdom Metazoa; phylum Chordata; class Mammalia; order Artiodactyla; family Bovidae; genus Aepyceros; species Aepyceros melampus. The sequence goes on from SJXQ01002751.1 coordinate 383,510, forward strand.
GAGACTTCTAAAAACTTTGCACTGCTTTTCAGCCACTTTCAACTTGGCACTTTACCCTCTTGGCTTGTAGAGAATAATGTGAAAATATTTCAAGGGAATAACTAATGCTGAATTTTAGTTGCATGTCTCTCCATTTTCCCTTTTTTAGTGATCTTGAAACTTTGAATCTTTCTCTCTCTCTCTCTCTCTCTCTCTCTCTCAGCATCCTTAATCTTCTTTTTTTCTTTTTCTCTCCTCAGTCCTGTGAGGAAGCCTAAAGCCCTGCCAGCTCTTCTGATTCTTAGCAGCATCCCACTTCCTGGCTTCTCAACAAATGCTTTGAGAAGAAAAGCAGAACAGATGATCTGGGAAGGGAAGATGGGCTCACCATTATTAAGATTCTTCTTTCTCTGGGTCCTCACTGCTCAATCTGCTCAATGTCATACAAATTTGTCTCTCTCTTTCCCACTCCCCACCCCCACCTCTGGCCTTAAATTCTTACAAACAACTCTATTATATCTGGAGCAGAAGTCAAGGATAATAGAGCATAAATTGAAGAACAATTTTAAATTTTTAAAAAAATTGAACAGCATATAAATTACATATTGAAACAGAGAAAGCAGTAAGAAATTTCCTTTTTTGCTATGCAAAATAAGCATTGATTATGTTTTAAGATGTCAAAGTGTACACACAAATCTATGCATGTTTATTTTTGACAAAAGGGTAACATCTTCTTTTATGTGAAGTTTGGAATGAACTTCATGTCATATAGTGCTCACAAGCACTATAACATTGTTTTTTGAAATAATATGCACATACATATAGGGTTCTCTCTAAGGAATATTTTTCAGAGCATGTTTGGAACTCATTGTCTTCCCAAGGTTGAGAAATCAATAGAAAAACATCAGTTACTTTTGGGATGCTTTGCTGACATATTAGCTTACATGCTTTTTCTGTCAAGAGACTCCAATCAATATTTTATAGTTTTCATGGCAAGTAGATAACATATTGTTAACAATATTTGAAGGAAAAAAGATATTTAAAATTTTCACATCAAAAGTTGAAGTATAGAACAAATTCACAAGAAGAGTTAATTGTAATAAAATTTAGAACTACATGTATTTTCCTGTTTGTGACATTTAATTGTTATGCCTGCTTTAGTACTTGTGTTTGTTTAATTTCCATTATCATGATTCCCAAGGGGACCTTGCTATTTTACTGGCCTCATACACACAATAACCAAAATCAGCGTTCGTGAAAGAGGTTAAGGGTAGGGCAATTGAATTTTTGAAATACCGATTCAAGGACATATGACAGGGCAATGTCAGTACAATTCAGTCTAAAAAGAATCAATACTGAGTATCTAGGTATTATGTACTCTGAATTGATAGAATTCTAAATATATCAGAACTTAATTTTAGAATATATTTTTATAAGAACCTAGCTTGATAAGAAATGAAATTAGCAAAAAAATTATATATAGATATATATATATACACACATATCTCCAAGTTCATAAGTTTTCTGTCTAACCCATGAGAATCTTCAGTGCTTGTTCACATTGTTATAGGAAAACTAGGCAGTTTAAGATTGGAAATTTTCTTGAGCTGGCAGATAGGATTAGAAGAAATGTCTGTGGTTCTATTACTTGTACAGACATTCTATTGATGAGTTCTATGACCTCTAGCTAGTCACTTAACCCTTCTCTGGACTTAATTTCCTTTCTGTGTATAAAAAAGTAACAACACTCATTGCAGATATTGCTACATTCATGAAAGAAAGCTGTCCATAAGGGCAAAGAAGTATAATTAAACCTTGGCATTGTTTTTTTAAAAATTTAAATCACATTAAAAATTAAGACAGCCTTAAACAACCTCATAAGTCTGTGCTGGAAGTAATTAAATACATTATTTTGCCACTAAAATCATCCCCAGAAGGTGAGTTGTGCTCCTTACTGCCAGTGATATTTACTAATGTGATTTATATGGATTTTGCTGATCAGTTTCTTTCAGTATTTAGCCTTCATTTTAAGCATTATTCCTAATATGGAATAGACTATTTAGTTACATTGAAACATGGAAGTTATTCAAAACCCAAAGGGATTTATAAAATGAAATAAATAGTATGTAGATGAAAAAAGAAGCTATATTCCTAATAACCTAGGAGCACATAATTAGCTATATTTACCAATTATTTTCAGTTTATTAACCTTAATACTTATTTTTATAATTCTATTATTCCAAAAATATACATACTTTGAATTTTTTCAGGCCTAAAATTCCTTTGAAGGAAAAGGAATAATTTACTTTTGAGATTTATCTTTCTTTTATTTTAAATTAGAGAAGTAAAATACTAATGTTTGCTTTATTAAAAAAATATTCAATCAAAAGTAACTTTTGAATCTTATTGCCTATATTTCTATTTCTAACACTTTCTCAGTTCAGTTCAGTTCATTTCAGTCACTCAGTCATGTCTGACTCTTTGTGAACCCATGAATTGCAGCACACCAGGCCTCCCTGTCCATCATCAACTACCAGAGTTCACTCAAACTCATGTCCATCAAGTCAGTGATGCCATCCAGCCATCTCATCCTCTGTTGTCCCCTTCTTCTCCTGCCCCCAATCCCTCCCAGCTTCAGAGTCTTTTCCAATGAGTCAACTCTTCACATGAGGTGGCCAAAATATTGACTGGAGTTTCAGCTTCAGCATCAGACCTTTCAAGGGTCACCCAGGACTGATCTCCTTTAGGATGTACTGGTTGGATCTCTTTGCAGTCCAAGGGACTCTCAAGAGTCTTCTCCAACACCACAGTTCAAAAGCATCAATTCTTCGGCACTCAGGCTTCTTCACAGTCCAGCTCTCACATCCATACATGACCACGGGAAAAAAACATAGCCTTGACTAGAAGACTTTTGTTGGCAAAATAATGTTTCAGCTTTTGAATGTGCTATCTAGTTTGGTCATAACTTTCCATCCAAGGAGTAAGCGTCTTTTACTTTCATGGCTGCAATCACCTTCTGCAGTGATTTTGGAGCCCAGAAAAATTACCATAGAATTAATATTCTCCTATGAAAAATTCACACCTTAGGACCACATTAAATTTATATAAAATTTCACATCTTAGAACCAAGTAATTTTAAATAAAGTGAAATAAAGAATTTTATTTCAAAATGTCTTTTACTTGTAAACTTTTTCTTCAATGTGCATAAACTGAAGAACATGTTATACAACTGAGGGAACAATCAAGGACATGCCTGATTTGAATTTAATTCAGTGAATATCTATGAGCACTTATTCTATTTTATTGAATCCAAGACATGACTAATTTTAAAATGCATCATTCTGCATTTCATTAAGAAAGAAAAAAAAACTAGAAAAATGTACCAAAATAAATCATAATGTAGAATATTTGTATTTTGCCTAACTACTGAACTCGTTACACTTATCAAACCATAGAATTTAAACATAGAATCTGAAGATGTATATTTGTGAAATAGTTTCTTTTATATATACATATATATATATATATATATATATAATAAGCCAAATTACCTTTTTTAACCTCTGATTTTGACTCCTCTGCATTAGTTTTCAACACAGAGTCAGTTTCTATGCTTTTCCATATGATAAATATACTCCACTTTCAAAAATATTAGGGATTGATATTTTATTAAGAGCTCCCTGTTGAAAGAGCGATTGATTTTTCTTTGATACTAATCTACATGTGCATGGAATAGAAAATCAAATGTCTAGGTTAACAAGAGGATATTATGTACAGTTAATAGCTGCTTTAGAATTGTCATTTATTTATCAAGACAGTCAGTTGCTCAGTCATGTCTGATGCTTTATGACCCCATGGACTCCAGCATGCCAGGCCACTCTGTCCATCAGCAGCTCCCAGAGCTTACTGAAACTCAGGTCCATTGAGTAGTGATGCCATCCAATCATCTCATCCTCTATCGTCTTCATCTCCCCCCAACTTCAATCTTTCCCAGCATCAGGGTCTTTTCCAATGACTTACTTCGCATCGGGTGGCCGAAGTACTTGAGATTCAGCTTGAACATCAGTCCTTCCAATAAATATTCAGGAGTTATTTCCTTTAGGATGAACTGGTTGGATATGCTTGCAGTCCAAGGGACTCTCAAGAGTCTTCTCCAACACCACAGTTCAAAAACATCATTCTTTGGCTCCCAGCTTTCTGTTTAGTCCAACTTTCACATTGATACATGACTACTGGAAAAACCATAGCCTTGACTAGACCGGCCTCTGTTGGCAAAGTAATGTCTCTGCTTTTTAATATACTATCTCGGTTGGTCATAACTTTTCTTTCAAGGAGCAAGCACCTTTTCATTTCATGACTGCAGTCACCTTCTGCAGTGATTTTGGGGCCCCCAAAAAAGTTTGCCACTGTTTCCCCATCTATTTGCCATGAAGTGATGGGACTGGATGTCATGATCTTTGTTTTCTGAATTTTGTTATTTAAGCCAACTTTTTCACTCTCCTCTTTCACATTCGTCAAGAGGCTCTTTAGTTCTTCACTTTCTGTCATAAGGGTGGTGTCATCTGCATATCTGAGGTTATTGATGTTTCTCCTGGCAATCTTGATTCCAGTTTGTGCTTCATCCAGCCCAGAATTTCTCATGATGTACTCTGCATATAAGTTAAATAAGCAGTGTGGCAATATACAGCCTTGACGTACTCCTTTCCCAATTTGGAACCAGTCTGTTGCTCCATGTCCAGTTCTAACTGTTGCTTCCTGACCTGCATACATATTTCTCAAGAGGCAGGTCAGGTGGTCTGGTATTCCCATCTCTTCAGAATTTTTCAGTTTATTGTCATCCATATAGTCAAAGAGTTTGGCATAGTCAAAAAAGTGTAAATAGATGTTTTCCGGAACTCTGTTGGTTTTTTGACAATCAAGCGGATGTTGGCAATTTGATCTCTGGTTCCCTGCCTTTTCTAAAACCAGCTTGTACATCTGGAAATTCATGGTTCATGTACTATTGAAATCTTGGCTTGGAGAATTTTGAACATTACTTTACTAGAGAATGAGATGAGTTCAATTGTGTGGTAGTTTGAGCATTCCTTGGTATTGTCTTTAAATGCCAACCCTCTCCAGTACTCTAGCCTGGAAAATCTCATGGATGGAGGAGCCTGGTAGGCTACAGTTCATGGGGTCAAAAAGAGTTGGACACAACTGAGTGACTTCACTTTCACTTTTTTTTGGGATTGGAATGAAAACTTTTTCCAGTCCTGTGGCCACTGCTAAATTTTCCAAAATTGCTGGCATATTGAATTCAACACTTTCACAGCATCATCTTTCAGGATTAGAAATAGCTCAGCTGGAATTCTATCACCTCCAGTAGCTTTGTTTGTGGTGCTGCTTTCTAAGGCCCAGGCTTCCCTGGTGGCTCAGAGGTTAAAGCGTCTGCTTCCAATGCAGGAGACCCGGGTTTGATCCCTGGGTCGGGAAGATCCCCTGGAGAAGGAAATGGCAATCCACTCCAGTATTCTTGCCTGGAGGATCCCATGGACGGAGAAGCCTAGTAGGTTACAGTCCACGGGGTCGCAAAGAGTCGGACATGACTGAGCGACTTCACCTTTCTAAGGCCTCTTTGACTTCACATTCCAGGATATCTGGCTTTAGATTAGTGATCACACCATCACGATTATCTGGGTCATGAAGATCTTTTTTGTACAGTTCTTTTGAGTGTTTTTGCCACCTCTTCCTAATATCTTCTTCTGTTAGGTCCATACCATTCCTGTCCTTTATTGAGCCCATCTTTGCATGAAATGTTCCCTGGGTATCTAATTTTCTTGAAGAGATCTCTAGTCATTCCCATTCTATTGCTTTCCTCTATTTCTTTGCACTGATCACTGAGGAAGGCTTTCTTATCTCTCAATGCTATTCTTTGGAACTCTGCATTCTAATGGGTATATTTTTCCTTTTCTCCTTTGCTTTTTGCTTCTCTTTCTTCACAGATATTTGTAAGGCCTGCTCAGACAGTCATTTTGCCTTTTTGAATTTCTTTTCCATGGGGATGGTCTTGATCCCTGTCTCTTCTACAATTTCACAAACCTCTGTCCATAGTTCATCAGGCACTCTATCTATCAGGTCTGGTCACTTAAATCTATTTCTCACTTCCACTGTATAATCAGAAGGGATTTGATTTAGGTCATACCTGAATGGTCCAGTGGTTTTCCCTATTTTCTTCAATTTCAGTCTGAATTTTGCAATAAGGAGTTCATGATCTAAGCCACAGTCAGCTCCTGGTCTTGTTTTTGCTGACTGTATATAGCTTATCCATCTTTGGCTGCAAAGAATATAATCAATCTGATTTTGGTTGTTGACCATCTTGTGACGTCCACGTTAAAGTCTTCTCATGTTTTTGGAAGAGGGTGCTTTCTATGACCTATGCCTGTGGTCATATATGGATGTGAGAGTTGGACTGTGAAGAAGGCTGAGCGCCGAAGAATTGATGCTTTTGAACTGTGGTGTTGGAGAAGACTCTTGAGAGTCCCTTGGACTGCAAGGAGATCCAACCAGCCCATTCTGAAGGAGATCAACCCTGGGATTTCTTTGGAAGGAATGATGCTAAAACTGAAGCTCCAGTACTTTGGGCACCTTATGCGAAGAGTTGACTCATTGGAAAAGACCCTGATGCTGGGAGGGATTGGGGGCAGGAGGAGAAGGGAACAACCGAGGATGAGATGGCTGGATGGCATCACGGACTCCATGGACATGAGTCTGAGTGAACTCTGGGAGTTGTTGATGGACAGGGAGGCCTGGTGTACTGCGATTCATGGGGTCGCAAAGAGTTGGACACGACTGAGCGACTGAACTGAACTGAACTGAACTGATGCCTTCTCTTGGCAGAACACTATTTGCCTTTTCCTTGCTTCATTCGGTACTCCAATGCCAAAATTTGCCTATTACCCCAGGTATTTCTTGACTTCCTATCTTTGCATTCCAGTCTTATATAATGAAAAGGACTCTTTTTGTGTGTGTGTTAATTCTAGAAGGTCTTGTAGGTCTTCACAGAACCTTTCAACTTAGCATGCATGCATGCATTGGAGAAGGAAATGGCAACCCACATCAGTATTCTTTCCTGGAGAATCCCAGGGACAGAGGAGACTAGTGGGTTGCCATCTGTGGGGTTGCACAGGGTCAGATACAACTGAAACAACTTAACAGAAGCAGCATTCACACACAGACAGAGATAGATATAGATGTAGATATAAGATATATTCTCTGCCACACAAAGTAAATTCAACATACTAGCTAGAAAGAACAATTTTAAAAATATGACTAAATTTACTTCACAAGATAAATAATTACATAGTCGTGTCTGACTCTTTATGACACTTTGGACTTCTCCATGGAATTCTCCAGGCCAGAATACTGGAGAGGGTAACCTTTCCCTTATCCATGGCTCTTCCCAACCCAGGGACTGAACCTAGGTCTCCTGCATTGCAGGTAGATTCTTTAGTAACTGAGCTATCAGGGAAGCTCCAGATAATTAGATAAAGTGATTCCAGTATTGTGGCAGTGTTGTTCTTTAAGTAATGGAAAACACAAACACAACAGACACTTTATCCCTTATAAGCACAATTTTAGGCATCTAGCTTCTTTAATAAGAGGTAACCTATGTTGGCTTTCTCTCGAGAATCCTTCAAAGGATTTTGTATGTATTGAAATATATAATATACTTAAATCTAGGTGGTGCCTAGTTTTATGTAATCATAGTTCTAACATTTGGCATTTTCTAATATATGTGTTTCCCTCATCATGGGCAATTTCGAGCTCATTTCAGTTTCATCAAAAGGCATGTCTTACATATAGTGAAATTTTTTCCACATTCTATACTATACATACTTTATACAGAAATAACTATGCATAGATTTTCACTTTTAGCTACATTCTGTTTTACATTAGAAATTTGGTCGTTTTATGGGAAACCCTTCTGCTTACTAACTCTACTTGACTAATAATTCTTCTTTTTTATTTTTCCTGTTTAAAGTCTTCTGCCATAAAGGAGGATCTTTGGTTTTGTTTCCTGATTCTTCATATTCTTACTCAGCTTTCTATTATTAGCACTTAACAGCTCTGTCTTCTGCATAATATGATAGCCTACCTTAACATCAGATAAAACCATAGTTCTTAGTAGATAGAATGCTATAAATTCTGCCCCAGATTAAAATGATATGTCCTATCTAAAACAGAGTCTTAAATCCCAATTTCTTTACTGTTTTGAATGGTCAATCAGTTCTGTTGGGTACTAATACCTGGCAGTAAATAAGCAGATCTGTGAAATGCTTTGTTAAACAAACTTATTTCTGTTTCTCAGACAGTTGAATATGTGAATTTGTATCATACATTTTCAAGTGCCTACAGCCAGTATTTGTCATTCATCCTATTACAGAGAGATTTGGAAGTTTTCTTTTTTTCTTTTTTTTCTGATCAAGTATACAAATTTAACACAGTGATAAAGCCATAACATAGTCAAGGAGAGGGTTTTTTTTTTTTTCTAAAATATTCTTCAAAATAAGCTCACCTACATTATAAAAATGCTAAGCACCAATTGAGACACCGGCAGCAATCCTCTGAAGCAGAAAAGAATTAAAAATTGAAGCAATAAGAATAATTGAAAAAGTCACTGATTTGAAACAGAGTGTTGTCAAAAGTAAAGGCCTAGTTTGCAGCAATAACATATTCAATAAAATGATGTTCAATTGTTTTCAGCGACAATCACCAAGAGAAAATCAAGTACCTATAGCAATTACTGAATTTCTGCCAGAATCTGTTATTACATTTCCTTAGGGGAGTCAAGATAACGAATATTCTAGCTAAGTAGCCACATCAAGGAAAGTAGAAAAGGAGAAAGACCATAACAGCATTAACTTGTGAAGTTATCTAATGATGAGAGGTGTTATCTTTTGGGAGAAATGGAAAATTGATAAAATATTTACTTATGAGTAACTAAAATCTGTGATGTTGGAGACGATTCTTCAGAGTCCCTTGGACAGCAGTTAGATCCACCAGTCCATCCTAAAGGAAATCAGTCCTAAATATCCATTGGAAGGACTGATGGTGAAGTTGAAACTCCAATAATAAAATCGCTCAGTTGTATCTGACTCTTTGGGACCCATGGACTCTACCCAACCAAGCTCCTCCATCCATGGGATTCTCCAGGCAAGAATACTGGAGTGGGTTGCCATTTCCTTCTCCAGAAACTAAAAACTGTGGTGTTGGAGACGATTCTTCAGAGTCCCTTGGACAGCAATGAGATCCAACTAGTCCATCCTAAAGGAAATCAGTCCTGAATATCTGTTGGAAGGATTGATGGTGAAGTTGAAACTCCAATACTTTGGCCACCTGATGCGAAGAACTGACTCATTGGAAAAGGTTTGGATTCTAGGAAAGATTGAAGGCAGGAGGAAAAGGGGATGATAGAGGATGAGATGGTTGGATGGCCTCACCAACTCAATGGACATGAGTTTTAGTAAACTCTGGGGGTTGGTGATGGACAGGGAGGCTTGGCATGCTTCAGTCCATGGGGTCTCAAAGAGTGAGACACAACTGAGGGACTGAACTGAACTGAATTGAACTAAAAGCAGAATAATTTTTCCTAGGAAAAATACCATAAACTGTATGTTTATAATTTCAAAGTCAAAGGTTATATTACACTTAATATTTTAAAGTTTTGAAATTTTAACAAATAATGAAAAATTTACCCAGTGTCAAGAATTTGCATACAAGTGGTGGAAAAATCAAGTAAAACTTAAAAAAAAATCTGATTTTAATGAATATGCTCTGTCAAATGAAGAGAGTGAAAATTGTAAAGAAAAAAACAATTGAATTTTGTGGCTAACTGCAACAACAAGAAAATAAGTAAAGTAAATACATATAAATTACAGTATTCTTTGCCAGGTTTAGAATTGATCAAAAAGATAATATGGCTTTTCAATTAGGGTATATAACTTCAAATGAAAAGTGTATTGTCAATCTTCAAAGATTTAGAATATGTAAAATCCATTTCATTTTAAAACAAATTTAATACTCAAAGTAATTCCTAATTATAAAGTTCCCATAAATCATCATCTGAAAATAATGATTATACTGAAAATGAATGGAATCCATACATAAAAATTTATATATTTACATATATATACACTGAAGAATGCAAGTAATAATTTTATTTTTTTTGCAAGAAAAGTAATTAACAATAGAAGCTTGATGCAGAATATATTAATAGATGATGAAGCTGTTAGGTTGCAAACTCTTTGGAAGATTCCCAGGTGCAATCTGAAATTGCCCTCCACAGGAGTAAAGCAGGGAGAGACTGAAGAAAAAGGCAATACACACCAGATCGTTAAGTGGTAGATTTAATAAATAAGGAAATGTACTTAAGATGTTTGTTAATAGATTTCTGCAAAGCCCACCAAATCTTAAAGTGTTAATATGGTATAGAGGTGTTAACTGTGTTCAATCATGTACATAGTCCAGATGGTCTCAACACCAAACTACTGTTTCAATTATGTTCCTTAAGTAGCTTTTAGCTCTGGGAAGGCAAATAGAGTGCACTTTCCAAATACAGGGTAGGGTATGAGCAGCCTCCAAATACCAAGGTCCAGCCCTCAAGTCAACCTAGTGGTTATATTTTTTGATGACTTCCCAAAAAATCCACCCCTGATGACTGGCTATTACAATCTCATAAGACTCATCTTCTGCAATGTGCTATGAGTGGTCACCAAGATATTTCACTGACATGAATATGTCTCATTTGGTGTCTATCTGACTGTGCTGGAGGTAGGTACACCAGCAATAGCATAGAACATGCAAGGGGAAAAAAAAAAGTTAAGACAACTAATTGTCAAAATCAGCAACAACTTTTTCCACCAAATCCCTCTTGCTCTTAACCTATACATTCCCATAGGCAAGGGATTGGTTATTCAAGAAGTCCACTTGTGCCCTCATTGCTGTTGTTCGGTAGCTAAGGCATGCTTGACTCTTTGTGAGAGGCTACCCTTTCTTTCACTATCTCCTGGATATGGCCAAGATTCATGTCAGTGATGCTATCTATCATTTCATCTTCTGCCACCCTCTTATTATTTTGCCTTCCATCTTTCCCTGCATCAGGGGCTTTTCCAATGAGTCAGCTCTTTACAATAGGGGGTCAAAGTATTGGATTTTTAACATCAGCATCAGTTCTTCCAATGAATATTCAATGAAAATGATTTTCTTTAGGTTTGACTGGTTTGCTTTCTTTGCAGTTCAAAGGACTCTCAAGAATCTTCTTCAGCACAATTTAAAAGCATCATTTCTTCAGTGATCAATCTTCCTTATAGTCAACTCTCACATCTGTATATCACTATAAGAAAAACCATAGCTTTGACTATATGGCCCTTTGTCAGCAAAGTGATGTCTTTGTTTTTAATACTGTCTGGGTTTGTCATAGTTTTCCTAACAAGGAGCAAGTATCTTAATTTCATGGCTGTAGTAACTGTCCACAGCAATTTTGAAGTCCAAGAAAATAAAATATGTTGCTATTTCAATTTCATTCCATCCTATTTTCTATTAAGTGTTGGGATCGGATGCCATGATTTTACTTTTTTTTAATGGTGAGTTTCAAACCAGCTTTTTTCTCTCCTTTCACACTCATCAGGAGGCTCTTTAGTTCCGCTTTGCTTTCTGCCATGAGAGTGGTATCATCTTCACACCTGAAATTTCTGATATTTCTCCAGGAAATCTTGATTCTAGCTTATGAGTCTTTCAGCCTGGCATTTTTGCATGATGTTCTGTGAATATTTGGACTGTGAAGAAGGCTAAGCGCCAAAAAATTGATATTTTTGAACTGTGGTGTTGGAAAAGACTGTTGAGAGTCCCTTGCACTACAAGGAGATCCAACCAGTCCATTCTGAAGGAGATCAACCCTGGGATTTCTTTGGAAGGAATGATGCTAAAGCTCAAGCTCCAGTACTTTGGCCACCTCATGCAAAGAAGTGACTCATTGGAAGACTCTGATGCTGGGAGGGATTAGGGGCAGGAGGAGAAGGGAATAACTGAGGAGGAGATGGCTGGATGGCATCACTGACTTGATGGAGTGAATCTAAGTGTACCCCGGGAGTTGGTGATGGACAGGGAGGCCTGGCATGCTGTGATTCATGGGGTCGCAAAGAGTCAGACACGACTGAGTGACTGAACTGAACTGTGCATATAAGTTAAATAAGCAAAGTCACAACAGCCTTCTCTAGCGGCTTAGATGGTAAAGCATCTGCCCACAGTGTGGGAGACCCAAGTTCGATCCCTGGGTTGGGAAGATCCCCTAGAGAAGGAAATGGCAGTCCACTTCAATATTCTTGCCTGGAAAACCCCATGGACAAAGGACCCTGGTAATCTACAGTCCATAGGGTCACAAAGAGTCAGACACAACTGATCTACTTCACTTTCACAACAGCCTTGTTTTACCCCTTTTCCAATTTGGGACCAGTTGGCTGTTCCATGCAAGATTCTAATGCTGCTTCTTGACCTACATATACATTTCTCAGGAGACAGGTAAAGAGTTCTGGTATTCCCATCTCTTCAAAATTTTTCTGTGGTTTGTTATGATCCACAGAGTCAATGGTTTTAGCATAGTCAATGAATCAGAATTATGTGTCTTTCAGGAAGGCCTTTGCTTTCTCCATTATTCAATGAACATTGGCAATTTATCTCTGGTTCCTCTGCCTGTTTGAAACCTAGCTTGCACATCTGGAAGTTCCTAATTCATGCTGGTGAATACAAGTGTCAGGCTGCTATGCTAGAGCCTGAATCATCTCAGCTACAAACTTCAAGTCCTGTGGTTTGTTGGAAAAAGACTGAATAAAATGATCCACAGAAGACTGGCAAAATTTCACCTAATAAAACCTTATTTAGACATTGACTGCTGAGTAGTTTTATCCATTGATTTTTCTCTTAAAGTCAGGAGAGAGAAAGATCATTCCAGGACCTGCTAATCAGCATAATGATCAGGCTTTTTATTTCCTCAAGAGAAAGCAAATTTATATGTGGAATAAAACCTTTCTGCTTGAGGTTTATGTAATTAACATGTGATAGAGATTAGAGTTTCAGTTTGAGAAATGTTGGGCCATGAGCAGAATCTGAAGCAGGGTCCCAAATGATTTGAGAGCAGATGGTCTCAACTGAGAGTAGTTTTGCTCCATCAGGGGACACTTTGCAATATCAAGACATATTGGGGTAGAAAAGCTACTGGCATCTACTGGGTAAAAGAATCCCGCTAAGCATCCAGAAGTGCACAAGACACTTCCTACAATGTTTATTTAGTATACACAACAACTGTGCCAATTAAGATCATGGCATGTGGTCCCATCACTTCATGAGAAATAGATGGGGAACCAGTGGAAACAGTGTCAGACTTTATTTGGGGGGGACTCCAAAAGTACTGCAGATGGTGATTATAGCCATGAAATTAAAAGACACTTACTCCTTGGAAGAAAAGTTATGACCAAACTAGATAGCATATTCAAAAGCAGAGACATTACTTTGCGACTAAGGTCCATCTAGTCAAGGCTATGGTTTTTCCAGTGATCATGTATGGATGTGAGAGTTGCACTTGAAGAAAGCTGAGCACTGAAGAATTGATGCTTTTGAACTGTGGTGTTGGAGAAGACTCTTGAGAGTCCCTTGGACTGCAAGGAGATCCAACCAGTCCATTCTAAAAGAGATCAGTCTTGTGTATTCTTTGGAAGGAATGATGCTGAGGCTGAAACTCCAATACTTCAGTCACCTCATGCAAAGAGTTGATGCCAGGGTCCAGCCCTGGTGGATCCAGGGAATTTGAAGGGGGGACGGTGTCGGCGTGGAAAAACGTATTTATTTAGAAATATAAGAATAGATTAGGAAGAAATAGTGTAGTAGGAAATTTGAGATGGAGAAAAGAAGGCTGCATAACTTGGTTTATGTGGAAAGCCAATAAAGTTCCAGACAAGGAGCTTGCACCATCTACGTTAGGCCACCAGTGTCCATTTGAATATTGGAGAGTGCCCCGCCCTGGGCTCTCTCTCTTACGAATCTTAGCAGCTGGGACAGGTAAGTAGACATGGTGAGCCTCCATGCCCCAGATTGGAATTCAGCCAGAAATTAGAGAAATAGGAGACACGGGGGAAGCCCAGCATCAGTGCAAGACTCCAAGAGGGAAGGGGAAGTTTATTTTTCAAAATCAGCTTATATACCCCAAGTTGTACATAATGGAATATGCAGAGTTATGCAGGGGCAGCAGTCCTGACCCTCACTGAGACAAGGCTTTCTTTTTTGCATACCCTCCTGTTACAAAAGTCCCAGGTGGTTTACATTATCTTCTGGCCAAGAGGCCTGTTAACATTTCTATGGCTGTCTTCTGATGAGGTTTTGTTAACCAGAAGACTCATTTGTGTTAACCTTTCCAAAGTTTGAATGCCACTCTCAGAAAACACTAAATAAAAATACAGCAATTTGTAATAAAAGGAAGTACAGTGATTTATAGCAAAAGAAAAAGTAATTTACTCAAAAGTTTAGTATTGCTAACATCAAAACTACTATATATCCTTTTCCATATCCCATTTACATTGATTATATCTTCCCGGGTGCCTGATAGATAAAAAATAAGGAGGTCTGGCAGCAATCATTGAGTTAACCGTGAAATCTTGTCACCAATATGGATTTGAAAAGGCTCTGAAACTATAAGATACTTTAAGGCTTTTGTACCCCTCACAGTTGGGAGGGTGTGAGTAATTCACAAGCTTGTAGAAGGTCAGGGGAACTTGTTAGGCAGGATAGAGTGTTATCAAAGGGGGGTTGGGCTGAAACACTCCTTTCAAATACAGAAGGCCAAAGCCCTGAATTAACTTTTTCCAAAGAAAGTCAGAAAATAATGGGAAAACAGACAAATTCTTATTTTTTGGGGGTACATGTTCAGGAAAAACCAGGGAGAAATTCGATGACTTGAATTGTCCTGCCATCTGAGTTTGCCACGTGACCCTGTCACAGGTGGGATTCCTTGCTCTGGCTCCCGACAAGTTGACTCATTGGAAAAGACTCTGATGCTGGGAGGGATTGGGGGTAGGAGGAGAAGGGACAACAGAGGATGAGATGGCTGAATGGCATCACCGACTTGATGGACATGAGTTTGAGTGACTGCAGAAGTTGGTGACAGACAGGGAGGCCTGGCATGGGATTCATGGTTTCACAAAGAATCGGACATGACTGAGCAACTGAACTGAACTGAAAGATTCTGGACAGTCTGGAAAACTGGTGTACCTTGAAATGCTTGCTATGAAAACAGCCCCAATAACAAACCTTAGGATCTTATTTTTAACCATGATTCTGTCCCCTGAATGAAGCCAGCTGGTACATGGTTGCACATCTACCATGAAAGACTGTAAAGGAAATAATTCAGATTCTAAAGACATCATTCTTGTAAACATAAACTACTGACATTAGTAGTTACATGATGATTGACATTAAATAAATAAATACATACATAAAGTATATTAATATTAAAACATGTAAATTAGCTGTTTATTGGATTCTTAAAAGGCATTTAGACATTTATTGGGTTCTTAAAATTAGTGTGTTTTTAAGAAGAAATTGAACATAAAATCTTCAAAGTAAATAGATAAGAAATTTAATTTCTACTAGGATCAAAAGCAAGTTTTGTATTTACTATTTGTCTGACAGAAGTCACTATTTTCTGCTTCTGTTTCTTTTTCACAAGTGAAGTAGATTTTGTGGTTACTGATAGTACTAGAGCTCTATCAACATTTCCTTTATATTTTCCCTTATCTTCATCTAATACATTTTAAGTTTATTTAAGGTGCATTTATAATAATTAACTTCCCTCCCATCTCCCTCCCTATCCCAACCTTCTAGATTGATATAGAGTCCCTGTTTGAGTTTCCTGAGACATACACAAATTCCTATTGGACATCTATTTTACGTACAGTAATGTAAGTTTTCATGTAATTCTTTCCATATATCTCACTCTCTCCTCCCTTCTCTCCATGTCCATTTGTCTGTTCTCTAGTCGTTTCTCCACTGCAACACTACAAATAAATTATTTGGTATCATTTTTCTAGATTCCATATATATGCATTAGTATAGGGATTTCTTTGGAAGAAATGATGTTAAAGCTGAAGCTCCAGTACTTTGGCCACCCATGCAAAGAGTTGACCCATTGGAAAAGATTCTGATGCTAGGAGGGATTGGGGCCAGGAGGAGAAGGGGACGACTGAGGATGAGATGGCTGGATAGCATCACGGACTCGATGGATGTAAGTCTGAGTGAACTCTGGGAGATGGTGATGGACAGGGAGGCCTTGTGTGCTATGATTCATGGGGTTGCAAAGAGTCGGACATGACTGAGCAACTGAACTGAACTGATATGATATTTATCTTTCTGTTTCTGACTTACTTCACTCTATACAATAGGTTCTAGGTTCATCAGTCTCAATAGAATTGACTCAGCTGTGTTCCTTTTTATGGCTGAGTAATATTCCCTTGTGTATATGTAACACACCTTCTTTATCCATTCATCTGTTTTTTTTTTTAAGATATTTTTAAATTAATTTTTATTTTTTAGTTTGTTTTGCTTTACAATACTGTATTTGTTTTGCTATACATTGACATGAATCAGCCACGAGTATACATGAACTCCCAATCCCGACCCCCACCTCCCCCATCCTGCCCCACACCTTCTCCCTGGATTATCCCCGTGCATCAGTCCCAAGCATCCTGCATCGAACCTAGACCGGTGATTCGTTTCACTTATGATATCATTCATGTTACACTGCCACCCTCCCAAATCATCTCACCCTCTCCCTCTCGCACAGAATCCAAAAGGCTGTTCTATAGATCTGTGTCTCTTTTGCTGTCTCGCATACTGGTTTATCATTACCATCTTTCTAAATTCCATATATATGTGTAAGTATACTGTATTGGTGTTTCTCTTTCTGGCTTACTTCACTCTGTATAACTGGCTCCAGCTTCATTCACCTCATTAGAACTGATTCAAATGTATTCATTTTAATGGCTGAGTAATACTCCATTGTGGATATGTACCACAGCTTTCTTATCCATTCATCTGCTGATGGGCATCTAGATTGCTTCCATATCCTGGCTATTATAAACAGTGCCGCAATGAATATTGGGGTACATGTGTCTCTTTCAATTCTGGTTTCCTCGGTGTGTATGCACAGCAG
>SJXQ01002752.1:0-34426 GCA_006408695.1 Aepyceros melampus
AACTCCAGGAGTTGGTGATGGACAGGGAAGCCTGGCGTGCTGCGATTCATGGGGTCGCAAAGAGTCGGACATGACTGAGGGACTGAATGGAACGGAACGGAAGTGTAAAATACACACTGAATTGTTGTTATTGTTGTTGCTTAGTCAGTCATTTCAGACTCTTTTGCAACCCCATGGACTGTAAGCCTGGCTCCTCTCTTTACGGGATTTTCAAGGCAAGAATACTGGAATGGGTTACTATTTCCTCCTCCAGGGAATCTTATCAAGCCAGAAATCAAATCACTATCTCTTGCATTTCCTATATTATCTGGCAGATTTTTTTTTACCACTGAGCCACCAGGGAAGCCCACACATAGATAGCACATATTAAATACGAAAAAAAGTATATAAAACATATCAAGAATATTTTTTATATTGATGATGTGTGGAAGAAGCATTTGAGATATTTCGGGGTTAAAAAAAACAAATTAATTTCACCTTGTTTCTTTTAAATTTTTAAGTGGCCCCCAGAAAGTTAAAATTATATATGTCACACTCAATATATTTCTATTAAATGGAGCTATTTTATATCATTAAGCAATTTATAAATTATATGCAAAGGAAATGTCTCATTTAATCATTATTAAATTAAAAAAATCAAAACTCAATGGGGCTAATTGGCTTGGCTAATTTACCTAACTCATAAGTAAATGAATCTTCTGTCTCCAAATCCTTTTTTACTTTTTCCAAATTATTTGCAAGGTGCTTAGCTTGAACTTTGCTTAGGAAACAGATGGCAAGAGTTGAAGTCCTGATAATTAAAGGTATTTTTTTTTACTTCAATTTGAAAAATATTTCTACAAATGAGAATTTTGTGATCTGATTTACTAATAAATCAAATTAAAAAAACTAAATTTAAATAAAGTTGACATAATAATAATTATTATTTACTGATTTGACTATTGGTAGCATGGATTTTTTTTACTTTCTGAAATATATTTTGGAGCTATTTATTTATGTTTTTTGCTCTGATCTATATTTGTTTACATATTTTTGGAGTTTACTAAAAATATTAAGGTTATAGTTTCAGAATCTAAAAAACTATAAAATTTACTGTAAAGATATTCCTTTGGTGATGCCATAAACACTTTATTTACAGATAGTTTGGTACATGTAAATCAGTAATAGCTGGTAAACATGAAAAGGTCCCATTTTGGTACCAAGTAACTAAGCTTCTTGTGCTGGTTTTAGGAAAGTGTAATAGAAACATGATGTAAAAATATCTGCAAAATATCAGTTTACAAAATCATACAAAAGTTTATTTGGTAAAATTGGAAATGAATAACATAAATAATAGTAAAAATATTTCAAATGATATAACAACTTTAAATTTATTATTTTCTTACTAAATGTGAATCACATGTTTATTTAGTTTAAGTACATATTATAGTGGTTTCCCAGATGGCACAATAGTAAAGAATCTGCCTACAATGCAGGAGACACAGGAGACTCAGGTTTGATCCTTGGATTGGGAAGATCCCTGGAGAAGGAAATGGCCACCCATTCCAGTATTCGGCCCAGGAAAATTCCATGGAAACAGGATCCTGGTGGGCCCCTGTCCAAGAGGTTACAAAATAGTCGGTCACCTTGAGTGACTTAGCACACATACTATAATTTGTATTACCTTAGTTAGTTGTGTCCAGCTCTTTGTGACCCCATGGACTGTGGCTCACCAGGCTCCTCTGTTCATGGGGATTCCAGGCAAGGATTCCCCATGCAGTGGGTTGCCACATCCTCCTCCAGAGGTTCTTTGCAACCCAGCTTTCCCACATTGCAGGCAGATTCTTTACTGTCTGAACCACCAGGGAATGCCAAGAATACTGGAGTGGGTGGTAGCCTGTCCATTTTCTAGGGGATCTTCCCTACCCAGGAATCGAACCAGGGTCTCCTGTATTGCAAGTGGATTCTTTACAAGTTGAGCTACCAGGGAAGCCCACTTTTATCTTATATTTGCATATAAGTTTGAAATTTCATTAAATTCTTTAGGAAAACAAGCTCAAATTTTATGATTAAATAAAAATACCCGTAGTTCTATTGATAGACTTTTATGTAATCATCTGCTGTCATCATTGTAAAATGTGTTGGAGTATTGTAAAATCATGGGTTTTGAAGCTAGTCGTAAAATTATCTGATTTCAGTCATACCTTGGCTCACTTATTGATTGATTGATTGATTGATTGATTGATAGTCTGGAGAAAATCTTAAGTGGTGATATGTTTCATTGTGTCGGGATAAAGTCAGTAAAGGATAAATTATAAACCTAAAGCAGTTTGTCTTCCCTTTGTCATACTTTGTGTAGAGGTTTTATAATCCATCACAGTATAATCAGTGTAACATGTTAAATACAGTATCCACTTCAAACTAACTTACTGTTTCTTTATCAATATTCTCTATTAGAAAATGGAATTCATAATTTGACTTAAAAGATCAGACTAACATATGTCAATTTTGATCTACGTATTTATCAATAACTAAGTACAAAATATGATAAATGATCTTGAATTTTCATATAGGTAGTAAAAATTTATTTTTAAAAATTTGTGTTCATTTGGTACATAATGTTAGGTAAATGAATTTTCACTATCTTCTCAAGTTCCATTTTGCCAATGAAAGAAAAAGAAGGAAAAATGTATCTATATATAAAACTTATCCATTCTTCTGATTAGTATTTTAAAATGCCTCAGAGACATTCCTTACTAAGCCAGAAAAAGACCATTAAAACTGGTATCATAAGAATTGGAGATAAAGATATCCATGACAGTTCCCAGGATGATCAGTTCAGGTGCTCAGTCGTGTCCGACTCTTTGCGACCCCATGAATCACAGTACGCCAGGCCTCCCTGTCCATCACCAACTTCCGGAGTTCACTTAGACTCGCGTTCATCGAGTCCGTGATGCCATCCAGCCATCTCATCCTCTGTCGTCCCCTTCTTCTCCTGATTCAAATCCCTCCCAGCATCAGAGTCTTCTCCAATTAGTCAATTCTTCACATGAGGTGGCCAAAGTACTGGAGTTTCAGCTTTAGCATCATTCCTTCCAAAGAAATCCCAGGGTTGACTTGATTCCAGCTTGTGTTTCTTCCAGTTCAGTGTTTCTCCCAGCCCATTGTTTCTCATGATGTACTCTCCATAGAAGTTGAATAAGCAAGATGACAATATACAGCCTTGACGGTCTCCTTTTCCGATTTGGAACCAGTCTGTTGTTCCATGTCCAGTTCTAACTGTTGCTTCCTCACCTGCATACAGATTTCTCAAGAGGCAGGTTAGGTGGTCTGGTATTTCCATCTCTTTCAGAATTTCCCTAGCTTATTGTGATCCACACAGTTAAAGGCTTTGGCATAGTCAATAAAGCAGAAATAGATGTTTTTTCTGGAACTCTCTTGCTTTTTCCATGATCCAGCAGATGTTGGCAATTTGATCTCTGGTTTCTTTGCCTTTTCTAAAACCAACTTGAACATCAGGAAGTTCACAGTTCACATATTGCTGAAGCCTGGCTTGGAGAATTTTGAGCATTACTTTACTACCCAGGATGATACTTATATTTAATACATTTGGGAAAGTAGGTGGCAAAAGCAGAGGCATGACCTTCATTAAGAAGAAGGGAAAGAGCTGATTTCTGCAAGGTACAGGCAGGCCTCCTACTCAGATATCAACATGGGCAAACACTAGTGAATCTTTCAGGAATCATTTCAATAAGAAGTCAGATACTCCAGAAAAGGGACTTTGATACACTCTAAACCTATTTAAAACTGTATGGTCTTATGTATGCTAGTTTTGACTCTGTTTATTGTTCCTTAATGTCTTGAGAGTCCCTTAGATAACTGCACGGAGATCCAACCAGTCAATCCTACAGGAAATCAGTCATGAATATCCATTGGACGGACTGATACTGAAGCTGAAACTCTAATACTCTGGCCACCTGATGCGAAGAACCGACACATTTGAAAAGACCCTGATGCTGGGAATGATTGAAGGCTGGAGGAGAAGTGGATAACAGAGGAGAGATGGTTGGATGACATCACTGATGGGATGGACATGAGTTTGAGTAGGCTCCAGGAGTTGGTGTTGGACAGGGAGGCCTGGCGTGCCGCAGTCCATGGAGTCACAGAAAGTCGGACATGACTGAGGGACTGAACTGAACTGAATGCCTTGGAGTTGGGCTTCCCTGGTGGCTCAGCTGGTAAAGAATCTGCCTGCAATGCAGTAGACCTGGGTTTGATCCCTGGGTTGGGAAGATCCACTGGAGAAAGGAATGGCTACCACTGTGG
Source organism: Aepyceros melampus (assembly GCA_006408695.1). Classification (NCBI taxonomy): domain Eukaryota; kingdom Metazoa; phylum Chordata; class Mammalia; order Artiodactyla; family Bovidae; genus Aepyceros; species Aepyceros melampus. Next base: position 4,306 of record SJXQ01002752.1, read on the forward strand.
AACTTTGGCCTGGATAATTCCATGGACTGTGTAGTCCATGGGGTCACGCAGATTCAGATATGACTGAACAGCTTTCAGTTAAAGTCTTGGAGTTAAGTGAACTTAACAAGTTAACAGTAAAAAGGGAATGGTTTTTGCAGTTTTCCTAAGGGATTAGAGACGTTATGAGAAAGCATCTGCTTTACAGGCCACTGAAGTAGAAGGGAGAAAGCAAAGTAAATAAGTGAACGTAGACTATGCTGCTGCTGCTGCTAAGTCACTTCAGTCGTGTCCCACTCCTTGTGACCCCATAGACAGCAGTCCACCAGGTTCCACCGTCCCTGGGATTCTCCAGGCAAGAACACTGGAATGGGTTGCCATTTCCTTCTCCAATGCATGAAAGTGAAAAGTGAAAGTGAAGTCGCTCAGTCATGTCCAACTCTTCACGACCCCATGGACTGCAGCCTACCAGGCTCCTCTATCCATGGGATTTTCCAGGCGAGAGTACTGGAGTGGGTTGCCATTGCTTTCTTCATTCAAATGATGGCATAATTTACTATTTAAAAAGGTAAAGTTTTAAAAAATTAAAATTAATACAAATAGGATAATATCTCTATGTCTGTTGTGTTGAGTTAATTCAGCATTTGAAGTAAGTTTATAATGTCTGAACATTCTAGAAAGTGATTGCTTAATATTTGAAATTCTATTAAAAATGATCTACATGAAAGTGTTTGTTAATTCACATAACTGACTTTATAGCTATCTTGTCATTGGTGAATGAGTGGGGCTCAAAATAGTAGGTTATTTAAGAAGAGTGTTCAGGTCCTGCTATTTGTCAATGAATAAGACAGATCACAGCAGATAAACTCAATAGTTAGTAACACTGGGATAGCAATCAAGATTCTAAGCACCATGAGTTATGCTACAAACCATTTTAGAAAAGACTTTATTTTTCTAAAGTATCAAAATACAGCTATACCTGTGTATAGCAGGCAGAGTGAGCTAAGATTGTCAGGCCAGAGAATGGGGCTTCTGAGAACAACAGAAGAGTTTGTGTGATTGTCTCTTTGCTTGTTTATGTACAGTAAATTTTTATAGCTTGGAGCAGAATTTGGATCTAAGAGTTTCTTTGTCCTTACAACTTAACATTTTCTGATTAGGTAAATCAGTGGAAGTCATTTTCCAGCGTACTGTGCATTGGGTTATATGTGAATTAATGGGGGTAAAGACTTGTTCTTATTCTTAAGAAGTTTACTCTTCAGCCTAAACTGCTGATACTTTTTTTATTTTTTTCAAAATATCCTTCTATACACAGAATTTGGAAACTTGCACCCATTATATAGGCTAAGAATAAAACAAACAAACAAACAAAAAACAAAGGGAGGAAAGAAGTAGGAAGGGAGGAAGAAAGAAGTAGGAAGGGAGGAAGAAAGAAGAGTTAAAGGCCTATTGCTAGGATCTGCTATAGTTTAGTGCAGCTTTTGAGAGGCCTAATGGGCCAGTCTTCAGATTGTTATTATTTATTATTACTTTTGGAATTACTTACTTACTTTTGGAATTACTATTTTTTAATTTATTTTTTTTAATTCAGGGATAATTGCTTTGTAATATTGTGTTGCTTTCTGCCACACAACATGCAAATCAGCCATAATTATATATATATATATATAAAGTATACATTATATATATAATCCCTCTTCAGCCTCTCTCCCCTACACTCTAGGTTACACAGAGTACCAGGCTGGGCTCTCTGTGTTATCTAGCTGCTTCTTACTAGCTATATATTTTACACATGATACATATATGTGGGGGCTTCCCTGGTAACTCAGTTAGTAAAGAATCCACCTTCAATGTGGGAGACCCCAATTAGTTCAATTCCTGGGTCAGGAAGATCCCCTGGAGAAGGGATAAGTTACCCACACCAGTATTCTTTGGCTTCCTGGTGGCTCAGATGGTAAAGAATCTGTCTTCAATGAGGGAGACCTGGTTTGATCCTTGGGTTGAGAAACCACTTCAGTATTCTTGCCTGGAGAATCCCATGGACAGAGGAGTCTGGCGGGCTACAGTCCATTCAGTCACAAGGTGTCGGACAAGACTGAGTGACTAAGCATAGTACAGCACAGCATATATATGTCAATGCTATTTTCTTAACTTGTCCTCGGATTATTTATCATCTGCAACATATGATATAGTTGATCTTCCTAAACTCATACTTGCTTAAGATAATTGTATTTTTCATATATCACAGGGTTAGTGACAGTGTTTATATAGTTCTTCTTGATGATTCATTAATATCACACACTGATTTAAAAAATAGCTGGGCTTGCTCAATACATATTATGCGTTCTCTGGTCTTTCTTAATAAAGTGGGGATGACAGTGAGGGAAATGAAAGCAACTGGAATAACATACAGGGACTTCCCTTGTGTTCTAGTAGTTAAGATTCCACACTTCCACTGCAGAGGGTTGGATCCCTGTTTGGGGAACAAAGATCTGACATCTATGTGGTTAAAAAAAAACAGCATACAATATCTGTGTAAGGTAATTATCAATATGTTAGTTACAATAGATGATAGTCACATAGTTTTGATGCATCATTCCACTGCAAATATAAAAAAAAAATCCCAGGAATTTTGTTATATGTAAAACTAGGCTCTGAGGTCCTAAGTGTCCAGATAACATGCACAGCTGTCAAGAGACAAATCTGGGATTGGAGAACTGTTTACTGCCTCCAAAAATTATTATATATATATATATATATATATATATATATGACTATACGGTCAAAAGCTGACTTTTTTCATGTGTCCCAGACTCTTTGTATAATTCACTCAAATTATGGCCACAAAAAAAAAAAAAAAAGCCTTTTCACACAAACTACCTGAGATTCAGATAAACAGTACTCTTGCCTGGAAAATTCCATGGATGAAGGACGCTGGTGGGCTACAGTCCATGGGGTCGCAAAGAGTTGGACACAATTGAGTGACTTCACTTTCTTTTCATGTATATCACCTATATGACTAGGATAGAAATTTATAGCATTTCTTTTCATAACCAAGGCAAATGTAGGATTGTCTCACTAGAATGCAGTTACATTTTAATTTTTTTTTTTTTTCTGGAAGATAATGCAAGTGCCTCAGTGTTAATTTGGACAATCCCTCTAGCAGGCTTTCATTAAACCATTCACATGACCATAATCTTCTGTAGAATAAATATTACAGGTCCCAATAATAAATCTTTTCTCCTATTCCCTTTATGTGATCATCAAGTATCATTTAATATCTGCCATATACCTGTTACAAGCAGGTGCCACAAATATCCTTATAAATAGTCTGGAGAAAACACGCATTTATACTTTGCAAAGAATTCATACATTGAATTACTTTAGGGAACACACATATGAATATCTCTCAGAACCAAGTACTCATGATAAAATCTCTTTCTTCAGAGGAAGCAGTGTAGGTACTTAGTATTAATATTAGAAATTCATTACTTTAATATCAGAAACAATGAAAAAATGTGCTAATTTCAGAAATATATATTGATCCTCTAAAGTAAGTATTGTACTTGATATTGAAACCCTGAATACTTACTATTTAAAAATTAAATATTAATAGGATACTTTGGGGTTTTATTTTCTTTAAGAGCTTTTCCCCCCTCCTAAATCAATAAAAGCATATATCTTAAATTCTATAATGTGCATTATTTCTCTCTGTGAAATGGAAAATAACATGGGAAATATTTGCTTTCCAGAAGCTTAAGGAAATTAACTCTCTATCTAGAATATTTTCCTTTTAAAAATGCACATTTTTTTTCCTTTTTTCTATTAATTTTTTTTTTTTTTTTTTTTTTTTACAATACTGTATTGGTTTTGCCCTGGAGAAGGAAATGGCAATCCACTCCAGTACTATTTGCCTGGAAAATCCCATGGACAGAGGAGCCTGGTAGGCTACAGTCCATGGGGTCACAAAAAGTCGGACACGACTGAGTGACTTCACTCACTCACTCATACATCAACATGAATCCGCCACAGGTATACATAAGTTCCCACTCCTGAACCCCCCTCCCACCTCCCTCCCCATACCATCCCTCTGGGTTATCCCAGTGCACCAGCCCCAAGCATCCTGTATCCTGCATCGAACCTAGACTGGCGATTCGTTTGTTATATGATACTATACATGTTTCAATGCCATTCTCCCAAATCATCCCGCCCAAAATGTACATATATTAAGAAGTGAGAATATAACAGATAATTTGTAAAATATACCCCACTTACTTGCGTTAGTTAGAAAAAAAAAAGCTAAGTCTAAATCAGTGACATGCCTAAAATGTAGGTTTATGACTCTCCAATACACTAAAGAAGTCTACGTAAATGGAAAAAATACTGAAAGAAATGGCCTTAATAAATAAATATTTTAATTAACATATCAATAAATAGAGTATGACAGAGAGGAATTTGAGTGCTCCGTGTGCTGGCAAAGAGTTTTCTGTCTTACATAATGGCATCTACTTCAATAGTCCTGTTTGTAAATTTGTGTTTTTTGAGCAGCTTGACTTCATTAGATAGTGATGCTAGATTTGCTTTGTGCTGCTTCACACTTATATATGGAAATCTGCTTAGTCTTGCATTAGTTTGCTTTCTGTTTAATTTTTTTTTTTTATTTAATGCATCCTGATATAGTTTCTGACTGTAGAACAAACAAAAAGATAACATTCCAGGGCAGGATGTAGTAAGAGTGGCTGTCAGCTTGAAAGAGAACTAGGGAATTCACCCATTAGCCCTTGCTCTGAATGTGTTTCCTCTCTGTGCATACAGAAGTTCATAGAGTCAAATTGATACACCTGGAAATGTCATTCTATTATCTAGTCACATTACACGCAGCAAGATTTGGGTTTTGACTGAAGAAACAGACAAGTACTGTTTCTGGTGACATTTCTAGAATTGCTTCCAATTGATTCTCAGAATGACTTTAAGAGATCTTAGGTTCATCCCAAGGCGGATGGCAGGAAATAAGGCTCTGCAACCAGTCTTCCTCATGCTTGTGTCCCTACACACACACACTGTTTTATTTATTGTGCTTTGGAGTTGCCTTGAAATATTTAAGAAAGTTCTATGTAGAAACTTTGTCAGAAATATTAGAATATGTGCACAGTTATTTTGAACAAATTGTCAGACTGAAAGAATGAACGCATGAAGAATTCACTAAAACCCACTGATGGAATGAATTGGCCCAAAGTAATAATAGCTGATGATAGCAAAATGTGGTTGAATTGCTTGATGTCAAGTCTGTCCCTAATAACCAGTAGGTAAAATTGTGAGAAAACACTGAAGTAACCTAAGTTTCAGCATCTCATCTTATAAAATGAAAATAATAACAAAGTCTTTCTTTGAGTACTTCTGTAACAATTAAATGAGATTATCCATGTAAAAATTCTCACTCTTGTATAATGCATAATTTAAAATCAGTTAAAAGGAATCATAAAACCTGATATCTGGGTCTCATTTCTATCACAGATAGCTGATGTGATTTAGTCAACCTGTTTAATATGTTAATTGTTTCTTAATTATTCCTTAATTATTTAGCCACTTTCAATAGTTTATTAAGCTGTATTATTTGAATGCTATCAGAATTCAATAACTAAACTGCAGTAGTGATTAATGCATACTATTTCCCCTAAATAATTAAAGAAACAACTTCATATATGACACTTTCCCAGAATTTCATCATAGAATACCAAAGCATACTATAAATTAATACTATAGGTCACATATGTTACTATGATTATCTAGAGGAAAGGTGTTAGAACTCTTAATAATCTATGGGGCATAATTCAGGAAAACTCAGGAGTTCCTATCTTCACTTGTACACAGAAGGGAGAAGAAGATTGTTTGGAACAAAATAAAATGACTTTTTAATTTGCTTTTGTTATTAAATTTCCCAGTAGAAATAGATGCTAGACTTTTCAGTTTTGTATTGTTCCAGGGCTCAAGGTAATGATTGAACATTAATGTAGTTGACATTTGGTGAACAAGTACATCCATGTTCACACACATGCTATATAAAATCTACAGAAAAAGTAGTTACGTGTATAATCAGTTCTAATGCAAAATTCAATGTGCTATTTTTAGTAGATAATGGCAAAATACAATCATCTTTAGTATTTTTCTAAGGTGTGTTTATTTTAGATTTGTTAATTTATGGTACCACTTATTTGTTTCTTCTACTTTAATTCATTAATATAACGTGTGTGTGTGAGAGAGAGAGAGAGAGCACGCTTAATTGCTTAGTTGTGTCTGGCTCTTTGTGACCCCAGGGACTGTCGCCCAACAGGCTCCTCTGTCCATTGAGTTTTCCAGGTAAGAATATTGAAGTGGGGTGCCATTTCCTCTTCCAGGGCATCTTCCCAACCCAGAGGTCAAACCTGTCTCCTGCATCCCTTGCAATGGCAGGTGGATGCTTTACCATTAAGCCATCTGGAAAACCCTGATGTAACAGCAATACTTTAGTAAACCTCATAATGTAGAACTTTCACAAAATCTTAAGATATAATTTCCTTGTATATTTGATTAATATTCTGTTAAATTTTCTTTGTCTCAATATTTAAAATAAGCTTTTATAAAAACATGCAGAACTGAGTTTTTCTATTGCTTAACTTAGGTGTAACTGGTTTCCTTGATAAGATTTGTTATCAGGATGATACTTATCTAGTTGAATTAATTGAGAATATTTCAGTTACTATTAATATATTAGTTAAAAATATATATTTAAAGGATATAATCTCTTTCTTAAGTGTGTGGAGGAACTTTGATCAACCTGAGACAGATTTTTTTCTTCCCATTACTGTTTAAATATAATGTTTTCTACTTGGTCTTGAACAAAGTTTGTCATTTACACTTTCCTTAAAGCCAATCATTATGGTTTTCTATTTTTATGGTTATATAATTTTTATTGAGGTATATAGTTGATATACAACATTACAGGAACATAGGACAGTGATTCACAATTTTAAAGGTTATACTACATTTATAGTTATTATAAACTATTGGCTATATTCCCTGTGTTGTACAATATAAACTTGTAGCCTACTTTATGCATAATAGTTTGTACTTCTTACTCCCCACCCCTAAACACACTCTCTCTCCTTCTCTCTTCCCACTTGTAAGCACTAATTTTTTAAGTTCTCTGTATCTGTAAGTTTTGGAGAAGGCAATGGCACTCCACTCCAGTACTCTTGCCTGGAAAATCCCATGGATGGAGGAGCCTGGTAGGCTGCAGTCCATGGGGTCGCTAAGAGTTGGATACGATTGAGCAACTTCACTTTCACGCATTGGAGAAGGAAATGGCAACCCACTCCAGTGTTCTTACCTGGAGAATCCCAGGGACAGGGGAACCTAGTGGGCATACAAATGACATTAAAATCTCTCAAATGCTTAAAACTTATCATTTAGAATTAAAAAAAAAATTCTAGTGTATAGTCATGTTTCCTGTCTTTTTGTTTCCCTTTTAAACTTGATGTTTTACTAATTTTGAACAGCTTTCATATGCTTATTGTGTAAAACTAGAAACTGACTTTTCTATAGACAATATTTTGTTTTATCTTTGTGTGGTTTTTATGTTTTGGAGTTGTTTTTATATTCTCTTTATTACCCATATGCAGAGTACAACATGAGAAATGCTGGGCTGGATGAAGCACAAGCTGGAATCAAGATTGCCAGGAGAAATATCAATAACCTCATATGCAGATGACACCACTCATGGCAGAAAGTGAAGATGAACTAAAAAGCCTCTTAATGAAAGTGACAGTGGAGAGTGGAAAAGTTGGCTTAAAGCTCAACATTCAGAAAATGAAGATCATGGCATCTGGTCGCATCACTTCATGGCAAATAGATGGGGAAACAATGGAAACGGTGAGAGACTTTATTTTGGGGGCTCCAAAATCTCTGCAGATAGTGACTGCAGCTATGAAATTAAAAATGTTTACTCCTTGGAAGAAAAGCTGTGACCAACCTGCAGCTGCTGCTGCTGCTGCTGCTAAGTCACTTCAGTCATGTCTGACTCTTAGCGACCCCATGGACTGCAGCCTACCAGGCTCCTCCATCCATGGGAGTTTCCAGGCAAGGGTACTGGAGTGGGATGCCATTGTCTTCTCTGATGACCAACCTAGACAGCATATTAAAAAGCAGAGACATGTCTTTGCCAACAAATGCCCAACTAGTCAAAGCTATGTTTTTTTTTCAGTAGTCATGTATGAATGTGAGAGTTGGACTATAAAGAAACCTGAGACCAAAGAATTGATGCTTTTAAACTGTGGTTCTGGAGAAGACTCTTGAGAGACACTTGGACTGCCAGGAGATCAAATATGTTAATCCTAAAGGAAATCAGTCCTGAATATTCATTGGAAGAACTGATGATGAAGCTGAAATTGCAATACTTTGGCCACTTGATGTGAAGAACCGACTCCTTAGAAAAGACCCTCATGCTGGGAAAGATTAAAGGCGTGAGGAGAAAGGGATGACAGAGGATGAGATGGTTGGATAACATCACTGATGAGATGGACATGAGTTTGAGTAAACTCTGGAAGTCGGTGATGGATAGGGAGGACTGGCTTGCTGCAATCCATGGGGTGGCAAGGAGTCAGACATTACTGAGCTACTGAAATGAACTGCATGATATATCTAAATATATGTATAGTATTATTTTGTTTACTATAATCTCCTTTCTATAAATTATCTCTCTTAATTGGATTATTTTCTTTCTTTCATATTTTACTTGCTTTTTCTTTACTTCTCTTATATAAGAGTGATAAAGATTTTACTTAAATGGCCACATAGCAAATATTTTAGACTTTTTGGACCAAATTTAGTCTGGGTAATATGTTTTTCCTTTATAAAACTTTAAAATTATGTTAAAAAATATTATTAGCTTACTGCCCAAAGTTTGCTAACCTCAATTGTCATTTGTATTTTAGCATTTACCTTTACATTTTAATGTTTAAGCATACTTTAGACTTTTTCTTCAAAAACTTGTAATGAAAAATTCTCTCTTCTTTTAAAAATATAAGAATTTTGTCACTCTTTACTATATTTTGTTTCTCCATTTATCTCTCCAAGTTCCATTACAGAATAATTAGAGATATTTTATCCTGATTATTATAAATTTAAGTATTAAGGCATATTTTATTTGTATAGCAATATGCATTTTAGGATTCAGAGAACTAAAATGGACTAGAATGGGTGAATTTAACTCATATGACCGTTATCTACTACTGCAGGCAAGAACCCTTTTGAAGAAATGGAGTAGCCATCATAGTCAACAAAAGAGTCTGAAATCTGGTACTTGGATGCAGTCTGAAAAATGACAGAATTATCTCTGTTCATTTCCAAGGCAAACCATTCAATATCACTGTAATCCAAGTCTATGCCTCTACCAGTAAGGCTGAAGTAGCTGAAGTGGAATGGTTCTATGAAGACCTACAGCACCTTCTAGGATTAAAACCGAAAAAAGATGCCCTTTTCATTATAGGGGACTGGAATGCAAAAGTATGAAGTCAAGAAACACCTGGAGTAACAGGCAAATTTGACTTTGGAGTACAAAATGAAGCAGGGCAAAGGCTAATAGAGTTCTGCCAAGAGAATGCACTGGTCATAGCAAACACCTTCTAACAGCACAAGACAGGACTTACATATGGACATGAACAGATGGTCAACACCAAAATCAGATTGATTATATTCTTTGCAGTCAAAGATGGAAAAGTTCTATACAGTCAGCAAAAACAAGACCAGGAGCCGACTTTGGCTTTTGATAATGAACTCCTATGCCAAATTGAAGTAAGTAGGGAAAATCACTAGACAATGCAGGCATGACCTAAATCAAATCCTTAATGAATACACAGTGGAATTGAGAAATAGATTTAAGGGACTAAATCTGATAGACAGATTGCTTGATGAGCTATGGATGGAGATTTGTGACATTGACAGGAGACAGTGAGCAAGACCATTCCCAAGAAAAAGAAATGCAAAAAAGCAAAATGGCTCTCTCAGAAGGTCTTACAAATATCTGTGAAAAGAAGAGAAGCCAAAGGCAAAGGAGAAAAGGTAAGATATATCCTTTTGTATGAAGAGTTCCAGATAATTGTAAGGAGAAATAAGAAAGCCTTCCTCACTCAGTGATCAGTGCAAGGAAATAGAGGAAAAAGTAGAATGGGAAAGAATAGAGATCTCTTCAAGAAAATTAGAGATACCAAGGGAACATTTCATGCAAAGATGGGATCGATAAAGGACAGAAATGGTCTGGACCTAACAGAAGAAAAAGATATTAAGAAGAGATGGCAAGAATACAGAGAAGAACTGTACAAAAAAGATCTTCATGACCCAGATAATCACGATGGTGTGATCACTCACCTAGAGCCAGACAACCGGGAATGTGAAGCCAAGTGGACCTTAAGAAGCATCACTGCGATCAAAGCTAGTGGAGGTGATGGAATTCCAGTTGAGCTGTTTCAAATCCTAAAAGATGATGTTGTCAAAGTGCTACACAGCCTTTGACTGTGTGGATCACAAGAAACTGTGGAAAATTCTGAAAGAGATGGAAATAGCAGACCACCTGACCTGCCTCTTGAGAAATGTGGATGCAGGTCAGGAAGCCACAGTTAGAACTAGACATGGAACAACAGACTGGTTCCAAACAGGAAAAGGAGTCCATCAATGCTGTATATTGTCGCCCTGCTTATTTAACTTCTATGCAGACTACATCATGAGAAATGCTGGGCTGGATGAAGCAGAAGCTGGAATCAAGATTGCTGGGAGAAATATCAATAACCTCAGATATGCAGATGACAACACCCTTAAGTCAGAAAGCAAAGAAGAACTAAAGAGCCTTTTAATGAAAGTGAAAGAGGACAGTGAAAAAGTTGGCTTTAGAGCTCAACATTCAGAAAACAAAGATCATAGCATCCAGTCCCATCACTTCATGGCAAATAGATGGAGAAAATAGAGGAATAATGGCAGACTTTATTCTTTTTGGCTCCAAAATCAGTACAGATTGTGACCTCAGCCATGAAATTAAAAGACACTTACTTCTTGAAAGAAAAGCTATAACCAACCTAGACAGCATATTAAAAAACAGAGACATTACTTTGCCAACAAAGGTCCATCTAGTCAAGGCTATGGTTTTTCCTGTGGTCATGCATGGATGTGATAGTTGGACTCTAAAGAAAGCTGAGTGCTGAAGATTTGATGCTTTTGAACTGTGGTGTTGGAGAAGACTCTTGAGAGTCCCTTGGACTGCAAGGGGATCAAACCAGTCCATCCTAAAAGATTTCAATCTTGAATGTTCATTGGAATGACTGATGTTGAAGGTGAAACTCCAATACTTTGGCCACCTGATGGAAAGAGCTGACTCATTTGAAAAGACCTTGAGGCTGGGAAAGATTGAAGTTGACAGGAGAACCGGGTGACAGAGGATGAGATTGTTGGATGGCATCACTGACTCTATGGACATGAGTTTGAGTAAACTTCGGGAGTTGGTGATGGACAGGGAGGCCTCATGTGCTGCAGTCCATGGGGTTGCATTGAGTTGTATGTGACCAAGCGACTAAACTGAATTGATGCTTTTTATTGTATAAACATCTATATAGCACATTCTATAGTCCAAGTACTATTATAATTGCCTTAAAGTTATTAGTTTTTTTTTTTTCATCTTCATGATAATAGAATTTATTGTTCTATTGGCATTTTATAATAAGTTGAATTTTTCACTAAATACCCAACATCTATTAGGTAGTAGAAGAGGGATTTACACCCAATCTGACTACCTTCAAATTTCATTCCCTTAACCATGTAAGTCTAACTGTATGCATTTGCAGTTTTTTGTTTAGCGGTATTTATGTCCTTCCATTGAGATTCGAATTCACCTTCTTTTTGTATTATACCATGCACTTTCCCTAGTATATTTAGAGAAGATCTATAGTAAACATTGTCCACATGGTTAAAAGTCTTAGGCCATTTCTCTTGAAGCTTTCTTCATGTCGTGACTAGAATGGACCTTTAAATTTGAATATCAGAATTAGAATTTATTTTTGCATAAATGAAATAGAATAGGTGAAAATTTTGTTCTTGTTAGTCTAGTTTTTAGACTAATTATTTGTGAGTCTAATTATTTTGGTTAATGTAATGTTTCCTCTCTCCTATTTAAAAATCTTGTTTATCTTTTGAAATGTTTTTCAGTTATATATTTAGTTATTTCCTTCTGTTTCTTTATATCTTTGTCAAATTAATACACTTAGGATACTGAGTCTCTCTCTCAGTAGATATTTGACTGCATTCCTCTCTTTATTTTACCCTTCTCTGTTGATATACATAAATTGGCAAAGTGATATAGAAAAAGAGGAAGGCTATATGCTGAACCAGTATAGTACCACAAGTAAATATTGTCCTAATTTTCAGTAAATTAAAAAAAAAAAAGAGTACTCAGAAATTAGAAGCCAAAATGACTGCTAGAGTAATATGAAAAGTAGATAAATATTTATTTTTTCTATAATAATATTTTATATATTATATAATATACTTATTTCCTCTAATATTTTATCATTCATCTTGTTCACTTTTATCTTCCTTATTCTGGTGCATCTTTTAGGATTCAACCACAAGATAATATATTATCTTAAATTATGATATATATGTAAAATCAGAAAAAGGTAAATATAAATAGAAATATTAATAGGAATACACTTGAACTCTAAGTATTTTCAAATTCACACTGGCAATGTAATTTTGGTCAACTGTATTTCTTTTTAACATCTTCAGAATATAAGTAAAAGTATTTAATTATTTCAGTGATTTCTTTTTGGACTTTCTTTTTCAGCTATTGAAGTATGCATTGGACATACAGTGATGGTCAAAAAGTTAAATTTACTTACTTTGAAGTGCATTGCTTTATAATTTGATGCAATTTCATTTTTCTGCATGTTTATATTCAGATTTTCCAACATTATTTATTGAGCAGACTATTCTTTCAAGAATGTTGTTGAAAATCAATTGATATATTGTCTTTCCTTATTTATTTATTTTTTTATCATACCCTGTACCATATCGGATATTATTTTATCCATCAGGGATCAAACCTACACAGCCTTCATTGGAATTGTGTTAAACACTGGACCTTCAGGGAAGCTCTGGAAATCAATTGACTATAAATATATGAATTTGTTTCTGGTCTCTCTATTCTGGTCATTGATCCATATTTCTGTTTTAATTCAGCTTGAATGTGGAAATTATTTAATGATGTATGTATACATATGTGAAAAGTGTATGTTGTATACCTTGTTGTTGTTTAGTCACTCAGTCTTGTCCAACTCTTTTGCGATGCCATGGACTATAGCCCGCTAGGATCCTCTGTCCATGTTATTTTCCAGGCAGGAATACTGGAGCGGACTGCCATTTCCTTCTCCAGGGGGTCTCCCACAGCCACAGATCGAACTATGTCTCCTGCATTGCAGGCAGATTCTTTACTGCTGAGTCACTGGGTAATTGTTGTACACTTTAAATATATATGATTTCAATGTCAAATATACTTTAATGAAGCTGGAATGAAAAAAGAATGTAATTATAAAATGGCTAATATCAATTGCTTTTAAAAAATAAAAGAATAGATTTATCATGTTTGAGGACATAACATCCAGGACCAAGACCAGAAATTACAAAATGCTTAAAGAACCTATGTTGTTGCTGCTCTTCAGTCACTAAGTTGTGTCTGACTTTTTGAGACCCCATGGATTGCAGCACACCAGGCTACCCTGTCCTTCACTATCTCCTGAAATTTATTCAGATTCATGTCCACTGAGTTGATGATGCCATCTAACCATCTCATTCTCTGCTGCCCCCTTCTCCTTTTGCCTTCAGTCTTTCCCAGCATCATGGTCTTTTTCAAAGAGTCATCTCTTCACATCAGATGGGAAAAGTATTGAAGCTTCAGCTTCAGCATTAGTCCTTCCAATGACTATAAAGTACCTATAGGTGCAGTCAAGTGAAAGACAGCATGAAACTGAACTTAGGGAAAACCTTAGATAATCTATGTAAAAGAAAAAAAAAAGGTTGTAAACAAATGTTGACACTTTCAGGAAGTAGAGTATACTTGGGAAAATAAAATTAGAGAATGACACTTTCAGGGACTGCAGGTAATTCATATTTGACAGAATTTACAAGGTAGTTGGAAAATAAAGAGATGAATAAGAGATAATAGATTGAGAGATAATAAGTGAAAAGTTCTAGAAGAATAATTTGTCATAGCAACTGAAGTGAAGTTTGCAATAAAGGCAATAAAAAGATTTTAAGTACGATAGAGGCAGAATTATTAAGATAAAGAAACAAAATGAAAGTCATAATAATAATCACAGTAAACAAAATATTAGTTTTAATAATTGAAACCACAAATTACTCTCTTGCAAAGATTATTAAACAGGGACACTAATTCAAAAATTGGATAACGAAAAACATAGAAGATTCAGAAGTGGTAAAACTACATAACTATTTTTTAATATATATGTATTTATATTGATTTAATAAACTATTGTTGGGAGGCAATTGGCAAGGGCTTCTTGCACTACATATCTGAGTGTACTGAGATTAGAAAGCTCTGAAAGTATTTTATCCAGGTCATTTGTATTCCTCTGGATGTTTCTGCAACTAGAAATCTTGAAAGTGAGAAAAGTCTCTCTTGACGAAAAATAAAGTTGTTTACCATAGAAATGAAGGATTCCTTAAGCTCAAGATATCCTTATGTGTGGAAAAGTCCCTTACTTGCAGGATACTACCTGTGCAGGCTTAATTTGACCCTATGTGTAACCTCCTGAGACTTGGGGGCAAGGGAAATTTGCATGCTTTGGCATTCCTAGTATTGGCTGTGCTGTGAATGATATAATTATTTGTCTCAGACCCAGAAGATTCATGTTTCTGGTCAATTTCCATAGAATTGAGGCATGCTGACTTATAAGCTTGCATGAGGGGTAAAAATCCATTTCCTTGTAATTCTATCAAATATGAAAGCATCGATAAAATGTTTAGTATTCTGAAAATGCAAACGTTTTTGGCACTGACATTTTTCGGCAATTCTTCTAAATTATTGAGAAATTTAGTGACAAAAATCTCTCCACAAGGGAAAAGAAGATTTTAAAAAAAGCATGACGATTCTTTATATAACAATACTACAAGTTTCAGAAGTAGTAAACAAAGATGAACTCTATAGTCAAGCTCAATTATGAACATGACTACAAAAAGACAAATAATATTATCAATTTAGCATATGAATCAAATAATGATGTAAGGGCATATGATCTCAGGTAATAGTTCATGAAATCTCTAGCACTGTTGAAAAACAGATTTTCATATTTGAGTTCACTAGATACATAGCAGAGTCCTAGATTAGAATCTGTGAACATTAACTACTCTTCATTTTTTTCATTTATTTATTAGTTTGAAAAACTAGTTCTAGATTTCACTAAAAATATATAAAGTGACTGACTTCTCAAGGAGAAAAATTATTTTCTTTATAGTGTACCCTCAAGCATTTGGAAAACTATTACTAAGAATTTAATATAAAAATATAAATAAATTTCTTGAAAGGCTACCAAGGGCCTTATTTTTATGGGCATGTGTAATTTTGCATTCATTTCAGGAGATATGGAAGGTGAGGTTCAAAGAGATTTTGTAAACTTGACTTCCTCATTTACAAGAGGAAAATTTTACATTATTTTCAATTTTACAATGCAAAGTTTATCAATGTTGGCTAAATAAGTTGTATTTGTTTTCTAAAGTTGATATAAAAATTTATCACTATTTTAGTCATTTAACATTGATAAGGACTGCTAGATATCATTTTAATCAGAAAATTTGAAATAGTCTTAGTTAGGTGGCTTAGATGGTAAAGCGTTTGCCTACAATGCGAGAGACCTGGGTTCAATCCCTGGGTCGGGAAGATCCCCTGGAGAAGGCAATGGTAACCCACTCCAGTATTCTTGCCTGGAAAATCTCATGGATGGAACAGCCTGGTAGGCTACTGTCCATGGGGTCGCAAAGAGTCGGACATGACTGAGCGACTTTCTTTCTTTTCTTCTTTTATTTTCCATATTTCAGTTTGACACATTTCATTTAGTTTTCTTTTTTTATGCTTCCAAGTGGATGAGTTCATATTTTTCTCATTTTATTATAGTTTACCTTAATAATCCTGTTCTTTGATATAGATTACATAGTAGCATTCTAAATTTTTAAAACTTTAGTAAATTATTTTCTGTATCCTCCTGAAAAAATGTATTTTAATGACCACAAGTTTTGTGGCTTGATAAAGAGTTATTTCACAAAACTTTTCATTCATAGGTGTATTTTCATATAATATTTAGAAGAAAAGGAATGTAAATTAACATTATTGATACTTATAAAGTATTTTAAGCAAATTATAGACAAAATTCCTCAAATGAGATAACAAAATTTTTGTATCTCTAAAAGTTATTAAAATTTAAACTTTTGTACTTCACATATAGTAGAAAATTAGTACATATTTAACAGATTTTATATGTAAAACTTTTAATTAAAAATGCAATAATGATAACAAACCTGAAAATATATTCTGTATATATATATATATATATATATATATATATATATTTAGGAAAGTTAAATCATATTAGGCTATTAATTCACCTCAAATAAATCTATAAATCCAAAGAGATTTTATTAAAATCTTTATTAGGGATTTCTAAGATGGCTCTAACATTTACATGAAAAAGTAAAGAAGTAAGAATATCTAATTAAACATTGAAACCATGACAGGAAAGAATTAGAGAAGGAAGATTAGATGGAGGCAAATTTCAGAGAAAATGAGGAACAGGAAGAATTGTGGACTGGCTCTATTTAATGTAAAAATTTATGATAAAACCAAATATTCTCTTATATATGGAATCTAAGAAAAATAAAATGAATGTATCCAAGACAGAAACAAACTCATAGATGCAGATAACAAACTAGGGGTTAACAGTGGGGAGAGCAGAGGGGAAAGAACAAATTTGGGGCAAGGGATTAAGACCTACCAACTACTATGTACAAAATAAATACAGCACAAAGAATATAGCAAATATTTATAGCTATTAAGTGGATTCACTTTAAAAATTGTGAATCATTATGTTGTATACTTGTAACATATAATACTGTATATCAGTTCAGTTGTTCAGTCTGTGTCTGACTCTTTGTGACCCCATGGACTGCAGCACGCCAGGCCTCCCTGTCCCTCACCAATTCCCAGAGCTTGCTCAAACTCATGTCCATTGAGTCGGTGATGCCATCCAACCATCTCATCCTGTCATTCCCTTCTCCTGCCTTCAATCTTTCCCAGGATCAGGGTCTTTTCCAATGAGTTAATTCTTTGCATCAGATGGCCAAGATATTGGAGTTTCAGCTTCAGCAACAGTACTTACAATGAATATTCAGGACTGATTTCCTTTAAGATTAACAGGTTGGATCTCCTGGTAGTCCAAGGGACTCCTAAGAGTCTTCTCCAACACCACAGTTCAAAAGCATCATCTCAATAAAAGTAAAAATAATAAAAGCAAAATAAAGACATTTTAAGATACACATGGTCAGAAAACAACCACAGCAGTGGCAAAACTGAAATCAACAAATTGGTTAAAATGTTTTTATTCAATCAACTTGGACCCCAGTGTACCTTAAAAATAAAAGTGCATATTAGGAAAAATGTTGACTGTAAAAAAAAAACACTTAAATTTTATAGATCATGTTAAGAATCCTTATGGGTTTTTTTCAGTGCAATAAGAAAACTTTGAATTTTATTTAGTAGCTGGTGTAACATGATAAAATACATATTTTTGGAAAGACCACTCCTTCTATAGAAGGACAATTATTTGAAGAAGTATACAATCACTTGAAGGAAACCAGTTATTAGGTTATTGTGGTAGCATAGACACATAGCAATTCCTTCAAATTAACAAATGAATTCAATGTATTAATTCTAGGGTTCTCTTACTGAGTATTGTCATTGGAGCTTTCTGAATTGTGGCATTAAATGCATGTTGAGTTTCGTATATGCTATTTTTACACCAGTTCATCTCTGTCTGAGATTTATCAACCAATAAGTCTCATTTCTTTGATACAATTCATTCAGAAAAGAAATATTCGACACAGTCAGCAGTAGACACTGAAGATGACAGTGGAAGCTAGTGATACTTTGATATTAGCTGAGAGCCTAAGACTCATATCTATGCATGGTTCTATTACTAAGGAAATATAAAATAATAGAGCTCATTGAATAGGTGTATTTGCCCATAGAGATGACTATTTTAGGATATTGTATTAACAGCATATACTAAAGGAAGGATGATAACTTTACTTATACTTACTGTGATTGAAGGAAAACTATATCTAGAAACTAATCAAATTTCATCAACTTGGAGAGACTAGTGAATCTTGCTGAGCATGGCTTTCAGGAAGCAGTCAATATTTAAAAAGCCAAATAAATGCATAAGGACAGTCAGGTATATAAGTTTACAGACAGAAGTGCCTATAGTCTTGGGACTACATAGAATTATTTTGTTAGAGGACATTATTAAGAGAAAAATATACATAGTTAGAAAAAAGATAGAAAAATCAGAAGCTAAGGCCTATATGACAGTATTAGTTCCTTAAATTTTCTTAAAGTTTCACACAATAACCTCATATAAATGTTCATAGTGGCTTTATTTGTAATTATACTAAAAAACAAACAAACAAACAAATAAAACCTGAACCAACCAAGAGATACAGTAGCTGAATGGATAAACAGAGGATGGTGAATCCATATAGTGGAATGTCATTCTGTGATTAAAAAAAAAAAAAAATGAGTTATCAAGTCAAAAGATATGGAAGAAACTGAAGTGCATATTGCTAAGTAAAAGAAACAAGTGTGAAAAATATGCAAATTGTATGCTGACTAACTCTGGAAAAAATATAAAGAGAGTAACATGATCAGTGATTGCAAAGAGGGTCAGGAAAGGAAGGCAGAAGAACAGATAAGTGAAGCACAGGGATTTTAGGGTTAGTGAAACTATTCTGTATTATAACTTCCTGGTGGATACATGGCATCATGTGTGTGTCAGAATTCATAAATAAGTACAACACAAAGAGTGAGCCTTATGTAAAATATGTACTTTGGTTAATATCTAAATTAATACTGAGTTATTAACTGTAACAAATGCATCACATTAGTATAAGATGTTATCAGCCAGGGAAACTATGTTTTGGGGTGGATTAAGGGTATATGAGAACTCTCTATTATCTACTCAATTTTCTATAAACCTAAAAATGTTTTTAAAAATAAAGCCTATTAATTTGAACACAGATAAAACTGAATTTTAAAATGTTGTTTCAAAGAGGATTGGCCAAATAATATGGTGTGAATTTAACCTGGGTAAAGTGACAATTTCTTATTCATAGTGAGAAATTCAGGGGCGGGGATTTAAGTTGTCCATGTCTATTGTTTCCTTCTTTGTGCGTTACAACTAAGACCACTTAAGTAATAAATGAACACATCCAGAGACAGTTCAAATACCATCTAGTTAGGAATTACTATAGTAATATGTGTATGTATCTGTTTACATATGAATGCACTTTAGTGGGTATATGTATGTATGATCCAACAAAGATATAAATCATAATGATAAGATTATCATAAATTAAATATTTAACAGTTTTAGTTTTAGATGAATAGATGTCAAGATAAAACAGCTAAACTACTTCCTCTGGGTCAGGTTTTTATGCTCAGCGTGAGTGGATGTATATTCCTTACAATGAGTCTGAGAAAAGCGAGTGAAATCTCCCTTAAGGTTTCTGCAGCATTTAGAAAAAAGGCAATTGTTGATGTGAATCCTGTATCTTATTTTTATACAAACTCACCTCTGTAAAAATTCAGTAGCCAAACATAACACAAATACACATTTCATATTTGAAGTCTAGTGAATATATGCATATATAGTATAACATTTTATAATCATTAAATATTTTATAATAATATCATATATAATATTATATACATATTCCTTCCTATGTTAGTCTCTAAGTAATGCATTTTTTGTGACAGTTTATCAATATCTAATGGTATTGTATCTTATTTTTACATTAATTTTCCTCCAATCCAATCATTCCTCATAGAAAAGAGATATTCTGCCCAATTTTGCCAATTCTGTTGCTTAGAGATGGAGACTATTTATTGCTCTAATGTGCTCAGTCATAGGTGGTAGAAGATAACCAGTATGACAGCATGTGAAGCCAAATAGTTGGACAAGACATACAATGTACCTTCTGCCAGGCTTTTTAATATTTGTGGTGACAAGTATTAAGGGAACACATTACACTATACCAATTTCATTTATTTACACATACCTCTAAGGCTAGTTTTAAGATAGATCTTTTCTTCCCAAATAAAACAAAGAAACCAAAGGTGGGGGGGCAGGAAACAAACAAACTCAACTTTGTTTTCTATCAGATTAATTTTTCTTGCTGAGGAAATAGCAAAGGTGAGAAAGTGTCTGTAAGGGAATAAAGCATACTTATTCTTTCATTCCAAACTCAATGCACTCTACTCTGATCACCAGCATGAAGAGTGGCTCAGTGTAACACAGTACCTTCCTAACAGAGTTCAGGAGTGAAAGAGGTCACTGAGAATAAGCTCAGGCCAGTTTAGCAGTAACGTTCCTACCCTGCTGAGTTGGCTGGCAGGGCTGGGGAGGGAGGGAGAGAGGAGGTCCCTAAACAATCACTCCAAACCCAGAATCTTCCCAACACACTCTATCCTCAATTCATTAGGATCCACCCATGTATATCTATCATTTTTGTTTGTAGTAATCATAAGAAATATTAGACTCAGTCTCCCTCCTCTTCCCAAATCCAATCTTATTTATAGTTCTGTAATTCCCTTCTTTCTATCATTTCCCCTTATTCTATCATTTGAGTTCCTGACACCCTTATAATATGTGTGAAAATATTTTATATCCTGATATAAAATTCTTATTTGATCTTTTTTATTTTTTCCTGATGAAACATGGATCTCCTCTGAGAACATAACTTTTACTACTGACTTCTCAATGGTTACTAGTTTTTGCTCCTGACGTCCTCATGTGTAAGCCTGAATATTTTCTTCAGAATTTTTTCCAAGCTCCATACCTTTCTTTCTCTCTTCCCTTTAAAGACTTCTGGC
Source organism: Aepyceros melampus (assembly GCA_006408695.1). NCBI lineage: Eukaryota > Metazoa > Chordata > Mammalia > Artiodactyla > Bovidae > Aepyceros > Aepyceros melampus. The sequence continues at coordinate 25,517 of SJXQ01002752.1, forward strand.
TCTGATTCTCACACATATTATCAGATTCTGTGACTCACTAACACCCACTGTTGCTGACATCTTCAACATCCTGGTTTATTTCCCCTCATAGCTCAAAATTTTAACAGTTGTTCCAATATTACCCTTGTTTTCATTCTCTGATGGTGTATCCAACCCTGACACTTCTGTTCCTTGAACTTCACATTTCTCCAAATTCTTGTCTTCCTCTCAGCGAAAACCTTTCATTCATGTATTCATAGTGTAAATGTTGTGATTACCAATGAATGCAGCATCTCTATGATCTTTCTTGTATTCTATAATTTGATCTCCACCTCTTCTCTCTAATTCACCCAACATTGTTCCATAAGCAAAACTTCAAGTCCATTTCACTGATACTATCTTTTCATTGTACCTCTTTCACTTGATGTCCTATATTTTTCATTTCTCAGCTTTAATTCTATGCATACTAATTAACTCAACAGATATCCACTAAGAGCTAGGCATAATTTTAAGTGCTGTGTATGTATTAGTGAATAAAGATGAAAAAACCTGTCTTTATAAATCTTAAATTGGAATTATTCCCTTGCTTACATCTGAGTGTATCAGTTTGGGCTAAATTATCCTGTAATAACAGATGATGCCCAAATATTAGTGATTCCTCAAAACAAGGCTTTGAATATTACCTATATTATGTATAAATTATTGCCTTGGTTTCTCCTCTAGCCAGCCAAGATTGATCTATATCATGGACTTGTTCACCAAGATAGAGAGAGAGAGGAAATATGTCACATTGAGGCAACAACCTTAAAAAGATCCTACTGGTATGTTCAATATGTCACTTCCAATAAAACTGTATTTGTCCAAATAATAATGTGGCCAAACTGAAAGTACAAGATATATAGATATGAGGACCACAAGAAGTAGCTGATAGGCTTTTATCCTTACTCAATAGTCAAATGTACTTGGCAAAACTGTAGCCTGAGCTAATTCTAATTGTCTCTGGTTATTCTCATCTCTACCCACACAGTGGGTATGGCTTGAGGGAAAAATGATGCACCAATTCATGAACTGACCACAGCGGTCACCAAATGGGTGGCCATAAATATCAGGTAGATGAGTTAAAATACCAAGAAATAAAACAATAAGTCTCTCTTATGAGTTGAATTAATGTCTCCCAATTTCATAATGTTGAAGCAATAAACCTTAGTACCTAAGAACGTGATATTATTTGGAAACAAGATTTTTACATAGACAATTAGTTCAAGTGAGGACATTAGAGTTGGCCCTAATCCAATATGATTGGTGTCCTTGTAAAGAGGAAACATTTGAACACAGAGACACACACAGAGGGAAGATGCCATGTGAAAACATACAGGGAAAAGACAGCCATTCTATAAATGAACTAGAGAGGCTGGAAACAGATACTTTACTCACAGCCCCATAAGAAATCAACTAGGCTGACACCCTGATTTTAGACTTCCAGCATCCAGAACAATGAGACAATAAATTTCTGTTGTATAAGCCTCCCAGGCTATGGTCCTTTGTTATGGCAGCCCTAGCAACTTATACAGATGCTAAGATATTCACTTCCTTATTCTCCCATCCACAGTACCTCCTCTCTTCTCACCACCAGTAACGCATGATCCATTCTCAGCCTGAGAAAGACTTCCATGAGATGATGACTTTATTTCCTATTACTTTAAGAATATTAAAATCATCAGAAAATATAAGAAGTTGCCTTCTACAAGCTCTTTCTGTAAAATACACTCACCAACAATATCTATGTAATATATCTGAATTATTGTTGAATCTCATAGATGGAATATCTTTGCATCTATCTAAAAAAAATCCCTTCACTCCTCCTCTCATCTCTTTAAGAATGTTACTTCAGCAATCTTCTTTTCTCTTTTCTATATAATACAATCCTCTCTCTATTAAATATTTTCATTGCCACAGTTTTTCATCAAAAGATAATATTTTATCTCATTCTCCTTATCAGATGCAACACTACTTCTTTGCCTGCATTTGCAGTAAAATTCCTTGACATTATGACAATTCCCATTGTTTCCAGTTCCTTTCCCATTTCCTTTTAAATATGCTCAAATCAGACTTTTTTACCTACTACATTACAATTACTCTCATTCTACTGGATAGAGTGAAAATAAATCTTCATAATCACTGCCTTTTTATATCATGTCCTTGTGTAATCCTTGTCCGGTCTATTGGGGAGAAATTAGTCTGTCTGTTAACCATCACAATATGCAAAAGGTGATATGTGGCCATTTTCAAGTGAATATGTAACAATCTCAATGTTTGTTGTTTGTTTAAGCTGCTTATTCTAGGTTAATATTGTTATATAACAAAAAATAAGATCAGTCCAGGTCACTGAAACTGACATGATGATAAATTTAGTGATCAGTTCTTATTCTATCTCTTACCTGCTCTATCAACTGTAGTCAACATGGTTCATCACTTTCCTCTTCATTTTTTTTTTAGATTTTATCAGAGTATATTTTATTTACAAGGTTGTGTTACTTTCAGGTATACAGAAGAGTGATTTAGTTATACATATACATTGCATTGTTCACTTGCTCAGTCACATCAGACTCTTTGTGATCCCCTGGACTGCAGCACACCCAGCTTCCCTATCCTTGTCCACTGAGTTGATGATGCCATTGAACTATCTCATCCTCTGTCACCCCCTTCTCCTCTTGCACTCAATCTTTCCCAGTATCAAGGACTTTTCCAATGAGTTGGCTCTTCACATCAGGTGGGCAGAGTATTGAAGCTTCAGCTTCAGCATCAGTCCTTCCAATGAATATTAAAGGAAGGATATATATATCCATACACATATATTTATTCTTTTTCAGACTGTTTTCCCATATAGGCTCTTGCAGAATATTGAGTTTCCTGTGCTTTACAGTAGGTCCTTCTTTGTTATCTGTTATATATATATATAGTAGTGTGTATGTCAATCTTAAGTCCCCAGTTTATTCCTTCCCACAGCACTTCCCTTTTTGCCAGGGATCAGCTCCGGTGGATCCAGGGATATTCAAAGAGGGGACAGAGCGGAGGATAGGACAGGATAGGAAAGAACAGGATAGCTCAGGATAGGATAGTATAGTAGGAAATTAGTGGAAGAAAAGAAGGCTGAATAACTTGGTTTACGTGGAAAGCCAATAAAACCTTGAGACAAGAGGTTTGCACCATCTACGTTAGGCCACCGGCGTCCGTTTGAATATCGGAGAGTGCCCCGCCCTGGGCTCTCTCTCCTACAGATCTTAGCAGCCGGGACAGGTAAGTAGACATGGCGAGCCTCCGCGCCCCAGATGGAAATTCAGCCGAAAAAGGGGAGAAAAGGGAAAGAATGACATGAGGAAGCCCAGTGTCGGTGTAAGGCTCCAAGAGGAAAAAAGGGCCGTTTATTTTTCAAACTCAGCTTATATACCCCAAGTTGTATATAATGGAATATGCGGAGTTATACAGGGTCAGCAGTCCTGACCCTCACTGAGACAAGGCTTTCTTTTTTGCATACTCTCCCGTTACAAAAGGTCTCAGACGGTTTACATTATCTTCTGGCCAAGAGGCCTGTTAACATTTCTATGGCTCTCTTCTGATGAGGTTTTGTTAACCAGAAGACTCATTTGTGTTAATCTTTCCAAAGTCTGAATGCCACTCTCAGAAAACACTAAATAAAAATACAGCAATTTGTAATAAAAGGAAGTACAGTGATTTATAGCAAAAGTCTAGTATTGCTAACATCAAAACTACTATATATCCTTTTCTATATCCCATTTACATTGATTACATCTTCCTGGGTGCCTGATAGATAAAAAATAAGGAGGTCTGGCAGCAATCATTGAGTCAACCGTGAAATCCTGTCACCAATATGAATTTGAAAAGACTTTGAAACTTTAAGATATTTTAAGGCTTTTGTGCCCCTCACAGTTGGGAGGTTGTGAGTAATTTACAAGCTTGTAGAAGGTCAGGGGAACTTGTTAGGCAGGCTAGAGCATTATCAAAGGGGGGTTGGGCTGAAACACTCCTTTCACATGCAGAAGGCCAAAGCTGAATTAACTTCTTCCAGAGAAAGTCAGAAAATAATGGGAAAACAGATTCTTATTTTTGGGGTACATGTTCAGGAAAAACCAGGGAGAAATCCGATGACTCAAATTGCCCTGCCATCTGAGTTTGTCACGTGACCCTGTCACAGGTGGGATTCCTCGCTCTGGCTCCCAACACCTTTTGGTAACCAGAAGTTTTTCTTCAAAATCTGTGATTCTGTTTCTGTGTTATAAATAAGTTAACTAATATTATTACCCTCCTCTTCTTGCTTACAAAATTTCTAGATATATCCCAATTTGCTTTTCACTCTAATGCTCTTGTTATTTCTCAGTCTCTTTTGCTGGGTCCCTCATTTTCTTCCCACATTTTAAATGTACAAATTCCTTAGGCTCTAAATACAGGCAGTGACCTATATTTGAGTTAGAACTAGCGGTCTTCAAGGAATTGAAGCCCAATTCTATCTTTTTTAGAGATAGATTTATTATTTCTTTTTTTTTTTTTTTATGGAAAGGATAGAAGTACAGCTGGGTACAATGAAAGACTAGATTCTAGTATCCAAAGTCATTATCACTCTCCCTTGAGAGAAAAGGATAAATAACCGTCATACAATAGCAAATTTTCTTAGCTTTTCCATTAAATTGTTTAGATAGATTTGAAATATGCTTCCTAAAATCTAAGATAATACTGGTTCAATTCAGTTCAGTTCAGTCTCTCAGTCCTGTCAGACTCTTTGCAACCCCATGGACTTCAGCAAGCCAGGCTTCCCTGTCCATCACCAACTCCTGGAGTTTACTCAAACTCATGTCCATTGTGTCGGTGATGCTATCCAACCATCTTCTGAGAGCTCTGTTTTCCCCTTCTCCTCCCACCTTCAGTCTTTCCCAGCATCAGGGTCTTTTCAAATGAGTCGGTTCTTCACATCAGGTGGCCAAAGTATTGGAGTTTTGGCTTAAGCATCAGTTCATCCAATGACTATTCAGGACTGATTTTCTTTAGGATGGACTGGTTTGATCTCCTTGAAGTCCAAGGGACTTTCAAGAGTCTTCTACAACACCACAGGTCAAAAGCATCAATTCTTTGGTGCTCAGCTTTCTTCATAATCCAACTCTCACATCTATACATGATTACTGGAAAACTGTGGCTTTGACTAAACGGACCTGTGTCAGCAAAGTAATATCTCTGCTTTTTAATATGCTGTATAGCTTGGTCATAACTTTTCTTCCAAGGAGCAAGTGTCTTTTAATTTCATGGCTGTAGTTACCATTTGCAGTGATTTTGGAGCCCCCAAAAATAAAATCTATCACTGTTTCCATTGTTTCTCCATGTATTTGCCATGAAGTGATGGGACTGGATGCCTTAGTTTTCTGAATGTTGAGTTTTAAGCCAACTTTTTCACTCTTCTCTTTCACTTTCATCAACAGGCTCTTTAGTTCTTCTTTGCTTTCTGCCATAAGGGTGGTGTCATCTGCATAAATGAGGTTATTGACATTTCTCCCGGTTTTCTTCTTTCCAGCTTATTCTTCATCCAGCCTGGCATGATGTATTCTGCATATAAGTTAAATAAGCAGGGTGACAATATACAGCCTTGACATACTCCTTTCCTGATTTGGAACCAGTCTGTTATTCCATGTTCAGTTCTAACTGTTGCTTCTTGAACGTCATACACATTTCTCAGGAGGCAGGTTAGGTGGCCTGATATTCCAGTCTCTTAAAGAATTTCCCACAATTTGTTGTGACAAAGGCTTTGGTGTAGTCAGATACCAGTAACAATAGTCAGGCAACAGTAGTATTATTAATTAATTGATTTCACTGACTTTAATGAAAGTCAGTCATGGGCTGACTTTAAACCTATGTATTATACATTAAAGTTCACTGAAGGTGTTAATCTGATGATGCTTGTTTCTTTGTTTATGGGAGTTAGGGCCTTCTGGCAGTTAAAACATGGCTTTGATGTCACAGAGTTCTTGGTTTTGAAACAAGTCTTATGATTTTTAACTATTAATATGAACCCAGTCAACATTGTTTAGCCTCTTCTCTGAACTTATTTCCCACTAAGGGAAATAATAGGGTGGGGTAATGGAGTAATAATATCCACATTTGATGAATTAAGTAAGATAATGCACTTGTAGGCTCTCTTGGTGCTAGAGTGTTCACTATAACAATTGTTATTGTGGGAATGTTAATATGTCTGTGTCAGCTTTCTCCCAGCAAGTATATTTCACTCTCTTAACCTTAAAAATAAAAAAAAATTTAAACTCTGTTATGAATTTTGAGTAAATTAAAATTGAACACAAACTGATTTCTTAATAAACACTATGAAAACTGAGGAAGCAAATAATAAAAGCCACTTGGATTTTTATGTCTATATATCAGAGCACTGGGAACCAGTTATTTGAAATCAGAGTGCATTACATATCAATTCTCTAATCCACTTGAAACTATTACACTTTTGACCTCACAGTACCACACCTTACGATGTGTGATCCTGTGATGAAGTGACTTGCCCTTCACCTTGACTTTGGGTTCAGCCCTGTGACCTCGTTTGGTCAATAGAATAAGGCAGAAATTATGAAAGTCCATTCTGACTCTTCACCGTATCTTTCACGACTTCCTCTCTCATGTTGCAGCTGTTTCTATAAAAAATGTCAAAGCTAGTCTACTTGACCCAAAAGGTAGATGAGAGACACATTAGACAGAATTGTACCCAATCTCAGTAGGGTAAGTGTACTCCTGATCAGTAGACCTTCCAGTCCAGTTTAACAGTCAACATTCAGTCAATCTACACGCTCATATCCACAAAATTTACCTTTTTTCTGTATCTAGCTTTTTGGTGGTTTGCTGCATATCATTTCTTATGACAAATGGTGTAAGCTAAATCTCTACTAGATAGAAAGATAGATACAGTAGATAAATAGAAATAGAGATAGAGATCTATAGGTCTAGATATACATTCACATATTTATAAAATCAATGCATATAAATATATGATATACATATAAAGATAAAGGATACGGGTATATATAATATATTAGCATGGCTAGTTTCTTAAAGTCACATCAAAGGAACAATGCCTAACACAATTAACAGCTTGGGTTGACACTCTAATTAAAGAACAAATTTCCCTTGATTGGATTGTGAATGTTAAGAATATAATGAGCATTTGTCAACAACCGATAGTAAAATCCCTTCAATATTAAAAATTATTGCTTCTAAATTCAACTTCAATCAATGATAAATTATTGAACTTTTGTTCATTAATTTACTGACTTTCTTCAGACATTAAAATTTTGTTCTAGAAAGTCACTAAATATGCAGTTTCGTTTAAAAGTTTAGTATTTTTAGCAGCTATTTAAGCCTTATAAATCCTTTTTAGTCCTTTGTATTTTTTTGTGACTGAACACATTAAGCTGAAGTAACTATATTTAAAGATTAAGACTCTCATTTTTACCCCTTAAGAGTGGTGTGGGAGGATGGGATGATCTGACTAAATCATTACATTTACAAATGAGTAGTGACGGAGTATGTTACAGATTGATGATCATGTCTTTAGGCAGAACACATCTTATTTAATTTTCATCAGTTTGTACTGGCTGATTATGTGTGAGGAGTTTTATTCTTTTATTTCAAAGGTTCGTCAGTGTGTGGGATGACAGAAGAAAAGAGCAGTTCTTTTTAATTGCTCCCAGCATAGAACACTCTTTTTGTGCATAGTTGGATTCTGGAATAATTTGATCCTCACTGTGGCTCAGCTGTGTCCCACTCTTTGTGACCCCGTGGAATGTAACCTGCCAGACTTCTTTTCATGGTGAGGATTCTCCACACAAGAACAATGGAGTGGGTTGCCACGCCCTTTCCAAGGGATGTTCTCATCCCAGGAATCGAACCAGGGTCTCCTGCATTGCAGGTAGATTCTTTACCAGTTGAGCTACCATGGAAGCTGTTTCTATCTAAATAAGTTTAGACAACAAACTTAAAAATATATAACTAAATGCACAAACCACTGTTTTAACATGAATCCCCTTAATCCAATATGATATGATTGAGACATAAATAAAATCATAGGTATCAATAAGCTTGAATGATTGTTAGAAAACAGAATGAAAACTTTGGCTAATTTTTGTTTGTTTGTTTCTCATAAATATAGTGACTCAAATGTGAAGGCTTACTATATAAATAGGATCTTTTTAAGCTGAACAAATATTTCAAAAATTTAGATGAAAAAGTAGATGTGGCTATGTATATGATTAATTTTAACATCCTCAAAATATATTTTCTTATAAAAAATTCCTATTTGAAAATAGTCTTCTAAAAATTTTAGACTACTAAAATCACTGAATTATTTGTTAATTTTAACTTAAGGTAAAGTATTCTGTGTATGTAAAGTATATATATTTTCAATCACTTATTAAAATAAGTTGCACAGCAAATGTGCTATTTAAATAAAATGGATATTAATTTAAAACTGCTATAATTTTGTAGATATTAGTATATCAATGCAAAAAATAAGCCTATTATAAAAATTTTTTTCTTATATTGAAATATTTTTGGGGGATAAAAATCAGTATTTTTTCAGAGTTTGGGATGTATCCAAATATCACATGTGTCACATTTACTTCTAAAATGAAGAGAAGATAAAAGATATTTGATTTATTCTTGCCCTTCAGTTCTTCATGTCATCCTTCTGTCTTCTTAGTATCAAACTATGTAAGTGATCACTATTTTTATCTATTTTTCAGAATAATTTCTCTCTCTGATATATCTTTTTTTTTATTTTTTAAAAATAAGTTTTATTTTTTAGTTTGTTTTGCTTTACAATACTGTATTCATTTTGCTATACATTGACATGAAACAGCCACGAGTGTACAT
>SJXQ01002752.1:39875-274770 GCA_006408695.1 Aepyceros melampus
TATATATATATATATATATATATATATATATATATATTTCCCCTGGAGCAATACTTTTTACAGCTTATGATCTTAAAATCTGTCCACATCACTTATTTTCTTTCTCATGGGAATTCATCTTATTGATAATATTGTCATTTTTGGAGAGTTTTCCCTATAGTGACTCAGAATAATATTATTTTCACTTACTGTCTCATTCCACATACGATGTAGTTGCACTTTTAAGAAAAATTTTCTCTTCAATTCATTCATAAACATGAAACATACAAGGCCTACCATGAGACTTCTATGTTGATAAGCAATTCAAAAAGTTAGTTATAAGGTTGTGCAATAGGAGTACTCGGGTAAGTCTGGGTGGTCATGGAAAGATTGAAGACCTGTACAGGGTACTTTATAGTGTGGTTTAAAAAAGAAATTTTCTTAAGAGTAATTCATGTCGTATGCTATCCATCATGCAATTACATATCATTACTAATTCATTGTGTTCTTTGTGATATATTAAATTAGATATCCACATGTAGAATTGTTAATCTTCTGAAGATGTCTATGATGGTCAAAAAGCTATACATTTTGCAAGGCTGTATTAGTAAGCTAGTTGTTATGACTTTAATTGTGTCTCTCAAATGATATAATGAACTTGTACTCCCCACCTCAGGAAGTGATCTTGTGTGGAACTAGGGTACTTTCAGACATGATTAGCTAAGATGAGGTCATTCTGAATTCAGTTGTGCCCTAATCCAATATGACTGAGAAGAGAAGGAGAAGAGAAGAGATAGACACACAGGAAAGATGCCATGTAATAATTGAGGTCAAAACTGGAGTTAATCTGCAAGCTCAAGCCAAGCAATGCCAAGGATTGCCCCACACCAGAAACTAAGAGCAAATGCCAGAATATTCACTTGAGATTTCAGAGGTAACACTATCTGCTCAACAACTTGATTTTGGACTTTTAACCTCCAGAACTATGAGAGAATACATTTTTTATTTTAAGCTTCACAGTGTGTGGTACTTTGTTATGAGTGCCCAAGAAAATAGAAGTTATGATAACATTTCATCTAGTTTGTGTCACAACTTGCTCTAAGTTTGGGGACTATAGATTCTCCCCCCACCAATATCAGCAAATCCATCAATATTGCACCTTATCTTATTTTCTTTTATGCTTTTTTTTGGGGAATATCATAAAAATACCTTAGTATGATAACCTAGGAAGCTTTACCTCCCTAAGCATGTATGTTGAAAACTCAGCTAATACATACAATATAGTGGACTAGGCACTGTTGAGGATCTTTACTAACTGGTCAATGCACATTTCCCACTTGTCATTAAATATTGTGGCTAGCATTCCTGCAACACATCATTAAAGCTGTCACCTTGAAAATTAAAGAGCAATACTGATAGTTAAACAATCAAAAATATTCAAAAATAAAAATGAAAATGAATAACTTAAATAAAACAACCTTCTGGATCCGACTTTTAAGTAACAACAGACTAACCTGGAGCAAAATATTAACTGCAGTGTGATGATAACTAACGGAAATGCCACTCATATTTTGAAATATATATTTACATATCTGTGAAACCTTCCAAATATACACCAGCAGAAAAATACTCAAATCTTCTATAAAGCTGAATGTAACATCAATTATTGAAAAAATTATTTCAATCAGTATCTTGATTGGAGATGCCAATGAACCACAACAGAACATTAACTAGTAGTTAAAATAGCTTTTTGATATGAGAGGAATGAAATATTTTTACACAGTCTATTTTGTTTTACTCAAGTGTCAGCTTTAGGTCTTTTAAATGTACTTAGTATTGGTTGACTTTACAGTTGGTTTGGATTTTCTAGAATTATGAGTTCATGCACAGCAACTTAAAGAAGTTTGGAGTCTTAATTTAACATGTCAGGGAAATTCTTTTTTGAGTCTTCTCACCCGTGTTATGTTCCTCATGATTATGGCAGTTAGCTGTGTGCTGGAATGACTCTCCTGCTGTGGTGTTAATCAGATGAGAGAAGACCCTGCTGGGAGTTGTGGTAATTACACTGGGATAGTTCATCTCTTCTGAACTCTCTCTAGGTCTTCATTTTTCCTAACAGCAACAGTGATACTAATTAAAAATGGATGTTAATTATAAAAGTTTAAAATATCCTTCCTTTACAAGTTAGTATAATTTTTTCCACAAATGAAAGAGATAAGTTTTTATATTCCTGTAGCTCTTTTGTCTAGCTCTTTGAAATGAAAAAAAAAAGTTTTAATAAGACTATTTTTATAAATGACAAGTATGCCTTTATATAGGATTGTATTTTTTTCTCCTCATTTAGGCATATTTTGGTCCCTCAACTCTTTTCATTTATTAATAAGTAAAACTTCTATTAAACTTTATGACATAAAATTGGTATCCTGCTTACTAAGAGAGTAGAATATTTACTGAGGCTTTGAAAATCAATCTTTATTTATAGAGGGTTACTAAACATCAACTAGCTGTTATTTTTTTTTTCTAGAAAGACAAATGCAAATAGGATTAGATGTTAATGTATGTATATATCCATTGAAGTGTTTCATCAAGACCTCTTTTTTTTAACTGAAATTCAATTCATAAGATACCTGGTGTTGCAAATGAATGTGAATAATATTTATTAATAAAACTGTCTCTGAAAATAATAAAATCAGCCTTAAAAATCAAGTGATTGTGAACAATGTATATTAGTCAAGATAATGGAGAAAATTGCCAGTAAAATTGTGCTAATAGGATATGAATGGGGCATTATTATAAGAAAATCTTATGTATTTTCTATACTTAAATGTGGAGCAGTAATTTAAAAATGGAAACTAGTAGTTGTGCTTTGATTTCAATTTGTTTTACTTTGCATAGAAAGTACAAAAATGTTCAGAAAACATTCTCTGAAGAATAAACATTTTTGACTCATAAGCACTAGATAAAGTTCTAGCAATTATTCCATGAAATCTGGGACAAAGAAACTAATTGAGTGTATTATTATAAAACTCTAGTGGGAGAAACAACAAGTTCAGCAGAACTGTCAAAGGTTTAGAATATCTCTACTCTTTATAGGATTAATCTCTCTGAAGCACAAGATCTGAAGCAAATCATGAAATAAGAAATCATATTTTAAGTGCTAATGTGGCTGAAGAGGTTGTCATTTTAAGAATAACTGTAGCATCTTTAAATATTAGACACTTAGAAAAGTTAGGGGTTTTGGTTAAATCTTCCATCAAATTCTTTTAAAATACACATACACATTTTAAATCAAATAGGTTAAATATTAACATATTATGTAGAAATAAAGTTTATTTCACATTTTTAAAATATTTGAGTTCTGTAATTAAAACAATGACAAGCACAACATCATTTCTTAGAAATTTTTGATATCTAATTTTTTTAGCTCTATAATTACCCTTATTAAGTCTGAGATTCTTTAATTTAAAATTCAGAATATATAGTTCAGGTTAAGAAGACACGCTTCAGATTTAATTTGTAGACATTATTCTAATAATGAACCACTTGTGTTGACCTGATCTTCCAATTCTCTTCTAGACTTACCAAAATGGGTTTGACAGACGTGAACTCTGAATGGTTCTAGTTAAAGAATTCCAATTCAATGTAATTTCAAAAGCTTAAGTATATATGCTTGAGAAGTAATACAGCATATGGAAAAGTAGAACAAAGTAAAAAGCTTGATTTTAAATTATTTAGCCATCTGATTTTCAGAAAGTTAATTAATATATTTGAGTCATAGTTTCCTCATCAAATTTATTAGGATAATTCAATGATGTCATTGAATTTAGTAATGGAAATTAATTTATGAATATATAATAACATTTAGGAATTCTGTAAATGGCTTACACCAGCCTTGTGGGAAATTTGGTGGTGTGAGGAGGACATGCAGACTCTATACTTTCTGTTCAATGTTCTCATAAACCTAAAACTGCTCTAGTATTAGTCTATTACCTTTAAAGAAAAAAAATAGATTAGTTAAATTTCTTAGGTTCAAGTAAGTTAAGCCATGTTTAGCTACTTTAACAGAAATAAAATAGAAATTTCAGAGACAACTTAATTAATGCTGGAAATTATATTAAAGAAATATTGAGCATCCACAGGTACAGACACTCTTCATTCTGCTGCCAACATAGTTGCTATCCAACATTGAATGCGTAACATACATCAATTCTAATGCTGTCTCTGGAAACTTGAACTTGTTAACACAGCCACCATTGAAAAATATATATTTCTTCAGTGCCTTCTCTTTTTGTGTCACTAGATTCTGAGTGAAACTTCATGGCCTGCTCAAGCAAAGAACTGAGTCTTGGTCTAATGGTTATAACCTAGTCTTTAGAGACTCTGCCTTCAATTGGAGATGAAGAAATCTCCACATAGCAAGGAGGTTCAGATTCTGAGCAGCCCAAAAGAATATAAACATCACAACAATAGTATACATAGCATATATAATATATTAATAGAATGAAGTGAAGTGAAGTCGCTCAGTCATGTCCAACTCTTTGGGACCCCATGGACTATAGCCTACCAGGCTTCTCCATCCATGGGATTTTCCACGCAAGAATACTGGAGTGGGTTGCTATTTCCTTCGCCAGGGGATCTTCCCGACCCAGGAATCGAACCCGGGTTTCCTGCATTGCAGGCAGACACTTTATCCTCTGAGCCACCAGGGAAGCCCAGTAAGTGATGTAAAGATATTGTCAACATAGTTCTTTTATCCATTGTAGAAATTTAGTTGTTGATGAACTAGCAAGCAACAGTCATACTTTTGAAAACTGACACAATCAGATTTGTTATACAGGTACTCTTTTTGGATGACATGCTATGGTCTGATTGGTACTTATGAGGTTATATTTCCATTCTTTCTGCATTTTTCTAATGCCAGTCTGGACAAATCCCTGTTTATTCTCTATATGCAAGTTGCTTCAAAAAACATTCTACCTATAGATAGACTCCACCCTTGCCATTCGATTTTTTGTTCCTACAATTTCCCTGCAATCACTAAATGCCCTTTAAACATCTCTATTTTAAATTTCATTCCATCTTCTATCAAAATTACTACTACTTACTCTGTTTAGGGATTCAACCTTGAAACATATTACAATTTCTTTTGCTGAAATCATCACCTCTCTATTTCTTCATATTACTTTGACAGCATCTTAGCAATTTATTCAAGAACTAAAATCTAGATGATCATGAAGCATATTTTTTCTATATACTCCTGATTCTCCCATTGATCTTTTTATTTCTATTCTCCTTTGATATAGACTTCCCTGGTGGCTCAGAGGTTAAAGCGTCTGCCTCCAATGCCAGAGATCCGAGTTCGATCCCTGGGTCGGGAAGACCACCTGGAGAAGGAAATGGCAAACCATTCCAGTATTCTTGCTTGGACAATCTCATGGACTGAGGAGCCTGGTGGGCTGCAGTCCATGGGGTCACAAAGAGTCGGACACGACTGAGTGACTTTACATTTACATTGATACAGGATCGCATTTCCCCAGTGTACCTAGAAGTGTCCTTTATTATTCTATCATCCTCTATAAGTTAACACATATTAAAACACTAAAATCTACCTCTCTGCACCTATAGTACTTTTCTAAATTAAAGACATTACTGTCACATAGATAGATTAAAATTTGTCCATTGTCCTAAAATTCATGTTCTGGGTTGTCATAGCCAACCTGTCTCACAATTCTATGCATTCTGCTGCTTAAGTAGCATGACTATTTTTTTCTTTCTACTTGTTTAACTTTTATTTGGTGGTGTGATTTAGTTGCTAAGTCATGTCCAACTCTTATGATCCCATGGACTGTAGCCTGCTAGGCTTCTCTGTCCATGGGATTTTCCAGGCAACAATGTGAATGGTTTGCCACTTCCATCTTTAGGGGATCTTCCCAATCCAGGGATCAAACCCGGGTCTCCTGTACTGTAGACAGATTCTTTACTGACTGAGTTATCAAGGAAGTCCAAACTTTAATTAGACCCTTATTATTTTCTTCCCAGAGCTATTTAAATTTTTTATATGTTCTGAACTTTTTTACTCGCCCCAGTCATCCCACCAGAGAAGGCAATGGCACCCACTCCAGTACTCTTGCCTGGAAAATCATAGGATGAAGGAACCTGGAAGGCTACAGTCATGGGGTCACTAAGAGTCGAGAATGACTGAGCGACTTCACTTTCATTTTTCACTTTCATGTATTGGAGAAGGAAATGGCAACCCACTCCAGTATTCTTGCCTGGAGAATCCCAGGGACAGAGGAGCCTAGTAGGCTGCCATCTATGGGGTCTCACAGAGTCGGACAATACTGAAGCAACTTAGCAGCAGCAGCAGCAGCAGCAACAATTATTCCAAACACTTCCCTCACTAGTCCTTTGCACACAACTTGAATAGTGAGATTTAAAATGCATAAATTTCCTTCAAATTCTTCATTTTGGTAACACAGTCTAAATAATAAAGTTCATGTCTTGGCAGTCACAGCCCTTCACAATGTGATATTTTCTATAGAAAAAAGAGCAGATTTTTTTCTATCTGCTCTTACCTCTTGGCTTTGTTCTTAATATAAGCAAATAGTGACTTAATTGTTTGTATTTACCTGTATAAGTGATCCTCTTTTACAATTCCATGGCAAGTTGAGAAGGCAGATGATATATAGTAAAGATACATTCCAGTTCCAGTTTCAGTTCAGTCACTTAGTCATGTCTGACTCTTTGCAACCCCATGAATCGCAGTACGCCAGGCCTCCCTGTCCATCACCAACTCCCGGAGTTCACCCAAACCCATGTCCATTGAGTTGGTGATGCCATCCAACAATCAAGGTCTAGATAAACCTGAATATAAATCCTGACTCTGAATCTTACCTATAACTTGATCAAGGTCATTTCTCTGGGCTTCAGTCTTCCAACTGTAAAATAGAGATACATATCTGACAAGAATGTGATGAGTTATAAACAACATAATATAATTTAAGAGTCTAGAACAAGTTGTCCAATGAGTTTATTTTATCTACACCCTGCAAAGACCTCCTGTAATCCATGCTTTTATTCATTCAATTATCAGTTATTGACTACCTATGTGCCAGACAATGCACTATAATGTGAGGAGGTACATATGTCTTTGAACAAAACAACCATCTGATTTTGATTATTCTTGTCCCTTTCCATTTTACTTTTGTTACTTCTTATCAAATTATTTTTCTCATCTTACTTGTCTGATAAAATGATGTTTGTAGACTCACTTAAAAAATTTACAAGCATTTCCTCCCTCCCAAACTTATGAGATTTATTCAAGTTAACTTTAGTATAACTTGCATGCACAACTATTATGACTTTCATTATTTTATTTCAATTTATTTGTTCTTCCTGTTAGACAATGAACTCTTGTTTTACAGAGTCCATTTCTTATTTTCAGTAGCTACTTTGAAAAATTGCACATAAAAATATAAACAAAAATAATCTTATTCTCAGACGTTTTAGAGCAAATGCTTACATTTATCCAAAAATATACTTAAAGCTATATGTTAAGAATCATGTTGAAAAGGTTGTAGATAGAAAAGTTTAAAAATTACTGCTAAAATTAATTTGAGAAGAAAAAGCATTTCTATGGGAAAAAGGGTTGAATTACAATGCAGTACTCATAAGTTTGTTTGACTAATTAGTAGTTCAGGTAATAAATTCTATGAGTTCAGGGAAGAGAAATATCACAGTGGATTACTCCAGTTAAGCGAAATTTCCATGGAGAGTTCAACTTTAATGAGAGGAGAGAAAAGGCAAGGACATTCCAGGTGGCAGGAATGAAGTAAACAATGGAGTCAGGCCAGGGATTTGCAGCCTATTTTATGGGGAAAAGTAAATCAATTTTCTAAAGTAAAGAATTCACTTAGGGAAGTAGTGAGTGATAAATTTGGAGACATATGGACTGGCTTATCAGAGATGTGAAAGCCAGGCCTTCAGTGGAGCTGTATGATTTAGGAGGAGAAGAGCTATGATAGTTGATTTAAGGGATGGAGGTGCAAAGCAGTTTTTCAGAACATTTGGTCTGGATATGAGGTGCTCAACACATTGCCTTCCCAGTGTCTCTAGATCTTGAGTGCTAGATGAAAACCAGTGGTGAGAGAATTTATGTGAATTAATGAGAACCAAGACTAGAGTTTTGATACCTTCTTCAGTCCTCTAGTGAATTCTAGTAAATCATCTTGAGGTCAACATCATTTCATCTCTAAATAAAATATAAGAAGTTCTTTTGAAATACATATAGTTTCCATAGTTGTTTTCAATTTTATTTATTTCCAAAAGGTATTTGAAATAGATTGTATAAAATCATATGGATTCTGTAATTGTTTGAGATAAACAATATATGTACTTCCTTTTTGTTCATTCAACATTTAAATTAGTACACTGTAGAAGTGTAAAATGTGTGGAATAATTTCTGCTTTCACAATGATTACAATCTGTTGTGGAGACAACTGAAATTATCCCTAAGATATCAAAATAATTAGTGGTAGCTATAATAATTAGTTAAAAAAATAAAAAGTCTCATGGAAGCAAAACTCTGGCAGTAATAATTAGAACAAATGTCACAGAAGGATTGCACAGAGGCCCCATTTTGAAGTATGTGTGGGGTTTTGAACCCCAGAAGTGGATGAGTAAGGATACAAGGATGAAAATACATAGAGACAGAGAAAACATGTTTTGAGCAGATTTGGATATTGGTAGGAAATTCACTGTGGTCTTAAAAGAAAAGGAAAAGAAAGAGTATCATGAGAAATAAAGGTTAGATTATGGTCATCTTACTGGTGTGTGTGTGTGTGTGTGTGTGTGTGCACATGTGTGCTTGCAGAGCAAGGCTTTAAATATCATTCAACTATGTTTGATCTTATTTTGGACAGAAGAGGAAGCCATGGATGAGACAGAAGGACAAAACCAGAGCCTAGGTGATATGCTGAGTCTGATTACAGCCGTAGGTCAGAGTCTGGACTCTGATGCAGGCATCAAGGAATCACTGAAGATTTGTGAGCAGAAAAATGACATGGTTCATTAAATAGCTTTTCCAGTAAAATGGAAGAGAAATAGTTATGTGAGTAAAATGTAAGAGTTTGGATGTGAAATGTTGTAAAAAAAAAAAAAACACAAAAAACATTTAAAAGATTTTTGCAAGAATACAAGTGAAAAGCAAGTGACCTGAAACTCTGCCTGCCTCCAAATAAAGATAAGGATGTGTAGGGAACAATAAACTACATTCTAAAAAGTAAAGTCTTATCATGCAATCCACAATGAAATACTGTAATATCTATTGAGACAATTAAAATTTATAATAACTATTTTTTCAGGCACAAGACAAAATCTAATCATATACACAGCATATAAGGGAGGAGAGTTTTTTTTTCCCAAAATAGAAAAACTGGAAAGAAACAATTATAACAAAACAGTTGCATTTAAAAGCTATATATCCCTTATAAATCAGAATAAAATTTTAGTTTTTAATATTTATAAAATGTAATCTTTATATATTATATATTTCAATGCTCTTAGAATATTAAGCATTAATGTAGTCAAACATATATAAGGGCCACATCTGCTTTGTAAAGATATGTTCTTCTTGCATAAATGCAATATCTTATTGGCAATGCCTCATTTTCAGTTCAAGTGAGGAATATATTACAAGAAGTATATGTTGCTTTTTCATGGATGTACAATAATTTTTAATTCTGAGGAAATTTAGAAGTCTAAAATCATCAACTTAGAACCAGAAGTTTGTCTATTAAAAGTGGAGATAACTTTATAAATAATATATTCTACTGAAGTAGGAATAGGCTATACAAGCCTAGACTGTAATGGACCTTAGTTATCTGTTTCTGATGACAAGACTGTGACTGTCAACTAGCATGTCCTTGTCACCTAACTGATGGTAGAAGTAGAACTGGATCCCAGGACTTAACTCCCACGTTAGGCTTCCTTTTGCTACATGACTGAGCTTTCTTATGTTATAAAGTACCATGGTATCAATCTGGAGAAGAAAATGGCAATCCACTCCAGTATTCTTGCCTGGAGAATCCCATGGACTGAGAAGCCTAGTAGGTTACAGTCCACGGGGTCGCAAAGAGTCGGACACGACTGAGTGACTTCACCTCACCTCACCTCACCATGGTATCAACTTATTTTACATAAAACTTTATTTTAATTTCCAGAATTATTAAATCTTAAAACAATGCTTTCCCCCAAAGTCTCTCATTAAAATAGTGTGATGGTGTTGTATGTTTCGTAGCACAGTGTTCTCAATTATTAAGATGGTGATCTTTAACTGGATTTCCCTGTAGCTCAGATGGCAAAGAATCTGCCTGCAGTGCAGGAGACCAGGGTTCAATCCCTGGGTGGGAAAGATCCTCTGGAGAAGGCAACAGCAATCCGCTCCAGTACTCTCGCTTGGAGAATCCCACAGAGAAGTTAGGCAGGCTACAGTCCATGGGGTCTGCAAAGAGTTGGACACGACTGAGCAACTAATGTAACATATTGTAACTGGAAAACTTTATTATGCCAACACATAAATATACCCAAGTTTAAGAGTTTACATAAAAGCAGAGCTTGACCTCATTTTACTCTATCATAAAATTAAATTGTGAAATGGTTCTCAATAATCTTGACATTTCTATAATCTCTATAATCATGCTTTCATTTGGTTAGTTATCTGGTTTTAATAAGATATTCTAGAGATATTTCATCCTTCGTAGCATTTATTCTTCTTATAATTAAAGAAGAGTCTTATTTTGTATTGGGCTTCCATGGTGGCTCAGACAGTAAAGAATCAGCCTGCAATGTGGGAGATCTGGGTTTGATCCCTGGGTTGGGAAGATGCCCTGGAAGAGCAGAATGATTTACAAATATGTACTTATGCCTTTTCTATATTTACATTAATTGGAGTGTAAAAATTAACTCCTACAGCTTTTAGTTTTATTCAAGGTAGCTTCAATAATGTTTTACATACTTTCCCTCTTGTGGTACATATTTAGGAACTTATAAGATTTAACTTTTTCAGGAGTTCTATTGCAAGGACAATCATCATTTTTTTTTCTTTGAATTTAGTTCTTTATTTTTAAAAATGTATAGGTATGAATAATATTCAGTTACTAAATGCCATCTGAATTTCCACAGAAATAGCTATATGATTTTGATTAATAACGTAACTGACAGATAGTTACTTCTGAATTCCAAAGACTGCAAATGCATTTTAAGTTTAAAGTTTCTAAAGAAATTAATACAAGTTAGAATCTCAAAACTTGCATGAAAACCATTAATATACTTATCCAGAGTAGCTAGTGTTTAAAACTGTATTCTGGTTTCCTATGTCTTTTTTGTATAAATTTTAGTGTCCATAAGTCATTTTGTGTACTTTCTATTTTGTGAATTATAGCATTGTGCTATTTCCAATCAACTTGAAGTGGGTCAACTAATTGTGTTCTTTCAGGAAGTTCATCTGTGTTAATTCTGCATTTTCTTTTTTGGCAGGTGGGGCGAGGGAGGGGATAAACTGAGACAGATGATTCCTTTTCTAAATTCATTATTGGGCGTCTTCTATTTCATTTTATTTTCTAATTTCTTTTTTCATCTGGGAGATTGTTTTCAAAGAAGGCTTTTGTAAAGGCTGTTGTAGTTTCCCTCTCCCTCCCATATTACCCAAACAATTTTCAAAAGAAGAGAAAAATCATTGGCATTTCAATCATTGGAATTCCAGGTTATTTACATTGCAAAAATCTCATCTAATGCCACAAGAAATAAAATGATCCTCACAGATGAACAGGCAATAAACATCTCAGAAATATCTTTTAATATTCTTACACAGTATGA
This sequence comes from Aepyceros melampus, assembly GCA_006408695.1. NCBI lineage: Eukaryota > Metazoa > Chordata > Mammalia > Artiodactyla > Bovidae > Aepyceros > Aepyceros melampus. The sequence goes on from SJXQ01002752.1 coordinate 51,729, forward strand.
TAGAAAATTCTCCTTCACAGTCTTAGAGTAATATGATACAGGAGAGCAAGTGCATAAATATCACTGGGATGAAGACCTGGATTAGGCAGAGATAACTTCTAGAAAAAAGTTAACTTGCCAGCTTCATTTACTGATATGCAATTTTGGGCAAAAGGCTAGGCTCCAGCTCACTAGAACCAGAATCCATGAAATGGAATAAATAAGGAAAAGGCAATACACTTTTGGAGTGTAAGATTTGGGGGCTTCAAAATCAATTGAGATGGTGACTGCAGCCTTATATTAAAAGATGCTTACTCCTTGGAAGAAAAGCTATGACCAACCTAGACAATATATTAGAAAGCAGAGATATTACTTTACCAACAAAGGTCCGTCTAGTCAAAGCTATGGTTTTTCCAGTATGGATGTGAGTCATGTATGGATGTGAGAGTTGGCTACAAAGAAATCTGAGTGCCAAAGAATTGGTGCTTTTGAACTGTGGTGTTGGAGAAGACTCTTGAGAGTCCCTTGGACTGCAAGGGGATACAGTCAGTCCATCCTAAAGAAAATCAGTCCCAAATATTCACTGGAAGCACTGATGCTGAAGCTGAAGTCCAGTTGGCCACCTGATGCAAAGAACTGACTCATTAGAAAAGATCCCAATGCTGGGAAAGATTGAAGGCAGGAGGAGAAGGGGATGGCAGAGGATGAGATGGTTGGATGGCATCACCGACTCTGTGGACATCAGTTTAAGTAGGCTCCAGGAGTTGGGGATGGACAGGAAAGCTTGGCATGCTGCAGTCCATGGGGTCACAAGGAGTTGGATATGACTGAATGACTGATCTGAACTGAATTCTTTAAATTTAATGATGAATTCTTTAACCAAGTGTTCAGTTCAGTAGCCCAGGATATTAAGAATTTAGAGAGCTGAGAGTCAGTCTCAGTCTATGGGATTTCAAAATTAGTTTTCTTTATACTGTCACTAAAAATGAAAATTATCTGACTGTAAAAAGGTATAACATTTAAGAATGTTTTATCTATTTTCTTGATCTGAAGATGTCAGTTTGCTAGAGTCGCTATAACAAAATACTATAGTTGTTCAGTTGCCAACTCATATCTGACTCTTTGTGACTCCATGGACCGCAGCATGCCAGGCCTCCCTGTTCCTCACCATCTCCCGGAGTTTGTCCAAGTTTATGTCATTTGATTTGGTGATGCCATCCACTCATCTCATCCTCTGTCCCTCTCTTTTCTTTCTGCCGTCAATCTTTCCCAGCATCAGGGTCTTTTCCAATGAGTTGGTTGTGTGGCTTACACATAGACTGTGTGGCTTAAACAGAGAAATTTCTTTACCTGTAATTCTGGATGCTACAAGTCCAAGATCAAGGTGTGAGCAGGTGGGTTGTGTTTCATTCCATGGCCTTTCTTTCTGACTTGGAGATGTATCCCCTTTGCACTGTGTCCTTGCATGATCTTCTTCAGTATATGAGCCTCCCTACTGTCTCTTTGTGTACAAATTTACTCTCTTTTTAAAATTCTTGTTATTTTTATTTTACTTTATTTTACTTTACAATACTGTATTGGTTTTGCCATACATCAACATGAATCTGCCACAGGTGTACATGAGTTCCCAATCCTGAACTCCCTTCCCACCTCCCTCCCCATACCATCTCTCTGGGTCATCCCAGTGCACCAGCCCCAAGCATCCTGTATCCTGCATCGAACCTAGACTGGCAATTTGTTTCTTATATGATATTATACATGTTTCAATGTCATTCTCCCAAATCATCCTACCATCTCCCTTTCCCACAGAGTCCAAAATTCTGTTCTATACATCTGTGTCTCTTTTGCTATCTCGCATACAGGGTTATCATTACCATCTTTCTAAATTCCATATATATGTGTTAGTATACTGTATTGGTGTTGCAAACTAGTACAGCAAATTTACTCTTAAAAGAATACCAGTCAGTAGATTAAGTCCCACCTTAACAACTTCATGTTAACTTAAGTATCTCTTTAAGCCCCCATCTATTAGTACTGTCACATTCTGAGGTATTGGGGTTTAAGAATCCAACATATGAATTTGGGGGGGGCCCAATTCAGCACATTCAAAAGGTAATTGTGGGTTAAGTCAAAGAGCATTAAGCTTGAAGTCCGAAAATGTGGATTAAAATAGATTCATGGCATTTAATAAACAACTCAAAATCTTTGAACCCTAGTTTTGTCACCTGCATATGAAACTAATACCCATTTCACGATAATTTCAATGGCACTCCACTCTAGTACTCTTGCCTGGAAAATCCCATGGACAGAGGAGCCTGGTAGGCTGCAGACCATGGGGTTGCAAAGAGTCGGAAACGACTGAGCGACTTCACTTTCACTTTTCAATTTCATGCACTGGAGAAGGAAATGGCAACCCACTCCAGTGTTCTTGCCTGGAGAATCCCAGGGATTGGGGAGTCTGGTGGGCTGCTGTCTATGGGATCGCACAGAGTCGGCACGACTGAAGCGACTTAGCAGCAGCAGCAACAGCAGCAAGATATATAGAATACCTACCATATTGCCTTATCTATATTAGTAGCACACTTATTTAATATGCATTTTGTATCAATGCTACCATACTTTTCTGTATATCCTAAGATTAAGGAAATATTTTGATAGAAAAAGCTGAAATTTAAATAATGTATCTTCACTTTGCCCTTGTAAAAGCAACACACTTTTGATAAAGAACATATTTAAGCATAATATATTAAATGTGTTCTAAAGTTATGATAGCATTTTTTAACAAGTTCAAGTTAAAGACTTTAGTTCTGGTTAGTTCTTTGTAGGCCCCTTTTTTCATGCATCATTGATTTATAGACATTTGTCACAAACAGCATAGGCCCATTTGTTAAAAGAACTTCTCGTTTTTTTTTTTGTGACTGCCCTCAATCAGATTCAACAGATTAATGATTGCAATAATCAGCCATCCTGATTTTCAAGTGCATGGTCTTAACTATTCTACTCTTTCAGATTGGTTCCTTAATCTAAATCATTAATCTCTTTAGGGCTTATTATTGCCTCCTTTTAAGCATATTGATCTGCATTCAATCTGCACCTCTTTTGTCATGCCCCTTTTCTAGCATGAATTTTCATAGCTAAATATTCTTGTTGATTGATGTGTGGGTGTGTTGTTATATTGCTTCACATTAAGTACCTATTTCCCCCCCATCCAATATCCTTGAGTCCATTGTTTTAAATGCTTTAACCTCTCATATGTCTTTGCAATGTCCTTCCATGTAAGATCAGGTACAGTGGGTTGACTGTATTTTCTAGTGCAAATCAAAAATCCATTTGTTCAGCTTGACTTATGCTTAGTGACAGCTCTGTGTATTTTTCACTGTGATGTGAATACATGAAGGACACAGAATAAAAACTGACTGCATTATACTCCATCTGCATTGTGAAGTAATTGTGATTGGAGTAATTACCAACATCTAAGTTTTTATTCCTTTTTTCATTAAAGCTGTTATCATGCCAGGACAAGGATAAATAATACCTAATACCTAGCTTTTATTAGTTCCTGTCTTTGTTAAATGTGAATGACGTGAATGGCAATAAGTAAGACTATAAAAAATTCATAAATAAAACATTAGCACATTTTTTAATAGTGCAGGTGTAAATGTCACTAATGAAGTAAGAATAAATATGTGATGTTAATTACACTGGTTTTCCTAAGTTTAAAATGTGAAAGGAAATGTAGTACTTGATAAGAATGAAAACAGGAAATAAAATATACATTTTTTCCCTCGGAAATACACATTTTTTTTCACTCTCCTCATAAGAGTAGGTTGTGTTCCTAGTTCAACTATGTGTTAGGAAAACAATAAGTCATTTATGACACTTACCCTTTCACCAGCTGGCCCCAAACCGATATATATATATATAGAGAGAGACAATTTCCTAGAGTATGCGTTTCTCTGTTTCTTCTGTCAAATATTTAGCACATAGTATGCACTTTCCCAGTGTTTCATCCTTTTCTTTCTGTAAATGTAGCAATTACTCTTTTTAAAATTTATGTAAACAGATAGGAAACAAGTATATAGAATCATATTTGTGTTAGATATTTTGTATGACTCTTTGTGATCCCATGGACTTGTAGCCTGCCAGGCTCCTCTGTCCATGGAATTTGCCAGACAAGAACACTGGAGTGGGTAGCCATTCCCTTCTCCAGGAGACCTTCCCAACCCAGGGATTGAACCTGGGTGTCCTGCATTGCAGGCCGATTTTTTACCAACTGAGCCTCCAGGGAAGACCCAGAATTATATTTAATCAAGTATAAATAGACCGTGAATTAACATTTAAGGAGACAACTGATAAAGTTCATGTACTATACACAAAATATTTAAATGAATTTATTTTCTCTTGCTTTGTTTGTTCCTCTGCTTGGCCTAGAAAGCAAAACAAAGCATTGAAGTTCATGTTTGCTTTTGTATGTATCACTCTTTCCCTTGGTATTGGCTGGGGAGACAGACTGCCACCTACACTTTAGACAGAACTGACGCCACACAGAAATGAGATTATAATCACTCACTCTTTTCTGATCATTGATTGTATTGTATCCAAAACCCAAGCCAAATAAAACAAAAAGTCCAAAAAACTAAGTGTCATTCTGCTTGCTTTGAAAAAAATTTGAAAAAAATGCTTTGTCTCATGCAGCAATGGTTAAAATAGAGCAGGTTTAGCTCATATATAATTGCAAGTCTGTTTTAAAGATGAATAATCTTTGGATCAAATGGGATAATTGAATCTTCTAACTTCACATAGTCACTAAGTCTCAAAATCAGAATTCGGATTGGAATTTGAACACAATTTGCATCCAAGCCTCAATGCTCATGTATTTCAAGGGATTATCCCGAGCCCAGACTTATGTCCTAAGGATCACGCCCACTTACCCAGATGTGGCTGTTAAACACATCAATTTGAATGGTGCAAACACATTTTTATCCTAAATTACTAAAAGTCAGCCTTCAAATTTTACTTATATCAATGAATAATGCCACCCTGCAACCAATTTCTTAAGCCTGAAATCTGACTTTCATATCTGAACAACATTTCTTATGCTTACTACAGCCAGTCTATCACTGTGTCCTGTCATCTCTGACTGAAAGAAATTTCTTATATCTATTCCTATTTGTTTATTACCATTGGCATCACTGATTACTACAGAACTCTTTCCTCCTTTCTTTCATGGATGCTGCAGTGGCCTTTTAACAGCTCTCCATAGACATCATCTTCTCTCTTCAATCATTTCTTCACCTTGCCTTCAAATGATTTCAAGTCTAGCATACCAAATTTCCTTTCATTCTGTAACACTTTTCTCCTTACTTACTTTTGATAGTTCAGGCACTCTAGATTTCCTTGTTCTCAAATGAACCCCACTAATTTGTGCCATAGGGATTTTGCATTGCTGTCCTCCAGCCTGGAAAAGAGTTTACCACCAGAAACTTACTTAGTCTTTGTCTACATCAATTCTGCCTTCTTTAAGTTCAAATTCTATTTCCTTAAAATAGCATTTACTGAGCTTAGATTAATGCAACCTCCATTTTCCTTTGTTGCACACACACAAAAAAAACTTTTCTTTTTTGTAATATTTTCATTTTTAATTGAATACTTACTTGTGTGATTATTCAATGTTTCCCCTATTTTGTGTACAAATTATTTTATGAGGAAAAGGAACATTTCTGATTTTTTTTTTCATTGTTACCATCCTATGGATCTAGCATAGTGCTCAGGAACATTTGCATAATAAATAAATATATGTTAAAGGACTGAAGTCATGTTTCATGCTAAAGTTAATGTTTCCATTTACACTACAATATTACCTAATTTTGTGAAAACATCAAGCCAGAAATACCATCTATTTTCCAACTGATTACTGTGAAAGATTTAACCTTAAATATATTTTGAAAGATATAATCTTTTATAATCTTCACTAAAATTCATTATTTTGTGACATATTGCCATACTTGTTTCATCTACCTTTCTTTCTTTTTCATTTCTTATTTTTTCTTTTCTGAATCACTTGAAAATACAATGCACTTAGCATGACATGAAACCTTATCCTTGATCACTTCAACGTGTGTGTCTTAAAATAATAATATTCTTATCTACATCTTAAATGCTATGATAATATCCAAGATATTTAAAAATAGGTGATAATCTCTTGAAATTCATAATACAAAATTCATATGTGCTTCTGATTATAATTATTTTTCTTGAAGAGTGTACTGAATTGTATGATTTTCAGACCCAACAAAAGTTACATATTCCTATATCAAATTTTAAATATATTAATAGAGTTATTGAGGAGAGAATCATCTTTACTGGATATTGAACTGCTATCTTGAGAAATATTTCACAAAATGAAGCATACACATTTTCTTTTTTAATAATAGAAACCACAGGAAAGAGGAAGAGAAGACACACAGAATACACATTCAAGATAACAAATACAGACATGTCAGGCTTTATGAAATGTTAAATTAAAAAGAGCAAAATTAAAAGAGTGATCTCATTCACAATATAAAAAAACACAACTTCTTAATTGTAGAAACTTTGTTCCTATAGACAGAAAGTGGTTACTGACACCAACAATATTTAATTCATTAATTGAATAAAATCTTAAGCATCTTCAATTAGTCAAGCAGAATTCTAAGCACCAAGGATTCATCAATAGATAGAAGAAGCCAATCTCTTCTCTCACAGGGTTTGATGAGGTCAGTGGAGCCATACAATATATGAATAAAAGTATCACCACACAAGATCATTTCATGTTAGTATATATCTTAAAATATGAGAGAGCAGGATGGATGACAATAAGTGGTTGGGAAAACAACTAAGTTTAATGTGGAATTATATCTCCCAGCAGTAAAGAATTCATCTCCAAGGCAGGTGACATGAGTTTGATCCCTTAGTCAGGAATATCCCCTGAAGGAGGAAATGAAAACCCACTCCAGTATTCTTGCCTGGAAAATTCTATGGGCAGAGGAGACTGGCAGGCTGCATTCCATTAGTTTGCAAAAAAATGTGCATGGCTGAGCACACACATAAAGGATATAGAAAATATCTTACCATTTTCTGATAAAAAATAATGTTTAATGAGTAATTTCAAAAGTGGAGCATTAAATTTAGTTCGAAGGCCTTCTAAGAGAGTCCAGGACTACTGCCTAGTTCATAGACTCTTGAAGCTGGCCCTGCCACTGCCTTCTACTGGAAGCGTGTTAGAAAGGAGTTTGTTTAAGCAAATAGAAAAATGGCAAGCACACCATACAAGAAGCCAGCAAAACGTTCATATTGACATTGGTAAAAACAGAATTTAAGTGAAAATACATTAAATGCACCTTCTTAAGGGGAGAATGTAAAGATTAGAATTAACATACACACACTACCATGTGTAAAATAGATAGCTAATAGAAACCTTTTCTCCTTGGCTTTTCATTTCTCTTCTTTTCACAGCTATTTTTAAGGCTTCCTTAGACAGCCACTTTGCTTTTTTGCATTTCTTTGCCATTGGGATGGTCTTGATCCCTGTCTCCTGTACAATGTCATGAACCTCATTCCATAGTTATCAGGCACTCTATCTATCAGATCTAGGCCCTTAAATCTATTTCTCACTTCCACTGTATAATCATAAGGGATTTGATTGAGGTCATACCTGAATGGTCTAGCGGTTTTCCCTGTTTTCTTCAATTACAGTCTGAATTTGGTAATAAAGAGTTCATGATGTGAGCTACAGTCAGCTCCTGGTCTTGTTTTTGTTGACTGTATAGAGCTTCTCCATCTTTGGCTGCAGAGAATATAATCAATCTGATTTCAGTATTGACCATCTGGTGATGTCCATGTGTAGAGTCTTCTCTTGTGTTGTTGGAAGAAAGTGTTTGCTATGACCAGTGCATTTTCTTGGCAAAACTCTATTAGTCTTTGCTCTGCCTCATTGCATATTCCAAGGCCAAATTTGCCTGTTACTCCAGGTGTTTCCTGACTTCATACTTTTGCATTCCAGTCTCCTATACTGAAAAGGACATTTTTTAGGGGGTGTTACAGCCACTGCACCTTACCTTGGACGAGGGGTATCTCCTTATCGCCACCGTTCCTGACCTTCAACATAGGATAGCTCCTCTAAGGCTTCCCTGGTGGTCCAGTGGTTAAGAATCTGCCTGCTAATGCAGGTCTGATCTCTGGTCCAGGAAATCCCACATGCCTCAGGGCAACTGAGCCCGTGAGCTACAACTCCTGAGCCCAAGTGCTGGAACTACTGAAGCCTGTGCATCCATAACAAGAGAAGGCGCAATGAAAAGCCCACGTATGGCAACAAAGTGTAGCCCCTGCTCACTGCAACTAGAGAAAGCCTGCCCAGCAATGAAGACCCAGCACAGCCAAAAATAAATAAATAAATCTTCAAAAAAAAAAAAAATCCTGCATGCCACAACCAAGACTCGGTGCAGCCAAATAAATACATAAATAAAAATAAATATATATATAAAAAAAGACAACAAATGTTTGATCTCCAAAGCCTGGCAGTAGGCCTGGAACTTAGCCATTTGATCTCTAAACGTTGTGGGAAGAATTATATTAGCTGTAGGATGGATACAAGATAACCAAGACAAGATTCCTGCCCACAAGCAAAACCCAAGTCTATGGCAAGTATTTGTCAGATACACGCTTTGTGCCAGGCACTGTGCTTGCCAGGAGCAATACAAAAATAAATAAAATGTGCTCCCTAACATAAAAGAACCCAAACCGTCTCAGCGTTTTTCAATGTCTGTGCTTTGTGAGATCCGTCTAGTGAGTCATGGCCACGATATGCAGGACAGAATAATGTGTATGTACTACAGATTGCCGAGAGAAATATCAATAACCTCAGATGTGCATATGACACCACCCTTATGGCAGAAAGTGAAGAGGAGCAAAAAGCCTCTTGATGAAAGTGAAAGAGGAGAGTGAAAAAGTTGGCTTAAAGCTCAACATTCAGAAAACGAAGATCATGGCATCTGGCCCCATCACTTCATGGGAAATAGATGGGGAAACAGTAGAAACAGTGTCAGACTTTTTTTGGGGGGCTCCAAAATCACTGCAGATGGTGATTGCAGCCATGAAATTAAAAGACGCTTACTCCTTGGAAGAAAAGTTATGACCAACTTAGATAGTATATTCAAAAGCAGAGACATTACTTTGCTGACTAAGGTCCGTCTAGTCAAGGCTATGGTTTTTCCTGTGGTCATGTATGGATGTGAGAGTTGGACTGTGAAGAAGGCTGAGCGCAGAAGAATTGATGCTTTTGAACTGTGGTGTTGGAGAAGACTCTTGAGAGTCCCTTGGACTGCAAGGAGATCCAACCAGTCCATTCTGAAGGAGATCAACCCTGGGATTTCTTTGGAAGGAATGATGCTAAAGCTGAAGCTCCAGTACTTTGGCCACCTCATGTGAAGAGTTGACTCATTGGAAAAGACCCTGATGCTGGGAGGGATTGGGGGCAGGAGGAGAAGGGGATGACCGAGGATGAGATGGCTGGATGGCATCACAGACTCAATGGACGTGAGTCTGAGTGAACTCCGGGAGTTGGTGATGGACAGGGAGGCCTGGCGTGCTGCGATTCATGGGGTCGCAAAGAGTCGGACACGACTGAGCAACTGAACTGAACTGAACTGAAGTGAACTACAAGGGTAAGGGCACACTACTCGTGAGACTTGTTTCTGTTTTCTGTGTATATGGGGCGGGGGGTGCGGGATGAGACTGTGTGTACGTGTGTGAATTGAATTGCAATACAAAATATATTCTCACTGTCGGTTATAGTTTTTAAAAGTTGAAGATCCGTAGTTTAACAGGGGAACGAGACACATGTATGTGACTTTATTAAATATTATTTTACATGGGTAACATAGGAGTTTTATGATATGAGACTGATGCTTAGAGAATCTAAGAAATTGGTAGCCAGTTATAGATAGAACTGACCTTCAAACACAGGTCGGTCAGTCTGACTTAAGAGGAAAAGGTGTTTCCTTTGTACCACAAGGCTGAGAGTGACACTGGGAAAGTTGGTGGGGAAAGGGGACGATTAAGGGAAAAGGCATAGCAAAGTGCTGAAGTCATGAAAACGCATTTTGTGTGTGTGGGAGGGTTAGGGTCCTTAAGAGACATAATTCCTGGGACTTCCCGGTGGGCCAGTGGTCAAGACTCTGCCTCCTGCAGGGGACTCGGATTCAGTCCCTGGTCAGGAATCTAAGGTCGCATATGCCTCGGGCTGCAGTGTTTGCTGTGGAGGAGACACTGGAATCCTTCCCAAGGGAGCCACACACACACGCTCAGTCCGGGAGTTGGAGGAAATCCAGGAGGAGACCTCCCAGGAGGAGGGGTGAATTCATTTACTAGCACTGCCCTGACATAGCATTACAGATTGTTTGGCTCAAAACAACAGAAACGTATTCGCTTCGAGTTGTGGAGGCTAAAATCAAGGTGCTCTGTTCGTCTCCAAGGCAAACCATTTAATATCGCAGTAATCCAAGTCTATGCCCCAACCAGTAATGCTGAAGAAGCTGAAGTTGAACGGTTCTATGAAGACCTACAAGACCTTTTAGAACTAACACCCAAAAAAGATGTCCTTTTTATTATAGGGGACTGGAATGCAAAAGTAAGAAGTCAAGAAACACCTGGAGTAACAGGCAAATTTGGCCTTGGAATGCAGAATGAAGCAGGGCAAAGACTAATAGAGTTTTGCCAAGAAAATGCACTGGTCATAGCAAACACCCTCTTCCAACAACACAAGAGAAGACTCTACACATGGACATCACCAGATGGTCAACACCAAAACCAGATTGATTATATTCTTTACAGCCAAAGATGGAGAAGTTCTATACATTCAACAAAAACAAGACCAAGAGCTGACTGTGGCTCAGATCATAAGCTCCTTATTACAAATTCAGACTTAAATTGAAGAAAGCAGGGAAAACCACTAGACCATTCAGGGACCTAAATCAAATCCCCTACAATTATGCAGTGGAAGTGAGAAATAGATTTCAGGGCCTAGATCGGATACATAGAGTGCCTGATGAACTATGGAATGAGGTTCGTGACATTGTACAGGAGACAGGGATCAAGACCATCCCCATGGAAAAGAAATGCAAAAAAGCAAAATGGCTGTCTGGGGAGGCCTTGCAAATAGCTGTGAAAAGAAGAGAAGCGAAAAGCAAAGGAGAAAAGGAAAGATATAAGCATCTGAATGCAGAGTTCCAAAGAATAGCAAGAANAGCTGAACTGAACTGAACCGAGTATTCCATTGTGTGTCTGTGTGCATATTGCATCATTTTAACCCATTTATCTGTTGATGGAAACTTGGTTTACTTTCATATCTTAACAATTGTAAACACTACTGCTATGAACATAGGCATGCATGTATCTTTTTTAATCACTGTTTTTTTCATTTATATATACCAGGAGTGGAGTTACTGGGTCATATGGGAGGTCAATTTTTTAGTTTTTTGAGAAACCGCCAAATCTTTTCCACAGTGGCTATACCAATTTACATTTCCACTAACAGTGTACAAGTGTTCCTTTTTCTCTACATCTTTACCAATATTTGTTATTTGTGTTCTTTTTGATTATAGCCATTGTGACAGGCATGAAGTGAATCTAATTGTGATTTTGTATTGCATTTCCCTGATGACTAGTAATGTTAAGCATCTTTTCATGTACCTGTTGGTTGTCTGCATTTAAGAGCACTGGAAGAATCATGCTTCCTGACTTCAGACTCTACTACAAAGCTACAGTAATCAAAACAGTATGGTGGTGGCACAAAAACCAGACACATAGATCAATGGAGCATTTCATAATATCATACACAAAACTAAACTCAAAATGGCTTAAGTCCTAAATGCAAAACTAGATACTAAAAAACTGCCAGAGGAAAACATAAGCAGAACACTCTTGGACATGAATCATAGCAATATTTGGGGGGGATCTTTCTCCTAAAGAAAAGGAAATGAAACCAAAAATAAATGAATAAGACCTAGTTAAACTTAAAAGCTTTTACATATTAGAGAAAATCATTGTCAAAATAAAAATACAACCTAATGAATGGGAGAAAATGTTTGCAAATAATATGACCAATAAGGAGCTAATATTCAGCATATGTAAACAGTTCACATAAATCAAGACCAAAAAAAAAAAAAAAGATTTTAAAATGGGCAGAGCAAGTGAATAAATATTTTAATTTTATTTTATATTTTACATGGAAAAGCTCCTAATCTTCCTTTAATAGCATTCTATGACAGTATTGTAGATTGCTTTAATCTAGCTGCAGTCTTTTGCTTCTAGAGTTTTTTATATATATCTGTCACACTTATTTGAGAAAAAAACTTATAAAATACATATGTGCCATAGTTGAGAAAGAAATTTCATGCTATAATTATTGAAGACAATAAGTTCACTGAATTCCTGTTTATTAAATTTTTCTCATGTTTATGTCATGATGATATTTTAAAATCACATTATATATCTAACTGATTAATTAAAAGTATAGGAATAATTAACAACAATGAAAATAAATACCATGAAAACCAAGGTGACTCACTTAAAAACTACAAAACTTAGAAAATTTGATGAACTTCATGAAAAAAAAAAAAGATATCAGTGCATGGGCTTCTCATTCTGGTGGCTTCCCTTATTGTGGAACATGGTCTCTAAGGCGCATGGGCTTTAGGAGTCGTGGCTTCCCAGGCTTTAGGGCACAGGCTCAATAATTGTGGCTCACAGGTTACTTGGCCCAAGGCCTATGGGAACTTCCTGGCTCAGGAATTGAACCCATGAATCCGCACTGGCAGGAGAATTCTTGCCACTGAGCCATTAGAGAAGCCTTTCTTCATTTTGATATTCTTTCTCAAGCCTTTACCAAGTGTAGTGGAAAAGCTTATATATGTATGTGTGTGTATATATATGTAATATAATATATATATTAGAAAATAATTTTTGCCTAGTTAAAATATTCATGACATTTTAATTCCACTTGTTTGGCTTAGTATGAATAGAATGTTAGATTTATAATTTATATTCTTTCAAAACTTTGATACAGTTCCATGTATTTTGATATCTAGTGTTAATGGCTAAAAGTCTAGAAAGTTTATCTTATTTTTTAAAACTAATTTTTTTTTTTTTGAATGAAGCTTATGAGGCTTGAAACTTCAAATCTAATTCTGAGAATATAAAGAAATACTATGTTTAAGAAAAAAAAAACAACAGGAAATTAGCCTATGATACAATATTATTGGGCATCCCTGGTGGCTCAAATGGTAAAGAATCTGCCTGCAATGTAGGAGACCTGGGTTCGATCATTGGGTTGAGGAGATCCCCTGGAGGAGGGCATAGCAACCAACTTTAGTATTCTTACTCGGAGAATCTGCATGGACAGAGGAGCCTGATGGACTACAGTCCATAGGGTTGCAAAGAGTCAGACACAACTGAGCGACTAAGCACAGCACAGTATTATTAACTAAAGTACATATTTTGTTTAAATTTCACAAAATTTTATGCTAGTGTCCATTATTTTGGAGAAGGCAATGGCACCCCACTCCAGTACTCTTGCCTGGAAAATCCCATGGATAGAGGAGCCTGGTAGGCTGCAGTCTATGGGGTCGCTGAGAGTCGGACACGACTGAGTGACATCACTTTCAGTTTTCACTTTCATGCATTGGAAAAGGAAATGGCAACACACTCCAGTGTTCTTGCCTGGAGAATCCCAGGGATGGGGGAGCCTGGTGGGCTGCCGTCTAAGGTGTCGCACAAATTTCACAAAATTTTATGCTAGTGTCCATTATTTTGGAGAAGGCAATGGCACCCCACTCCAGTACTCTTGCCTGGAAAATCCCATGGATAGAGGAGCCTGGTAGGCTGCAGTCTATGGGGTCGCTGAGAGTCGGACACGACTGAGTGACATCACTTTCAGTTTTCACTTTCATGCATTGGAAAAGGAAATGGCAACACACTCCAGTGTTCTTGCCTGGAGAATCCCAGGGATGGGGGAGCCTGGTGGGCTGCCGTCTAAGGTGTCGCACAGAGTCGACACGACTGAAGTGGCTTAGCAGCAGCAGCCCATTATTTGTTTTCATACCTTATTTAAGACTCCACATTGTATTTAACTGCATTGATCAGCTTCAGCTGCAGGCAACAAATTCTAATAAAATCTCTCTTCATTTTATTCTATTACAAATACTTTATATTTCCTTGTTATGGATTAGTAGTTATACTCATCATTTAAATGTGGATATTTAATGTCCAAATACATGGAGTTTTTAAAGTTCTTTGATAGTAATTTCTTATCAAATAAATACTTTCTTCTCTTTAATTACCCTATGTGTTTTTTGTCTTCTAACTTTATCGAAGCTTTCAATGGCTAAGTCAAAGATCTCTATTGGCAAATGTCACATTGCACTTGAAAATATGTGGATTATTTTCAAATACTTTTTATATTGATCTTTAACATAATTCCAGAATGATAAGAAAACAGACTCTGTATGATTTCAAAATCTTTATACCATCAAATATTTATATCTGGTTTTATGTCTCTAGATATATTCCAGTGTTTTCTAGTTTTTAGTCTACAGGAACTTGAATAGAATTTATATCCTACTGTTGCATAAAAATTGTATAAATCTTAATTATGTTGAATTGTTTCATAGTGTTTTTCAGGTCTACTGTATCTTTCTACTTCTCTGTATATTCATTCTATTAAATTTTGGAATTTGATACTGAAACTCCAACTAAAAGTCTTAATTTATCTACTTTAAAATAATTGTAATATATAGTAAAATTATATATAAACTTGTTCTGTATTTTTCAAGTCTCCTATAAATGTGTTATCATATTTTCATAATTTAAAAAATTTATAAAAAATATAAAATTTCTATTTTAGCCGAGTTCACCTCCCTCCACAGAAACATTGAAAATATATCTATAAATGAATATGACCCAGCAATCCTGTTCTTGAGCACTTATCCAGAGAAAGTCATGCTCTGAAAAGATGCATGCACTCCAATATTCAAGGTAAAGTCACTCAGTCGTGTCCGACTCTTTGCGACCCCGTGACTGTAACCTACTAGGCTTCTCTGTCTACGGGATTCTCCAGGCAAGAATACTGGAGTGGATTGCCATTTCCTTCTCCAGCGAATCTTCCCGACCCAGGGATCGAACCCGGGTCTCCTGCATTGGAGGCAGACGCTTTAACCTCTGAGCCACCAGGGAAGATCCAACTCCAATATTCACTGTAGCATTATTTACAAGAGTCAGTATATGGAAGTAACTTAACTATCCATCAATAAAGGAATGGATTAATAAAAAGTTGTGGATTTGATTCTTGGGTAAATGGCGACCCGCTCCAGTATTACCTGTAAAAATCCCATGGTCAGGGAAACTCTGTGAGCTATAGTCGACGGCGTGGCAAAGAGTCAGACATAACTTGGCGACTACACACAAGTGTATGTATTTAAACATGTCATTAAAAAAATAATGAACTGTGTGAATTTGTATGAGTCTATGCGAACTTATGAACATGGAGAAAAGTGTAAAGCATATACATATTCAATAGAAATCTAAGCAATTTGCATTGTAAGAAGGAATTAATATGTGTTTTTGTATATTATCATTTATTTGTTGCCGTTAACCTCTACTATCTGTGTGATAATACTTTAAAAAGTCAATTAGCATACTAAGTAATCATATCATATGATTGTAATACACTATTGAAGAGAACAGCAGTCATATACTTTAGAAGAAATTCATATTATTTAGAAACAAAAGGCCTGTACATTACAGAAAAATGTGTCTCCTATTACATTATTAAGAGTATGCAATTTTTGTCTTCCTCTGTGGCTTAGCGGTAAACAGTCTGATTGCATAACAGGAGAGGCAGAAACTCTTGTTCAGTCCCTGGGTCAGGAAGATCCTCTGGAAGAGGAAATGGCAACCCACTTCAGTGTTCTTGCCCAGAAAAATCCCATGGACAGAATAGCCTGGCAAGCAAGGGTCCATGAGGTCACAGAAGGGTGAGAAACCACTGAGCAACTAAAGAACAATAAAAAACAACAAATAAAGTAATTTTTATCACTATCAGTGAAGTGGTGTCGCTCAGTCGTTTCCGACTCTTTGCGACCTCGTGGACTGTAGTACACCAGGATCCTCCGTTCATGGGATTCTCCAGGCAAGGACACTGGAGCGGGTTGCCATTTCCTTCTCTAGGGGATCTTTCCAAACCAGAGATCGAACCCAGGTCTCCCTCATTGCCAGCAGATGCTTTAACCTCTGAGCCACCAGGAAAGCCCCCACTATAGAATATACATACATTCCTCCTAATGTAGGTTATCCTCTGTTCAGTTCAGTTTCTCAGTCGTGTCCGATTCTTTGTGACCTCACGGAATGCAGCACCTCAGGCTTCCCTTCAGTTCAGTTCAGTCGCTCAGTTGTGTCCGACTCCTTGCGACCCCGTGAATCATGGCATGCCAGGCCTCCGTGTCCATCACCAACTCCTGGAGTTCACCCAAGCCACGTCCATCAAGTCAGTGATGACATTCAGCCATCTCATCCTCTGTCATCCCCTTCTCCTCCTGTTCCCAATCTCTCCTAGCATCAGAGTCTTTTCCAATGAGTCAACTCTTCCTATGAGGTGGCTAAAATATTGGAGTTTCAGCTTTAGCATCAATCCTTCCCATGAACATCTGGGCTGATTTTCTTTAGAATGGGCTGGTTGGATCTCCTTGAAGTCCAAGGGACTCTCAAGAGTCTTCTCCAACACCACAGTTCAAAAGCATCAATTCTTCAGCAACTCAGCTTTCTTAGTCCAACTCTCACATCCATACATGACCACTGGAAAAACCATAGCCTTGACTAGATGGACCTTTGTTGGCAGAGTGATATCTCTGTTTTTTAATATGCTATCTATGCTTCCCTGACCATCACCAACTCCCAGAACTAGCTCAAACTCATGTCCATCTCATCGATGATACCATCCAACCATCTCATCCTTTCTGTCCCTTTCGCTTCCCACCTTCAATCTTTCCCAGCATCAGAGTCTTTGCAGATGAGTCAATTATTCACATTAGGTTGCCAAAGAATTGGAGTTTCAGTTCAGCATCATCCTCCCCATGAATATTCAGTACTGATTTCCTCTGGATTGACTGGTTGAATCTCCCTGAAGTCCAAGGGACTCTCAAGAGTCTTCTCCAACACCATAGTTCAAAAGCATCAGTTCTTCAGTGCTCAGCTTTCGTTATAGTCCAACTCTCCTATCCATACATGAATACTAGAAAAAAAAAAAATAGCTTTGACTAGACAGACCTTTGTTGGTAAAGTAATGTCTCTGCTTTTTAATATGTTTTCTAGGTTGGTCATAGCTGGAGCCCCCCAAAATAATGTCTCTCACTGTTTCCATTGTTTCCCCAATTGTTTTCCATGAAGTGATGGGACCAGATGCCATGATCGTAGTTTTCTGAATGTTGAGTTTTAAGCCAACTATTATACTCTCTCCTTATCCTTTTATCAAGAGGCTTTTCAGTTCCTCTTCACTTTCTGCCATAAGTGTGGTGTCATCTGCATATCTGAGGTTATTGATATTTCTCCCCACAATCTTGATTACAGCTTGTCCTTCATCCAGCCCAGCGTTTCTCATGATTTACTCTGCATATAAGTTAAATAAGCAGGGTGACAATATACAGCCTTGACATACTCCTTTCCTGATTTGGAACCAGTCTGTTGTCCCATGTCCAGTTCTAACTGTTGCTTCTTGACCTGCATACAGATTTCTCAGGAGGTGGGTCAGGTGGTCTGGTATTCCTATCCTTTCAGAATTTTCCACAGTTTATTGTGATCCATATAGTCAAAGGCTTTGGCATAGTCAATAAAGCAGAAATAGACGTTTTTCTGGAACTCTCTTGCTTTTTCCATGATCCAGCAGATGTTGGCAGTTTGACCTCTGGTTCGTCTAACTTTGCTCAATCCAGCTTGAACATATGGAAATTCTCAGTTCAAGTACTGTTGAAATCAGGCTTCGAGAATTTTAAGAATTACTTTGCTAGCATGTGAGATGAGTGCAACTGTGTGGTAGACTGAACATTGTTTGGCATTGCCTTTCCTTGGGATTGGAATGAAAACTGACATTTCCAATCCTGTGGCCACTGCTGCATCTTCCAAATTTGCTGGCATATTGAGTGCAGCACTTTCACAGCATCATCTTTTAAGATTTGAATTTGCTCAACTGGAATTCCATCACCTCCACTGGCTTTGTTCATAGTGATGCATCCTAAAGCCCAGCTGACATCACATTCCAGGATGTCTGGTTCTAGGTGAGTGATCATACCATCGTGGTTTGTATAGTTCTTCTTTGTACTGTTGACACCTCTTCTTAATATCTTTGGCTTCTGTTAGGTCCATACCATTTCTATACTTTGTTGTGCCCATCTTTGCCTGAGATGTTCCCTTGGTATCTCAAATTTTCATGAAGAGATCTCTAAACTTTCCCATTCTACTGTTTTCCTCTATTTCTTTGCATTGATTACTGAGGAAGCCTTTCTTCTCTCTCCTTACTATTCTTTGGAACTCTGCATTCAAATGGATATATCTTTCCTTTTCTCCTTTGCCTTTCACTTTTTTTTCTTTTCAGAGCTATTTGTAAGGCTTCCTTAGACAACCATTCTGCCTTTTTCCATTTCTTTTTTCTTAGGGATGGTCTTAATCACCGCCTCCTGTACAATGTCATGAACCTCCTTCCATAGTTCTTCAAGCACTTTGCCTATCAGATTTAATCCCTTGAATTTATTTATCACTTCCACTGTATAATCCTAAGGGATTTGATTTACATCATACCTGAATGGTCTAGTGGTTTTCCCTACTTTCTTCCATTTAAGTATGAATTTGGCAATAAGGAGTTCATGATCTGAGCCAAAGTTAGCTCCCAGTCTTGTATTTGCTCACTGTATAGAGCTTCTCCATCTTTGGCTGCAAAGAATATAATCAATCTGATTTTGGTGTTGACCATCTGGTGATGTCCATGTGTAGTCTTCTCTTGTGCTGTTGGAAGAGGGTGTTTGCTATGACCAGTGCGTACTCTGGGCAAAACTCTGTTAGCATTTGACTTGCTTTGTTTTGTACTCCAAGGTAAAATTTGCCTGTTACTCCAGGTATCCTTGACTTCCTACTTTTGCATTCTAGTCCCCTATAATGAAAAGGACATCTTTTTTGAGCATTAGTTCTAGAAGGTCTTGTAGGTGTTCATAAAAGCATTAAACTTCAACTTCTTCAGCATTACTGGTCTGAGCATAAGCTTGAATTACTGTGATATTGAATGGTTTGCCTTGGGAACAAATAGGGATCATTCTGTTGTTTTTGAGGTTGCATCCAAGCACTGCATTTTGGACTTTTTTGCTGACTCTGATGACTGCTCCATTTCTTCTAAGGGAATCTTGCACACAGTAGTAGATATAATGGTCATCTAAGTTAAATCCCCCCATTCCAGTCCATTTAGTTCACTGATTCCTAAAATGTCAATGTTCACTCTTGCCATCTCTTGTTTGACCACTTCCAATTTGTCTTGATTCATGGACCTAACAATCCAAGTTCCTATGCAATATTGCTCTTTACATAATCAGTGTTTTCTTCCATCAGCAGTCATATCCACAACTGGATGTTGTTTTTGTGTTGGTTCTGTCTCTTCATTCTTTCTGGTCTTATTTCTCCACTTATGTCCAGTAGCACATTGGACATCTACCTACCTGGGGACTTCATCTTTCATTTTCCTATCTTTTTGCCTTTTCATACTGTTCATAGGGTTCTCAAGACAAGAATACTGAAGTGGTTTGCCATTGCCTTCTCCAGTGGACCATGTTTTGCCAGGACTCTGCACCATGACCCGTCTTGTGTGGCCCTACATGGCATGCCTCAGAGTTTCCTTGAGTTAAACAAGGCTGTGCTTCATGTGATCAGTTTGGTTAGTTTTCTGTGATTGTTGTTTTCATTCTGTTTGACTTTTGATGGATAATGATAAGAGGCTTATGGAAGGCTTGTTCTGATGGGTGGAGCCATGCCCACTAAATCTTTAATCCAATTTTCTGTTGATGGGTGGGGCTGTGATCCCTCCCTATTGTTTGTCCTCAGTTCAGTTCAGTTCAGTTCAGTCGCTCAGTCGTGTCCGACTCTTTGCGACCCCATAATCGCAGTACGCCAGGCCTCCCTGTCCATCACCAACTCCCAGAGTTCACTCAGACTCACATCCATTGAATCCGTGATGCCACCCAGCCATCTCATCCTTGGTCGTCCTCTTCTCCTCCTGCCCCCAATCCCTCCCAGCATCAGGGTCTTTTCCAGTGAGTCAACTCTTTGCATGAGGTGGCCAAAGTACCTGAGCTTCAGCTTTAGCATCATTCTTTCCAAAGAAACCCCAGGGTTGATCTCCTTCAGAATGGACTGCTTGGAGCTCCTTGCAGTCCAAGGGACTCTCAAGAGTCTTCTCCAACACCACAGTTCAAAAGCATCAATTCTTCAGCGCTCAGCTGAAGCACTCAGCTCCCTTCTCCAGTGGACCACATTCTGTCAGACCTCTCCACCATGACCCACCCATCTTGGGTTGCCCTGAAGGCATGGTTTGGTTTCATTGAGTTAGACAAAGATGTGGTCCTAGTGTGATTAGATTGACTGGTCCTGTGAGTATGGTTTCGGTGTGTCTGCCCTCTGATTCCCTCTTGCAACACCTACCATCTTACTTGGGTTTCTCTTACCTTGGACGTAGGGTATCTCTTCATTGTTGTTCCAGCAAAACACAGCCACTGCTCCTTACCTTGGATGAGGGGTATCTCCTTACCACCACTGTTCCTGACCTTCAATGTAGGATAGCTCCTCTAGGCCCTCCTGTGCCTTCCCAGCCACCACTCCTCAGGTTGCTCCTCCTGGCTTCCCCAGTGGCTCAGAGATTCTTTGTCCTGAGGCCAAACTATGATGGAGGTAATGAAGATCATGGAGATCTCCTTCAAAAGGTCCCATGCCAGGTACCCTGCAGCAGGCCACTAATCCACACCTCTGCTGAAGACTAACTCATGGGCAAGTCTGGTTCAGTCTCTTGTGGAGTCAATACTCCTTTCTCCTGGGTCCTGGTGCACACAAGGTTTGTTTGTGCCCTTCAAGAGTTTGTTTCCCCAGTCCTGTGTAAGTTCTGGTTGCTTTATGGTGGGGTAATGATTTTATATATATATATATATATATATATATATTCCTCTTTCATCCACTTTTTAATCTGATGCTCTGTGACAGTGATTAACATCTGGTAGTGGAGATGACAGAATTGGCAACTGAGAAACCAAAAGAGGCTTCCAATTGTGAGTTCAAATCAAATCTTTTGATAATGATTGCAGCATCATGTGAAATGCTTATTGCTAGTGAATCATAGTCTGACGAATATTTTGAAACAGAAAAAGAGCTTCTTGATTCTCTTTTAATAAGAAGTAGCTGTAAAACAGCTCTGGAAAATCAGAAGTTTGAAATATAGCAGCGTGATAAACATTGTTAATTGTCCTTTCCCAAGGCTGAACCCACTTAGTCATATACTCATAAGACTGAACCTAATGGAAAAAGTGCATAGACTTGAATAGAAAAAGCGCTTCTTCTTTTTATAAGCTTTATTTTTCCTCCTTTAACAAATATATGGATTAAAAGATAAATGACACAGGTTAGGAAAGTATCGAGCTTTACAAAAGAGTGAATTCATTCTCTGAGGACAAAGCCCTCAGCAGAAAGGCTCTCACATACTAGACACTTTAATCATCTCATCACATAAGTTTCTTCTTCTTGTGTACACTTAAGGTGCAATTCCATTTACATTTTTGAGAAAAATCATTGAAAGGTTGTTTGAAATGATTGAGAAAGAGGCCTGTGTGGGAATTGGCAGACTTTCTCTATTAAGAAAGTCTTAGAGAATAGAAAGATAAAAATAACTTCACATTATAATAACAGGGATGACATTAAGCATCAGCATGTCTAGAAAATTGTGGAAAATGAAAGAGCTGCACTATAAGTATAAACAGAGAATAAAAAGATGAACACTGTATTTCTATCTCATCTAAGTGTATACTTTTTCATATTTTCCTGTGATGAAATTTTTTGTGGTGCTTCAAATATAAGGGAGCAGAAATGAAACAAGATATAAAATAAATATTATAGTTTATTGACTCATTTAGTCATTGAGATAGAGATATTGGAAAAGATTTATGTATAATTTTACCAAATCCCTCAGGAAAATTGAGGCACAAAGAAGTGAAGAGATTTCTACACATTTATAAGAGAAAAACCAATCATTATTAGAACAGGGATTAACATGTAGGACTACTAGCTCTTGCTTGGTAATTTTTAGTTTATATAAAGAAAACATAATGAAATACTTCTTCTGTCTTGTTGAAACATGAATATTGGATACATTGTATTAATCAGATATTTTTCAAGGATTGAAGATTGTGTTGAGAGCAAATCATGTTACCTGTTGGGATATAGTTTAGATTCTAATAGGAGAGGTAGGTAATAAAAATAGTGGATGTAAAATAATAAACTCAAATGATAGTACATAGAATAAACGAGTGTAGGTGATACTGAGATAGGCTGGGACCTAGTGCCCTTTCCTGCAGTGCTTGACCTGGACAGATGTCTCCTCCAGCAATGAAATGCAAAGAAGTGTACAAGGGATGAAACTGCATGCATGTGCAGCTAGAGCATGCTTCCGGTTTGAATCACAAGATACAAAAAGACCAAAACAAACAAACAACTGTTACTTCTGAAGAATCGGGAGCAAAAACGGAGTCACAGGAGTAAAAGCTGGGAACAGTGCATGCAACCTGCACTCACACCACCAAAAGGGTGGGCAAGACACCTAAACCACCTCACCAGCCTGACCCAGAACACATCTCTGCCCTCACCCCACATAAGGAAGCAGCTTGGGACACCCTTCAGGGAGCAAGCCATGGATTTGTTATTTGGGGCTGCAATGAAGACTTGTCTGAATTTCTAGTCTGACCTTTGGTCAATTTCTATTGATTGGGGAAGGCCAAGCACCTTGCTTGGTATCAGTATGACTTGACGAGGTGTCTGCTACATGAAGAAATAAGTTGAACATTTCAGGCAGCGAAGCCTAACACTCTCAAATTTAAAAAGACAGAATGAATTTGAGGTACTCCAGATATAAAAAAGCAACTGGCATATCTTAATCAAAGCAGCTATGAGACTGGGCTGCTGTGATAAATTGGTATGTAGAGGGGCAATAGTGAAATCAGAGAAAACACTTATAAGGCAATTGTGTTAGTTCTATTCAGTTCAATCGCTCAATTGTGTCCAACTCTGTGACCACATGGACTGCAGCATGCCAGGCCTCCCTGTCCATCACCAGCTCCTGGAGTTTGCTCAAACTCATGTTCATTGCGTTGGTGATGCCATTTAACCACTTCATCCTCTGTTGTCCCCTTCTCCTCCCACCTTCAATCTCTCCCAGCATCAGGGTCTTTTCAAATGAGTCAGTCCTTCACATCAGGTGGCCAAAGTATTAGAGTTTCAGCTTCAGCATCAGTCCTTCCAATGAATATTCAAGACTGATTTCCTTTAGGATGGACTACTTGGAAATCCCTGCAGTTGAAGAGTGTCTCAAGAGTCCTCTCCAACACCAGTTCAAAAGCATCATTTTTTTGGCACTCAGCTTTCTTTATAGTCCAACTCTCACATCCATATATGACCACAGGAAAAACCATAGCCTTGACTAGACAGACCTTTGTTGGCAAAGTAGTGTCTCTGCTTTTTAATATGTTGTCTAGGTCGGTAATAACTTTTCTTCCAAGGAGCAAGCGTCTTTTAATTTCATGGCTACAGTCACCATCTGCAGTGATTTTAGAGAACTAAAAAGTAAAGAATGGCAAGAGAAACTGTCTATCACTATTTCCACAGTTTCCACATCTATTTGTCAGGAAGAGATGGGACTGGATGTCATGATCTTAGTTTTCTGAATGTAGAGTTTTAAGCTAACTTTTTCACTCTCCTCTTTCACTTTCATCAAGAGGCTCTTTAATTCTTCTCTTTCTGCCATAAGTGTGGTGTCATCTGCATATCTGAGGTCATTGATATTACTCATAGCAATTGTGATTCCAGCTTGTGCCTCATCCAGCCCAGCATTTCTCATGATGTACTCTGCATATAATTTGAATAAGCAGGGTGACGATATACAGCCTTGACGTACTTCTTTCCCAATTTGGAACCAGTTTGTTGTCCCATGTCAGCTGTAAATGTTGCTTCTTGACCTGCATATAGATTTCTAAGGAGGCAGGTCAGGTGGTCTAGTATTCCCATCTCTTTAGTAATTTTCTACAGTTTGTTGTGATCCACACAGTCAAAGGCTTTGGCCTAGGCAATAAAGCAGAAGTAGATGTCTTTTTCTGGAACTTTCTTGCTTTTTTGATGATCCCATGGATGTTGGCAATTTGATCTCTGGTTCCTCTGCCTTTTCTAAATCCAGCTTGAGCATATGGAAGTTCATGGTTCACATAATGTTGAAGCCTGGCTTGGAGAACTTTGAGCATTACTTTGCTAGTAGGTGAGATGAGTGCAACTCTGTGGTAGTTTTAGCATTGCTTGGCATTACCTTTCTTTGTGATTGGAATGAAAATTGATATTTTCAGTCCTGTGGCCACTGCTGAGTGTTCCAAATTTGCTGGCACATTGAGTGCAGCACTTTCACAGCATCATCTTTTAGGATTTGAAATAGCGCAACTGGAATTCCATCACCTTCACTAGCTTTGTTTGTAGTGATGCATCCTAAGGCCCACTTGACTTCACATTCCAGGATATCTGGCTCTAGGTAGCTGATCACACCTTCGTGGTTATCTTGCTAGTGAAAATCTTTGTTGTATAGTTCTTCTGTGTATTTTTGCCATCTCTTCTTAATATCTTCTGCTTCTGTTAGGTCCATACCATTTTTGCCCTATATTGTGCCCATCTTTGCATGAAATATTCCCTTGGTATTCTAATTTTCTTGAAGAGATCTCTAGTCTTTCCCATTCTCTTGTTTTCCTCTATTTCTTTACATTGATCACTGAGGAAGGCTTTCTTATTTCTCCTTGCCATTCTTTGGAAGTCTGCATTCAAATGGATATATTTTTCCTTTTCTACTTTGTCTTCCCTTCTCTTCTTTTCATAGCTATTTGTAGCATCTCCTCAGATAACCATTTTGTCTTTTTGTATTTCTTTTTCTTGGGAATGTTCTTAATCACTGCCTCCTGTACAATGTCATGAACTTCTGCCATAGTTCTTCAGGCACTCTGCCTATCAAATCTAATCCTTTGAATCTATTTTCTCACTTTCACTGTATAATCATAAGGGATTTGAATTAGATCATACAGGAATGGTCTAGTGGTTTTCCCTACTTTCTTCCATTTAAGTCTGAATTTGGCAATAAGGAGTTCATGATTTGTAGCCACAGTCAGTTCCCAGGCTTGTTTTTGCTGACTGTATAGAGCTTCTATCTTTGGCTGCGAAGAATATAATCAATCTAATTTTGGTACTGACCATCAAGTGATGTCCATGTGTAGAGTCTTCTCTTGTGTTGTTGGAAGAGGGTGTTTGCTATCACAATAATCAAAGTAATATCACAGTAATCCAAGTCTCTGACCAATAATGCTGAAGAAGCTGAAGTTGAACGGTTCTTTGAAGACCTACAAGATCTTCTAGAACTAACACCCTAAAAAAATGTCCTCTTCATTATAGAGGACTGAAATGCAAAAGTAGGAAGTCAAGGAATGCCTGGAGTAACAGGCAAAGTTGTCCTTGGAGTACAGAATGAAGCAGGGAAAATGCTAATATAATTTTGTCAAGAGAACGCACTGATCATTGCTTTAGTTAAGACAATAATAAACAGTGATTTGACTAATGTGCCAACAGTTTTAAAAAGGCTATTATTGGATACCTATATTTATGCTTGAGGCTAGACCTAACAAATCTTTAAAATAAAGACAATATGAGACTTGAGAGATAAGACTAATTGAGTGAATCCTAAGTTTTAGACTTGAGCAACTGTGTAGGTTGCTTTAAGCAACTGAGCTCTGGTACAGTAAGAATTAGAAATTCAAATTTGGACATGGCATACTTAAGAAATGTATGAGACAAGAAGAGGAGGTGTCCAGTAGGACATTGTATACATGAGTCTGAAGCTGAGGACACTTTTCTGGTAAGGGGATACAGTGTGAAGGCATCTGCATATAGATATTATTTTATGGCTTAAGAAGGTACCCTGCAGTGATACTCAAGACATAAAATGAAGCTCTGGTGTCTCTAGCACAATGAATGGAAGGCAGCAAAAAGAAAAGTCCTGTTAGTGGTAAGAAATTTACAATGTTATGATGTCAGAAGATAGGAAGTATGAGTATTTCAAGAGGGAAACTGTGATCATCCCATTAACTGCCATAGGTAGGTCATGTAAGAATTAAAAAAGCAAAAAAGTATTATGTCTGCAGATTTTTCATATTGCAAATCACTGACAATCTTGACAAGAAGAGCTTTATAATACAGAACAGAGGAATATTATTTGAAATTATACATGATGCTAATAAAAAAAAAGGAAAGAACTAAAACAATCTGAAGGAAAGAAATTTGAGAAAGATTGTTAATAGATTTCATCTGGCTTGTACTAACTTTCATTATTTGAGAAATTTCAATGGCATTTTAAATAAGGAAAATCCTGCCCTATATAATTAACCTGAGAGATTAATCTAGGCAAAAAGGTTAACGCTGACAGAAATGAAAGTTAAATCATAACTATTCAAGTGAAATAAGTAGTCCTGCTTCACTGTGTAAAATGATTACCTCAGAAAATGATGTATGAAGTGAGTCTGCTGGTTAGTGAGACTATCACATGGTTGATTACATGATATATAAAATTATCCAGTACTTTAGAATAATAGGTAACAACTTTCATTCATTTGTTTTATTTTCAATCCATTTAAACAATATATTTCTTTTAAATTTATTTTTTATTGAGTATATCAATGTTTAGACAGGCATTTCCAAGGATTAAGACACTCTATAAATAAAATAGACTGCAGGAAAGCTATTATTTTTCAAAATATCCCAGATATTCTTTAAATGTTACTTTCCTTGCAGTAAAATCTCTGTCCATCAGTTATTTATTTGATTGACTAGTTCTATTTTCTATTTTTAAGATAGTTTTATTTTGACTGTTAAAATTATTATGGTGATTTGAGAATACAAATTACATCAAGTGTATTCAGAAAGTCTAAAAGGTACCCTAAAAGAACAAATAAGACTGGAACTTTATTCTGTAGTTAAATCAGTGTTAAGTAATTTATTTGGTTAACATTGTTGACTAGAGTAGGTAATATTGAACCACTACCCAACCAAAGAAAATGGCAGTTGGTAGTGATTCAAGATTACCCTGAAATGGAACTGTGACTAATTGTAAGGGCTCATTTTAATGAGAGTAATTTATATTTTTGATACAATGACGCTCCCTCCCCTTCATGATGGACACTCTTTATCAGGAGCATAACATGTTAAAGGTATACTCATTCAGATGCTATTGAATACATATATATCTAACCCCAGAATTCTTAGCAATAGATCATATGATATAAAAGATACTTAATAATATCAAATTAATAAGTTTGAATTTCTGTTCTTTTTAGTCCTATAGGGTCTGGGGAGATAATTGCAGTATAACTCTCAAAAACGAAGTTAAATATTGTATTACTGGCGCTGCCCCAGTGGCTCAGCAGTAAAGAATCTACCTTGCAATGCAGGAGATGCTGGATCCATCCCTAGATCAGGACGATCACCTGGTGGAGGGCATGGAAACCCCCTCCAGTATTCTGTCCTGTGGAATCCCATGAACAGGGGAGCCTGGCAAGGTATAGTCCACAGGGTTGCAGACAGTTGGACATACCTGAAATGACTCAGCACACACACACACACACACACACACACTGGCTCCGAGAACACTGGAGTGAGTAGCCCTTCCCTTCTCTAGGGGATTTTCCTGACCCAGGGATAGAATCCGGGTCTCTGGCATTGCCAGCACAGTCTTTTCCCTCCGAGCAACCAGAGAAGCCCCACTGAGACTCACAGTCTTGATTTGTTCTTTTGTAAAAGATACACGATGCCTGTGCTCATTTTACTTTTAATAATAGTAGTTTGATTTATAATACTTCAAAACCATTGAGGGGCTTTTCCACTTAAAAGCATATTTCTTACCATCTATTTTTTACTGGAAGATATTCCACATAAAGATCTTCAAATGGGTTTGTTATCTGTAACAAATGCATGTGTTAGGGCATATGGTTTTAGAGTAAAAAACATAGAGTTAAAAAGCAGAGTACTGAAATACTATCCACTGAAAGTTGGACTCCAACTGCTCATAATTGTTTGTGAATGCAGACAATGAGAATAAGAAAAAAATCCCTAATATTTTGATTCATTTTCATGATCCATTGGCCAGCTGCTACAAGAAGAATCATTAATGAAGCATGAGGTTTCATGCTGCTTGGCGCCACAGCATGAGACATGCTTCACCTTATGGTCACATTCTTTACTCTGCTCTAACACCAAAAAGGTCCATGTGTTTTGAACACATTAAAATAAGATATGTACATATTTTTCAGCTTTCTTTGAAAAATCACTGACAGCTACCATACCATTTGCAAGAGTGACAGCGTTCAGTGGAGCATTGTTCTGTGAAATAGAGTACAGAATCACATAGTGTGAAAAGAAAAATGTAAAATCAAAAGTTTTCCAGAAGCTATTATTTAGCAAGGTTTTTGTTAAGAAGTTAATATTGTAATAGCTCACCTGTAATTTTTGTTTCTTCTTCTGAGAAAAATTGGGTTTTGCAAACAATCAGATTGTAGTATTTATTACATGCTTTTGATGTTCCCTTCGCTTATTAGTTTTGTGTTGCATTTCCTAGTACTGTAAAAAACTATGTGATCTTTTTGACATTACAGCTTACAATTGAATGTTGACAGCATAACAATGAGGTTTTCTTATGAAGGTTATTCTTACAAGTATTAAGAATAGGAATTCATAAATGCACCTTAAGTTCTGGCATGTCAAATGTAAGCATCATTGGTTTTTCTTAAGCCACCTACTGGTTACAGAGTTTTGTCAGTTGGTTTGAGGAGTATAAATATGGAGCTCATTTTTTTTTTTTTCCTCTGCATCTTGTCTTGGACTTGAAATGAAGATTGATTTTCAAATGCAAACAATTTGTAGAATTCCATCTGTGAATACTAGCTGTCATTAAAAGATGAGCATGTATCCTATATTTGTCTACTAAAATATGTCTAACTCAGAATGTTTAACCTCAGTTAGAAAAGTCATAAGTATTCTTTCTCACATTATTTAGTTCACTTTATCATGAGTTTGTTCTATGAATAATACATTATGCATATAAGGAAATTAGAGAAGTTATAGTAACACAGAAGGCCACGCTCCTGGTACTAGCTGAGTTAAAATTACAGCCAAACATCACCCTCAATATTGTGGATAAAGTAGAAATTCACTGTAGTTATCAATCATATGTAAAGCATAATAGTAGTTTTCAAAAATCCTTAGAAATATCACATTTTTGGTTTTGTTCAGAATATTTCATCTTGAGTTCTCTGAAAATAAGAGCTAAGGATCTGAGGTCAGTGGGAAGGTAATCCTCTGAGACTTGTTTTCAGAAAGAGCCTGTATTGAGGGGAAGTAGGATTGAACAGGGTGGAGAGTGGGGTTTGAATATTGTAGCAATAAAAGATTCAACTGGCCCAAAATTCCGCTTGGGAGCTAGGATGGATATTTCTGTTGTTGTTGTTGAAGTATAGCTTATTTACAATGTTGTGTTAATTAACACTGTACAGCAGAGTGATTTATATATATATATATATATATATATATAATTTACATTCTTTTCCATTATGGTTTATCATAGATACTGAATATAGCTCTATGTACAGTTCAGTTCAGTTCAGTTCAGTCGCTCAGTCGTGTCCAACTCTTTGCAACCCCATGAATCGCAGCATGCCAGGCCTCCCTGTCCATCACCAACTCCCGGAGTTCGCTCAGACTCACGTCCATTGAGTCCATGATGCCACCCAGCCATCTCATCCTTGGTCGTCCTCTTCTCCTCCTGCCCCCAATCCCTCCCAGCATCAGGGTCTTTTCCAATGAGTCAACTCTTCGCATGAGGTGGCCAAAGTACCGGAGCTTCAGCTTTAGCATCATTCCTTCCAAAGAAATCCTAGGGCTGATCTCCTTCAGAATGGACTGGTTGGATCTCCTTGCAGTCCAAGGGACTCTCAAGAGTCTTCTCCAACACCACAGTTCAAAAGCATCAATTCTTCAGTGCTCAGCCTTCACAGACAATGAGTCAACTCTTCGCATGAGGTGGCCAAAGTACCGGAGCTTCAGCTTTAGCATCATTCCTTCCAAAGAAATCCTAGGGCTGATCTCCTTCGAATGGACTGGTTGGATCTCCTTGCAGTCCAAGGGACTCTCAAGAGTCTTCTCCAACACCACAGTTCAAAAGCATCAATTCTTCAGTGCTCAGCCTTCACAGTCCAACTCTCACATCCATACATGACCACAGGAAAAACCACAGCCTTGACTAGACGGACCTTAGTCGGCAAGGTAATGTCTCTGCTTTTGAATATTCTATCTAGGTTGGTCATAACTTTTCTTCCAAGGAGTAAGCGTCTTTTAATTTCATGACTGTAGTCACCATCTGCAGTGATTTTGGAGCCCCCAAAAATAAAGTCTGACACTGTTTCTACTGTTTCCCCATTTATTTCCCATGAAGTGATGGGACCAGCTGCCATGATCTTCGTTTTCTGAATGCTGAGCTTTAAGCCAACTTTTTCACTCTCCTCTTTCACTTTCAACAAGAGGCTTTTTAGCTCCTCTTCGCTTTCTGCCATAAGGGTGGTGTCATCTGCATATCTGAGGTTATTGATATTTCTCCCGGCAATAAGACTTTGCTATTAATCAAGTCTGTTTTTTCTTTTTAATTTAAAAAATATTTTATATTAAAGTAAGATTGATTAACAATGTTGTGTTAGTTACATGTGTACAGTTAAATGATTCTGTTATACATATTTGTTGTTTAGCCACTAAGTCATCTCTGACTCTTTGTGACCCAATGGACTGCAGCATACCAGGCTTCACTGTCCTTCAGTATCTCTCATTGTCTGCTCATATTCATATCCGTTGAATTGGTAAGGCTATCCAGCCATCTTAGCCTCTGTCACTCCCTTTTCCTCTTGCCCTCAATCTTTCCCAGCATCAGGGTCTTTTCCAGTGAGTCGGCTCTTCGTATTAGATGGCCAAAGTATTGGAGGTTTAGTTTCAGCATCAGTCTTTCTAATGAATATTCAGGATTGATTTACCTTAAGATTGGCTGGCTTGATCTCTTTGCAGTACAAGGGACTCTCAAGAGTCTTTGCTAGTACCATAATTGAAAAGCATCAATTCTTTGGTGCTAGCCTTCTTTTTGACCAATTCTCACATCCGTGCATATACATGTGTCTACATATAATGTCTATTCTTTTTCAAATTCTTTTCCCATTTAAATTATTGTAGAATATTGAGCAGAGTTCCCTGTAGTATGGGATTTTGTATGGGATTCCCAGGTCCCAAGTCCTAGGTGGCACTAGTGGTAAAGAACCCAAGTACCAATGTAGGAGACAAAAAAGATGTGAGGTTCAATACCTGGGTCCAGAAGATTTCCATGGAGAAGGGCATGGCAACACACTCTAATATTCTTGCCTGGAGAATCCTATGAGCAGAGGAGCTTGGTGAGCTACAGTACATAGGGTTGCAAAGAGTCATACCTGACTGAAGAGACTTAGTAAGCACCCTGTGGTATAAGTAGGTCTTTGTTGGTTATCTGTTTTAAATACATCAGTGTGTACATATCAATCCCAAACCAAGGAGACCAGGACCTAAAACCCCAGCAGAATTAGTCACTAGATATGGGCTTCTCTGAAAATAAGACAGAAAGTGAGGAGGAACTAAAAAGAACCTTGATGAAAGTGAGAGAGGAGAGTGAAAAAGTTGGCTTAAAGCTCAACATTCAGAAAATAGACCATGGCATCTGGTTCCATCACTTCATGGGAAATATATGGGGAAACAGTGAAAACAGTGTCAGACTTTATTTTTTGGGGCTCCAAAATCACTGCAGATGGTGACTGCAGCCATGAAATTAAAAGACCCTTGCTCTTTGGAAGGAAAGTTATGACCAACCTAGATAGCGTATTAAAAAGCAGACACATTATTCTGCCAACAAAGGTCCGTCTATTCAAGGCTATGGTTTTTCCAGTGGTCATGTATAGATGTGAGAGTTGGACTGTGAAGAAAGCTGAGCGCTGAAGAATTGATGTTTATGAACTGTGGTGTTGGAGAAGACTCTGGAGAGTCCATTGGACTGCAAGGCAATCCAACCAGTTCATCCTAAAGATCAGTCCTAGGTGCTCATTGGAAAGACTGATGCTGAAGCTGGAACTCAATAATTTGACCCCTTCATGCAAAGAGTTGACTTATTGGAAAAGACCCTGATGCTGGGAGGTATTGGGGGCAGGAATAGAAAGGGACGATAGAGGATGAGATGGCAGGATTGCATCACCGACTCGATGCATGTGAGTTTGGGTAAACTCTGGGAGTTGGTGATGGACAGGGAGGCCTGACGTGCTGCAGTTCAAGGGGTCGCAAAAAGTTCAACACAACTGAGAGACTGAATTGCACTGAGAATAAGACTTTGCCTTGGGCAAAGTGGTTTTCTTCCTCTAAGAGGAATTTCCAGGGATGGTCTCATTTTTGCTACACTGTCAAGTTCCTATTTACCAACACTTCAGTCATTTCCAACTTTTTGTGACCCCAGGGACTGCAGCCCATCAGGTTCCTCTGTTCATGAAATTTTCCAGGCAAGAATACTAGAGTGAGTAGCCATTTCCTTCTACAGGGTGTCTTCCCAACCCAGGAATCAGACCCGGGTCTCGCACATTTCAGGCAGATTTTTCTACCATCTGAGACACCAGGGAAGCCCTTACCAACACTACCTTAAATGAATTTAGGCATATTCAAAGCTTTAGTTTATTATTTAATGATAATATTAATGTATATTTAATGTGTAGTATTTCCTTAAATATTGGAAGAGATCAGAACATTTTCACCCATTTTAAGTAATGAAAATGCTATTTTTAATTTTTTCTATGCCTCTTATGATATTGATAATAGAATTCAGTAAAATTAACCAACCTTCAGAATTCCTAGAAGGGATCTTTGTATTATATCTTATTGCCAATCTTTCATAGGGTCAATATAATATCTACTTTCTATGATAAGTAAATTGAGGTATAAGGAGGATAAGGAAATTTGACATTTAGCTAAAAATAAGAAAATATGATCATGCCACATATTCTCCTAAGAAGCATCCAGTTAAAAATAATGAAATCCATTGTGCTAATAGGAGAAGTGGGTGGAAAGAAAAAAGGAAAATCACAAAAAGAAGGAAAATAACAACAACAAAAAAGAAGACACTGCTTTTGCACAATAATAGTGTAATATATATACATATATATAGTAATGAGAGAAACACACACAAATGTGTTGACTTGATGGATCTATATACCTCATATTTTGAGCTATAATTACCTAGTTAAGTAGTTCAAGAAAAGTGAGCACCTATTATGCACTAGGGACAAACATACAAATTATCTTTCACTAAATGCAGTCAACTTTTAGAAATTAAGAATTTCTGTATTTAATGAGTCTCTTTAACTTTAACAACTGCATTTGTATAATAATATTTTTTCTTTCTTTTAAACTCACATAATAATTGAAAACAATATACAGGCATGTAACTTTAGGGATATTATTCAATAAGCTGGAAGAAGCAATTATGAGTTTAGAATGTGAAAAATCTATCTTTGACTTATTGAAATCACTCTATTTCAAAGAATTATCTAATATTTGGTAGTGGTTAGGAGGATATTACTGTATATCTTTAAAAAATATATAGTGCATTTCTAGAGTTCATGGTTTTGTCTTTTTGCTATACAAATTAATTCTAAGGTAACTTCCAGTATGACTTTATCTGAGGCTTCCCCTCTGGCTAATCCACGTTCTAAAATTTATGTTAACGTTTAGAAATGAATTTCTGAATACAAAATCACATGAAAAAACTAAACATGACTTCTGTAACTTAATAGTTGTCAAAACAGAACACAAAATAAAGCTTAAAATACCTTTTCTAGTATGCAATTTTTAGAGGTATAGGCCTAAGGGCAGAGAAACATAGAAAGGAACAAAGGTTTCAAATATATGTAGAGAGAAAATTCTTCTATAATTTTTCTAATATTTGAAGACATTCAAACATTCTGAAGTTTACAGTGAAAGACATTTACAATGAACACCACCACCTATCATTAATATTATACTATAATATCTTAGATTGTTTAATTTAACATATATCTGCTGATTAATCCAGCTCTTTTCCATCTATGCTTCTTTTCTATGCATTTAAAGGTAATCTTGTTATTGTTTTAAAATATTAGTCAAGATTTTTATGATAGTTGTGCCAATCTTTGCAAAAATATTTGCTCAGTCAACCCTGCCTTGAACACTCTATTCAATTTAAAATTGCAGCTTTCCCAAGCCCCATCTCCCCAGAAGTCATCCAAATTCCTATTATGTCATCTATATATTATAGAACTCTTACCACTTCCCAGCTAACTATGAGAATGTAAATGTCATAAAGATGGGAACTTTTTTTATGCTCTTATTTCAAAAGCCTAGAAGAGAGCTTGGTGCATAACATGACCTCAATCTATGTCTGTATTTTGTTGTATATAAGTGAAAGAGGAGAGTGAAAAAGTTGGCTTAAAGCTCAACATTCAGAAAACCAAGATCGTGGCATCTGGTCCCATCACTTCATGGGAAATAGATGGGGAAACAGTGGAAACAGTGTCAGACTTTATTTTGGGGGGCTCCAAAATCACTGCAGATGGTGACTGCAGCCATGAAATTAAAAGACACTTACTCCTTGGAAGAAAAGTTATGACCAACCTAGATAGCATATTCAAAAGCAGAGACATTACTTTGCCAACAAAGGTCCGTCTATTCAAGGCTATGGTTTTTCCTGTGGTCATGTATGGATGTGAGAGTTAGACTGTGAAGAAGGCTGAGTGCTGAAGAATTGATGCTTTTGAACTGTGGTGTTGGAGAAGACTCTTGAGATTCCCTTGGACTGCAAGGAGCTCCAAGCAGTCCATTCAGAAGGAGATCAACCCTGGGATTTCTTTGGAAGAAATGATGCTAAAGCTGAAACTCCGGTACTTTGGCCACTTCATATGAAGAGTTGACTCATTGGAAAAGACTCTGATGCTGGAAGGGATTGGGGGCAGGAGGAGAAGGGGACGACCGAGGATGAGATGGCTGGATGGCATCACAGATTCGATCGACGTGAGTCTGAGTGAACTCTGGGAGATGGTGATGGACAGGGAGGCCTGGCGTGCTGCGATTCATGGAGTCGCAAAGAGTCGGACACAACTGAGCAACTGAACTGAACTGAAATGGTCATGTATGGATGCGAGAGTTGAACTGTGAAGAAAGCTGAGGGCCGAAGAATTGATGATTTTGAACTGTGGTATTGGAGAGGACTCTTGAGAGTCCCTTGGACTGCAAGGAGATCCAACCAGTCCATTCTAAAGGAGATCAGTCCTGGGATTTCTTTGGAAGGACTGATGCTAAAGCTGAAGCTCCAGTACTTTGGCCACCTCATGTGAAGAGTTGACTCATTGGAAAAGACACTGATGCTGGGGGGGTGGATTGGGGGCAGGAGGAAAAGGGGACAACAGAGGATGCGATGGCTGGATGGCATCACCGACTCGATGGACGTGAGTCTGAGTGAACTCTGGGAGATGGTGATGGACAGGGATGCCTGGCGTGCTGCGATTCATGGGTTCACAAAGAGTCGGACACGACTGAGCAACTGAACTGAACTGAAAGCAGGTTCTCTCTGGGTAATGAGACTATAGGTCTTTGTGCTTTTTCATAGTTTCAAAATCAAAATATTCTTTTGATAATCAGAAGAGATTTATCTGTTTATGTTTCAGTTCAGTTCAGTCGCTACGTCATGTCGACTCTTTGCAACCTCATGCACTGCAGTATACCAGGCGTCCCTGTCCATCACCAGCTCCCAGAGCCTACTCAAACTCATGTCCATTGAGTCGACTATGCCAGCCAACCATCTAATCCTCTGTTGTCCCTTCCCCTCCTGCCTTCAATCTTTCCCAGCATCAGGTCTTTTCCAACAAGTTAGTTGTTCGCATCAGGCGGCCAAAGTATTGGAGCTTCAGCTTCAGCATCAGTCCTTCCAATGAATATTCAGGGTCGATTTCTTTCAGGATTGGGTAGTTTGATCTCCTTTGATCTTCCCACTGCCAATGAAGGCAGTGATGTCTCTGCTTTTTAATATGCTGTCTAGGTTTGTCATAGCTGTTCTTTCAAGTATCAAGCGTCTTTTAATTTCATGGCTGCAGTCTCCACTGCAGTGATTTTGTTTATGTTTAAGGTTTCTTTTAAAAGACCAGTATGTCCAGATAAATGGATAAGAAGAAGCTAGCTTTTATGTCAACGTACCCTAGGCAAAGCTTTATTACATTTACAACCCCCTACAAAGTACCCTCTGGACATTTAGAATTCATAACATACCCTGAGGTGAGTCAAAGACTCCAGGCACAAATTACTCATAGGAAAGACATGCAAATTAAATAATGCACATAACTTCTTTGTTCATTCACAATGAGGTAGCGTTAAAAATCTAAT
Organism: Aepyceros melampus; assembly: GCA_006408695.1. Classification (NCBI taxonomy): domain Eukaryota; kingdom Metazoa; phylum Chordata; class Mammalia; order Artiodactyla; family Bovidae; genus Aepyceros; species Aepyceros melampus. The sequence continues at coordinate 88,608 of SJXQ01002752.1, forward strand.
AAGTAACTCCATTAAAAACACATTGAAAAGACTGAATGAAATTGTTGGTCATCGTGGATACACAATCACTGACACACAGGACCCAGTGATATCTGGAACCAGTTCCTAAAGGAAAGCCTTCCCTTTGGTTTAAATGAGGACATGATATTGCACTTGTAAAATGCTCACCATGATACCAGGAACATGGCAAGAGGCCAAAGGTTAAATCCCACCAATATTATTTTTATTGTTTAAAATGTGAGAAGAATTAATCCTTACCTTATTACATAGAAAAAAATCAAGTTGAGGCACTGACTTTCAAAGCTCTGTTCTCATTTGTTTCTCTAAGGAAACTGACAGGAAGCTTCATGTTCACTCCCATAAACCCTGCCTGCCCACAACCTGTCTTGATCTTACCCTTCACTCGATGGGTCTCCTGCTGCTTTTATTCACGGAACAGCACAAGATAACCAGGAAAAGATATTCTAGCAAAAAGGAATTCTAAGGAGATGACCAGACAAGCCCATTTATATGTACAATCTTTGGAAAAATAGAAAAGAATAGTTTATAAAAGTGGGGGATCTCTTTACAAAATATATTCAGTAGGAAATATTACTAAAGGCTCTACTTTTTTGAATGGGATAAACATAGTCTTAATAAACATAGTCAGGGACAGTTTTTATCATCAGTTCAGATGCTCCTTTAGGGAGCATTTCTAAGTAAATATGGGTAAATGAAAATTTTGTGAGCATCAGTAATATTTATTGAACATTCACTATGCCTCAGAACCTACCATAAACACCTCTGTCTGGATGACTCACCACCATGATTCCCAGAAAACAGACACTGCTTTAACCTCTAATGACCTGTATTTGCCATTACCCTTGCAATTGCATTCCTGACTGCAGATTCAAAATAGTGGACAGCTGATACAGTGGTAAAAAGATTTACTACAGAGCATCCAGTGTTATCCTCACCTGTCGTATAACAGCATAAGGACCACCATCTCAACACAAAGGTTGTTTAAGATCTTTGTGTGAGATCCTCATCACATAATCAGATATGACAAAGCAACACAGAGGCTTACGATGTATTTAATTGCCTACAGGATAATCAGTACATGTCAATCTGTAGTCAATGGACAGCAGTTCCCTTTTTATATAAAATACAATACCTTAATGGTATAAGTAATTCACCAGGCTTTAGGATGTGATTATATAAAAGGAAAAGAATAAGTTATCATATAGACAAATGGAAATACATTGGAGCTGAAAGCAATTCAAAGCTAGCAGAGTTCAATAAGAGCTCCTTATCTCCATTTTAGGATACATGTCATTAGCTCAGAAAAGATTAGTTTCTCCATTCATATTTTAATTTCTTTCCTGGCAAAAAAGAAAACTGTGAGTTTGCAAAATACATTCTTCCTGCTTAATCAAATATCAAGAGTCTCATATCGATATGAATGGAATAATTAATAAACTGTGGGGGGGGAGAGCTTCTCTGGTGGCTCAGTGGTAAAGAAGTCACCTGCCAATGTAGGAGATGTGGGTTCTATCCCTGATCTGGGAAGATCCTGCATGCTGCGGAGCAACTAAGCCCATGCCCACGCTCTGAAGCCTGTGAGCTGCAACTACTGAAGCCCATGTGCCCTACAGCCTGTGCTCTGCAACCAGAAAAGCCAACACTGCCCCTGCAATGCCCATGCACTGCAACTAGAAAGAAGCCCCCACTTGCCACAACTAGAGAAAAAGCCTGCGCAGCAACAAAGCCCCAGCGTAGCCAAAAACAAAACAAATAAATAAATAAAAGTATTTTTTAAAAAAGGCAACAACTGTGGAGATTCCAAAAACTAACAAGTGGTGGTCTGAAGTAAGTTTCATCTATTCTTTTATAAATATCTCCTTTAAGACAGGCCTTTAAGAGTTTAGAGTTATGTAAGATATGTATGTCTTCATTTTTAAAGTGACCTGAAAGACAACACAGAAATTAGTCATGCACACTGTAGGTATTCTGTAATTATTTGCTGATTGTATACATTAAATGCAATCCATACAGGAGAAATTTGTATAATGAGTAAGTCTCCTGAGAAAATTACACGCAAGGGAAACAATTCCTTTCTGAAAGCGTGATTACAAAAAGTAGCTCATAAAAAAATGCTGCAGAATTGACATTATCTATATATTAAAAACTTACATCCCTAAACCAAATTTACTCTCTTAATCAGATACAAGTCGATTTTCCGTGCAAGAAAGTAAGGGTCTCACTCAGTATCTTATCATTATTAATTGTTTCAGAAACAAAAGGTTTGTATTACCCATTTGAAACAAATGTTCAAATTAACAATATTTCTATCACTACACAGCAAAAAGTTCTATTTCTGAAGTAGATACAACAAAATGAATCATTAAGAAAATATCTGAAGATTACAGAGTTTCTATAAATTGTCTTAGAACCTGCCACATCTAGTTTTAATTCAATCTTCTAATTTTATTAATACGCATTTCCTATCTTAAAATGCATTTCCTATCTTAAAAATGCTGATCCATCTATTAAAATCTCCTAAGAACAACATTATCAAGTTAGCAAAGAGCAAAAATGTTTGAGGAGGAGATTAAATCTAATCTGTAAAAATCCCATCTTTGTCAATCATTAGCTGTTTTTAACCTTTTCCTACCTGTTTAGTTGCTTTAGCAAAATAATAATACTGTGCTAAAAATAGCAGGCTTTGGCAAATGCATGAATATGACAGACATGAGGTGCATTTAAGATGACACAGGGGTATCACAACTGGGTAAGTAGGAAGAGCTAAGTGGGAGAATGGGTTCAGAGCAACCAAGAGATGACAAGCTCCATATGGGCCAGGAAAGGAGGAGACCACCATAAGTGGATGGCAAATAGAAAACCAGCAGTGTGAGTTTAAACACAAAGAGATTTGTGAGCTGATCTGATCCACACAGAGATTACAATGGAAATCACAGACATGGCTAATATCAATATTTGTCTTCAAAATATTAATATTTTACAAAATGTCATTTTATTTCAAAACATATCGAAATATCAATAAAGCAGAAAGGTAAGCTAATACATTTCAGTCACTTACAAACTTTGCAAACTATAATATGAACTCTGTGAAAATACAATCAACAAATACTCATTATCATAGGTCTCTGATTTGTCTGTGACCTTACCTCATGACAGTAGTGAACCGTTTAGAATTACATGCCTCTGCTGTCACCTGTGATGCCAACAGTAATATCTTATAGAGTGTTTATTGCATGTTACACACATTATTCTTCTATATAATTTTTCTCCATTAAAATACCATAAGGCAGAGGTCCCATTTTCAGGCGCGTATTACATGTTACACACATTATTCTTCCACATTATTTTTCTTCATTAAAATACTATAATTATAAGGCAGAGGTCTCATTTTCAGGACAACTGGGAACATATATGTGTGGTCCAGCTTTAATTTCAAATTTATTTGGTGAATCTCTCAATTGTGCTGTTGATGCTTTTCAATTTACACCAATAAGAACACTACAGAATTTTGCCAGATTCTTCTTGTTTTGCTCTCTCCAAACTATCTCAGTGATGCACATACTTCCTTTCATATTCACTATTAACTTCTTTCATTTTTATCAACTAGACTTGGTACCACCTCCTCCCCCAATACTATAAATTACTGTTCTGATCAAAAGTATCTATTAAACAACAAAAATCAGAGCTCTTCCTTCCATCAAAATTACTGACTGAGTAAGAGGATGATTACTCATTCATGCAGCAAATGAGGTGCTCTGTTAGTTGTCTAAATTCCCTTTTAGCTCTAAGCAGATCACAGGAAGGCCTTCCTGTGGCCACCTCACCTAAGGATTATCATGGGTATGCACTGGCCAAGGCACACATACAGCCACATCATTCTCAATTCGCTTTCATTTTCTTTAAAAACCACTCTTCAAGTACCACAATGCCTTCTTTAAAAGGTGACATTCATCTCGGAATTTTAGTTTTCTTTTATTTAAGTTTGCTTCACTGTTCATTTCTTTCCCTCCTTAGCATTGGAAATCACCTTGTTAATTCCTCCAGAGCAAAAATCCTGTCTGACACAGTATACAAGCCCCAACCACAAAGTGGTGGCTAAATAAATGCTATATGCACTGGCCAAGGCACACATACAGCCACATCATTCTCAATTCACTTTCATTTTCTTTAAAAACCACTCTTCAAGTACCACAATGCCTTCTTTAAAAGGTGACATTCATCTCGGAATTTTAGTTTTCTTTTATTTAAGTTTGCTTCACTGTTCATTTCTTTCCCTCCTTAGCATTGGAAATCACCTTGTTAATTCCTCCAGAGCAAAAATCCTGTCTGACACAGTATACAAGCCCCAACCACAAAGTGGTGGCTAAATAAATGCTTATAAAACAAATCCATGGCTAAGAAGCCAATTAGTTAACTCCACATCTCTATGAAAATCTGAAAGATAAGTCCTCTTAGCTGTGCTCCACTTAAAGGGATGGGAAATAATCAGCTAGCTTCTCAAATTCCCTTAAGAAAGACTCTTCAACCTGGACTACGAGTGAGTCAGCACATTTGAGGAAATAATGGGGGAAATGAAGAGCAAAGACCAACCTGAACTTTACATTTCTTGCTCTCATTATCCAATCCCCAAACCACAGGAGTATAAAACAAAAATGACCCTTTCATGTAAAGATGTTGCAATACTAACTTTACTGAGTCTATTACCACAGCTCACTGAGGAACTCTCATCCAGGTGTAGGTCTAATGTTTTTCCACCATAAAAACCAATTTTGATAGTTCTTGAAAATAAAACCAATTTTTGTTTCTTAAAATATAAACTGCCCTCAGTTTCTACATTTAGCATCTGAAAAGTACAAATCCATTTCTTTCTAGAATGCAATTTCAAAGGAGAAAAGGGGCTCGCTCATCCTCCACAGCTGCATCCACTGTGCCTACAACATGTGAGTGACAATAAATATTTGTTGAAAGAAAGAATACATATATATTCCAATTAACATAATAAAGGAGCTGCATTTAAGCACCTGTGGGAACTCTGAAAGGGAGGTAAAACAAGAAGTACTAGCTGAAGTACCTCACTTCTTACTCTTAAAAGAGCAAAGAAAATTGAAAAATTGAAATACAGAGCCTGCCTCTGTTTTATACTCTCAAACTCTGCTACAGCTGCCTGGGCAATGCCAGTGAGCAGATGTTCTATTCTTTATTCTTTAATGGGAAACAACTGCTCTCCAAGGTTGCAACCAAAGAATGCACAGACACATCTTTCTAGTGTCCAGATTTGTACTGTGCAACAGGGTAGCCATAACATGGTCTTTCAAGCACCTGAAATGTGGTCAATGTGAAACAAGATGTCCTGGAGATGTAATATATAAATCAGATTTGTGAGCATTAGCAACACCTATTTCTACTTCATTGACTATGCCAAAGCCTTTGACTGTGTGGATGACAATAAACTGTGGAAAATTCTGAGAGAGATGGGAATACCAGACCACCTGAGCTGCGTCTTGAGAAACCTGTATGCAGGTCAGGAAGCAACAGTTAGAACTGGACATGGAACAACAGACTGGTTCCAAATAGGAAAAAGAGTACGTCAAGGCTGTATATTGTCACCCTGCTTCTTTAACTTCTATGCAGAGTACATCATGAGAAATGCTGGGCTGGAAGAAGCCCAAGCTGGAATCAAGATTGCTGGGAGAAATATCAATAACCTCAGATACCCAGATGACACCACTCTTGAAAGTGAAGAACAACTAAAGAGCCTCTTGATGAAAGCTAAGATCATAGCATCAAGTACCATCACTTCATGGCAAATAGATGGGGAAACAGTGGAAACAGTGGCTGACTTTATCTTGGGGGGCTTCAAAATCACTGCAGATGGTGATTGCAGCCATGAAATTAAGACACTTGCACCTTGGAAGGAAAGTTATGACCAACCTAGACAGCATATTAAAAAGCAGAGACATTACTTTGTCAACAAAGGTCCATCTCTTCAAGGCTATGGTTTTTCCAGTGGTCATGTATGGATGCATGTGAGAGCTGGACTGTGAAGAAGGCTGAGTGCCAAAGAATTGATGCTTTTGAACTGCAGTGTAGGAGAAGACTCTTGAGGGTCCCTTGGACTGCAAGGAGATCCAACCAGTCCATCCTAAAGATCAGTCCTTGGTGTTCATTGGAAGGATAGATGTTGAAGCTGAAACGCCAATATTTTGGCCACCTGATGTGAAGAGCTGACTCATTTGAAAAGACCCTGATGCTGGGAAAGATTGAGGGCAGGAGGAGAAGGGGATGACAGAGGATGAGATGGTTGGATGGCATCACCGACTTGGTGGACTGGGTTTGGGTGGACTCCGGGAGTTGGTGATGGACTGGGAGGCATGGGGTGCTACACTTCATGGGGTCACAAAGAGTCAGACATGACTGAGTGACTGAACTGAACTGAGCACAACAAAAGAATATAAAATAACCGCTTGAGAACTGTTTTATATTAATTTTGAAATGACATTATTTTGGATATACTGGGGTAAACAAAATATATTATTAAAATTTGTTTCATCTATTTATTTTTACCTTTATTAAGGTGACTTAGAAAATTTAACAATATTTGTGTGGCTCACATTTCTAATGGATGGTGCTTATCCAGACCAACAACAGGAGAGTCTACATGGCACTAAAGGAATGTTCACTGAAAAACATCAAAGTCTGAGTCCTCATTTCTCAATCCATAACTAGGGAAACGAACTAGATTTTCTACCATGTACTAGTGTGCAGTCTCCCTTATTGTTGTTGTTTAGCTGGTAAGCCGTGTCCAACTTTTGTGCAACTCCACGGACTATATCCTGCCAGGCTCCTCTGTCTATGGGATCTCCCAGGCAAGAATACTGGAATGAATTGCCATTTCCTACTCCAGGGCATCTTCCCAATCCAGGTACCAAACCCACTTCTCCTGTGCCTCCTGCACTGGCAGGTGGATTCTTTACCACTCAGACACCAGGGAAGCTCCGTGCAGTCTCCCTTAAAGGCTTCCTTAAAGGCTCTAAATAGCTTGGGTGGTAAACATATTAGCCTTGATTTACAGACTAACAAAATGAGGCACAGAAAAGAAAAGTATTCACGCAAAGTTATAGAGCTGATAAATCAAAGGGCAAAACACTGAACCAAAGTCAGCAGGATTTTGAAATGCAGATTCTTCCCTTTCTCTCCTCCAATGGCTCAGAGGGAACTTTCCCCATGTTCTCAGAGGCTTAAATGAAGGATGCCAACTGTCTTTCCTGACTCACCCTGCAATAGGCTTCTCTTTGACACTTTATACCCTTCAACCAATTTTCTCACAGCCACTAAACCATAGATAAGAGACTAGGTGAAATGGTGGCTGAGAAACATGGAAAAATTACTATAGAGTGGAACTACATATGCTTCTGTCTCATGTAAAAGAATAAAGCTTTCTTAATTGGGCATTTTGCCCTTACAACTCAAGGTTCTCCACTGTACCTGTCACTGTTACTATAACCCGCAACTGAGAAATTTAACTAGTGGGAAACCACTACCTGTGAATTCACTAATTTGGCCAAGCATATTTCACCCATTATGAATTAGCTTACTTAGTCTCTTAGCAGCCTCCAGAGCTTCACTGGCAGTGTCAGCAACAAAGAATCTTTGAACTTTCACTCCGTTGTCAGACATTAATTTCTTACTCTGGTATTCCTGCAGGTTCAGCCATCTTCTGGATGTTAATTGAACCACCTAGAGAAATTGGGGAAGAGAGATAAGAAGAATTAAAACAGAAAGAAAAGTAACAGTCAACTGGTAGGGCCAGTCTTATAGGTACCCTCAAACATCAAGTAGCAACAGAAATCTTAGAGGCAAAATGAATTCTCCATGCTTGTTTTTCTAATCAAAACTGTTAAGGACAACTTCACATACACCCAAATAAATAAGGTCTAAATTTAGTTAATAGGGGGCTTCAGTCGTAGCTCAGTCAAGGCCAGTTTCCAAATTTTGATATTAAACTATGTGAGAGTCAACACAAGGGGACACTGGGTGAAGAGGACATGGGGCTGCTGTACTAGTTCTGCAGCTGCCTGGGTGTCTATAAGGACTTTATTAAAAAATTACCTTTAAAACTGTTAAGGACTCTATGGTATAGCATATGCTTTTCCCTGTCTCCACTCCAAACAAATAAAGTTCACAGCAGTATTTAAATAACTATATACAATGGACTATGAAGAAGGCTGAGCACCAAAGAATTGATGCTTTTGAACTGTGGTGTTGGAGAAGACTCTTGAGAGTCCCTTGGACTGCAAGGAGATCCAACCAGTCCATTCTGAAGGAGATCAGCCCTCGGATTTCTTTGGAAGGAATGATGCTAAAGCTGAAACCTAGTACTTTGGCCACCTCATGCAAAGAGTTGACTCATTTGAAGAGACTCTGATGCTGGGAGGGATTGGGGGCAGGAGGAGAAGGGGATGACAGAGGATGAGATGGCTGGATGGCATCACGGACTCGATGGATGTGAGTCTGAGTGAACTCCGGGAGTTGGTGATGGACAGGGAGGCCTGGCGTGCTGCTATTCATGGGGTCGCAAAGAGTTGGACACGACTGAGCAACTGAACTGAAGTGAACTGAATACATCATTAAACATTAAGGTACTCAGGAAATTTGTTTTAACTCTTTGAGGTCAATGTGCCACAGACTAATCCATTTATTTATTGTGGTTTTTAATGGATTCCATTACGTATTTAATGAGATTATCTCCAACTCACCAAAGTTGAGTATAGTAACCTGAAATAGTCACCATTAATTAAGTTACTAATTCCTAAAAACTGCAATTTGTATATTAAAGTAACTGCTTAAGAATCATGTGAAAGTTGTCTTCCCTTATGCATTGATCAGTAAGCTTTCATTTGTGCTGAAAGAAAAGGATCAAAGGATAGAATGACATGAAAAAACTCTTCTCATTCTATCCAATAAGATCAATAACATTATCTATTAAATTCATGAAAGTGAAGTGAAAGTTGAAGTCACTCAGTAGTGTCCAACTCTTTGTAACCCCATGGACTATACAGTCCTTGGGATTCTCCAGGCCAGAATACTGGAGTGGGTAGCCTTTCCCTTCTCCAAGGGATCTTCCCAAACCAGAGAAAGAACCCAGGTCTCTCGCACTGCAGGCAGATTCTTTACCAGCTGAGCCACAAGAGAAACCTAAGAACACTGGCATGGGTAGCCTATCTTTTCTCCAGTGATCTTCCCAATCCAGGAATTGAACTGGGGTCTCCTGCATTGCAGGCAGATTCTTTACCAACTGAGCTATCAGGGAAGCCCATTAAATTCATAAGCCTTGTTTTTAAAAGAAAAGAAAAAATAAACACACTTAGTTTCATTTCTATCCATGAAATGAAATTCCATGTATCCATATCCATGTATCCATGGCTATGATACAAAGGAACCACTGTTCACAGGAGGTAAGATAACAATGCCATTAATACACAAACCAACCAAAAAATCAATCACACAACTCAATCACAAGACTGGTGGTGGAAGATCACCTGAAACACTTTCTAGAAACTCCAGACAAGGGCCTCGGTGATTGACTGAGCAACATCACACAGACCATAAAGTGAGGTCCACAGGGCTTTACCACGTGGAGCCAGTAGCTTTCAAGACCTCTAATGTGTCCTTAAAACAGCATGTTCTTCTGGCATCTCCAAGCTACAATGCACTCATAAAGCTCTTCTGGAGAGGAGGCATTCCAAAAAGGCTCCAGAACCTTACAGCAAGACTGGGTTCTACTCAAGGGCAGAGTGGGTCTTCAACTTATTTGCATCTGTATGAAGAATGTGATGGTGCTTGGCATACAGAAGAAATTGAAAAAAATACCAGTAAGATAGCCAAATGAATAAAATCTGCCTTTTGTCTTTTTGTCCCCTGATACAGATAATTTTCATTTCCAGAAACTGACTTGCTCTAAAAAAAGTGAAACTCCTTCAGATCTAAAATAAGCATAACATAATTTATACACACTTGTAAAAAATTCACATTTCAACATGATCAAGCCTCAAGCTGTCTCTTTGTTCCATCCTTATAAATATTGGTAATGATGTTATTAAAACTGAAGTTGCCTGCACTACTTCTTTAGAAACAGAAAATGCTAAGATAAAAATAAACTACTAGACATAATGCTCACATTTACTGTATATAATTTGTTAATTATATATAATTTGTTAATTTTACTTCTGAATTTTTAAATCTTGATGAAACAGTAATTTGAAAAACACAATTCAAAAATTAATGTACTTGTTGACTTGGCAGTCTTAACAGCACCTCATGTAACATGAAAAAAAAAAAAAAATCAAGCTTAAGGCATTTAGTAAAAGTCCCCTAAAGAAAGAAATGATTGAACATTAGTAATGTGCCATATTCTGGACCACTTTTAAAAGGCAAATTAGGGAAGGATCAATACATTAAGTCTAAGTTGACATACCAATTTAAAGCCATTAACAAAAGAAGAGATACTGTTTGAAAAAAAACATTTGAGAGAGACTAAAAACAGTAATAGTGTGGTTGTGGTCAATTTCTTTTCATCAGAACATTCACTGTATTAATTTTAGATATGTTAATGCAATCTGCTGCAAACTAATTGCAATTGATCCAGAGACCAGCTTCATAGACATATAATACATATTGACAGTTTCTGCATTGTCTCAAAATGAAAAGCTGTTTAGTCTATGGCTCTTAAATTGAAAACCAACACAGTGAACATAGTTCTGAAGCCACTGCTGATATTCAAGCCATCACTTCACAAAGTGATCATCTTACAGAATAATGACCTCTGTCAGCTCTAAACTAGGGCCCCTGTCTTGCTCTAAAACTTCATTAACTCTACTTCATTAATTAAGAATCTGTGATATGTCTAGAGACAAACAAGTTGAGTCTACTTCAGTATTTTCATGAGAAGAAAAAAGAAGAGAAACACTTTGTAAGTAGAAGGATGTTGTAAAGAATGTTGGAAATGTAATCAACTGCTAAATAATAACAATAATAATAATAATGGTTCCACCTATTATTGACTGAGCATGTTCTATGGGTTAGGCATTATAAGTAGTCATATTATCTAATGGCCAAAAAATCATGAAAAGTCAAGTATTATTATCTATCTTTGTACTTACCATTAATGCTAACTAACAAATATTCCAAACTGTCCTCCTACCAGGCACTCCCTTGCCTTAGCTGAAATTAGGTGAGGCCATGCAACTAGTTCCAGGTAATAACGCATGAGTACATATGGTACATAACACATCAGGTCCAGTGTTTGATCGTCAACCCGCCACCCAGCCAGGCTCTCTCTCATGACCTGGAGACTGTCAGTAATGGAGGTGACAGCTGATCTATGAGCTAGGGGTTAGAGAAAGGACTGACCATCCCCAGGTGGATCACAATGAATGTGCGTGAAAAATAAACCTTTGTGGACTTTTAGCCATTGACATTTAGCTATTTGCTGCTGCTGAAGAACTTAGCCCATCTATAGCACTGAACTTGTTCTAATAAAAACCATCTTACCAGTTAGGAAACCCAGGCTGCAGGGTTGACCACTGCCCCAATATCACAGATGCCTATAACACAGCAAAGCTTCTCTGATCAATGGTACTGACTGACTATATAATACTGTTGATGCCCTGTGACTATATTCTGGCCCCACATTCCCAGAAGACTCTTGGTAATAAAGACTGAGATTGGTATGAGCAGGATCATATTCTTGTCTTCAAAAGGCCAACAATCTACCAGAAATAAGATCCTCATGAAATGATGGCACAGTGCATGTAAGGAAAAATGTAGCCGCTCCAGGTTTTGGCAGTAACAGAAGAGAAGGTATGAGTGGATGCTGACCTAAGACTCTAAAATGGTATAAGTAGTTTATTTCGTCTCCTAAGAGGAATGACCTGTTAAAACCCTATACTATTATCTTCACTGAAGACGTCAAGAATCTCCGAGGGAATCTATGAACTCTGGAATGTAACGGAAGAGAGTTTAAAGATCAGGTGACCCCATGCCTTTTAGTTGTTTCTGCCTACTTGCCTTCAAATTTGCCTGTTTGCCTTCAAATCACTTCCTGTGCTCTTTGCAACCGTGTCTGTGTGCACACTCAGTCGTGTCCAACTCTGCAACCCCATGGACTGCAGCCCAATAGTCTCCTTTGTCCATGGAATTTAAAAGCCAAGAATGCTAGTCTGGGTTGCCATTTCTTTCTCCAGTGGATCTTTCCAACCAAGGGATCGAACCTGTGTCTCTTGCATTGGCAAATGGATTCCTCACTGCTGAGCCACTAGAGAAGCCTGACTGAGGTCCAGCCTCCTCATTTTGTATTCAAAAACTTGAGACCTAAAGATAGGAAGCAATGTGCCCAGAGACCCTACTGTGAAAGGGACTAATTTCAGTGTTCTTTCCTTCTTTCATACAGATTTTGGCAAAGGACCACATCAGGGACAGCATCATATTCTCAAAACAGCTGAAGTGGGTGGGACCTGGGTTTGGTTTCCTTCTGGATTTCTGTTGCTCCCTTCCCTTCTGCATTTCTTTGACACAGCAAGCATTTCTAAGCTTGGAGGGGAAGGGAAAAATACAACTTGAAAGAAAAGCACTGCATAAAGATTTAAGGGCCTATGGGAATAAGGGAGTAGAGGCAGAAGAAAAAGAATGAAAAATGAGGGAAAGGACAAAGAGAACCAAGAGATGAAAAGCCAATGACTAAACAGGCAAAAATTCATGAGAAAACTCAAAGCACAAAATTAGACAGCTACACAGAGGAAAAAAAAAAAAATGACACGACCAAGAAAGCATCTTTCCCCATGGTTTTAAAATTAGAAGTGTAGAGACTACTGAAATAACATCATGGGAGGGAAAAAAAATAATAAAAAAATAAAGGGGGTATAGTAAGAAATGTCACTGAGCTGGGCACCCCCATCCCCAAAGAGAGAACACACGAGCCACATCTCCCCACGGGCTCTCCACACGCCCCGTCTTTCTTCAGCCTGACCATCCATGGTCCTGCTTCACTCAGAAGGGCAGCACAACAGAGACTGAGGAAGAGCAGAAAGCTCACCACTAACCAGGAAAATAGAATCTACAACAAAAAGGAGAAGCCATTTTGCCAAAAGTAACAAAGATGCCATTTGATAGGGCAAAACAATGAAGATCGGATAATATCATTGGTGATCAAACACCAGAGTGACCAACTCCAAAAACAAAGTTGACAGCACTGATGGCAGTAACCAAAACACCCACATTCTCTGAACTAGGACGTCTACTTCTTGAGTGTTTAAATTAGCAGAATACTCACATGTGTACCTGAGATACATACAAGGCTCTTCTGTGTAGTGGTGTACATGATAAAGAGCTTGGTTGAAAGCGATCTAAATGCTCATCAAATAGGAGACTAGTTGATTAAAACACAGTATGTTCAAGCTATATGAAGCACTGAAAGCTCCTGTGGCACACACTACACCGGTATCCATGTGCTCCCTCCATTCTCAGTTTTCTTGTACCTACTGTGCCCAAACTCTGCAGCAACCATGTGCAACCCTCAGGGCCCTTTTCCGGTGGCTACAAGGACTTCGTAGCCACATGTGGAGATAGCAGAGTCCCAGGGTTTGAAACAGCATAGATCATTGAGTTACTAGGTGGAGGACCCTTGCCTCAGAGTCAAACATTTGCATGAACAAGAAATAAACCTTTGATGTGTTGACCACCTGGATCTCGAGAGTAACTTTCTCACTGACTAGTCTAGCCTCATAAGTATGGAGGCCTAACACTGACTATTCTCCAACACACATTACTAGAAGAAAATGGCAAAGTAGAATAACATATTTCAGACACACGTGTCCACACACAAAGAAATATTCTGTATCTTTCAAGGATAAACATATGAATAAGTAGGTATGTAAGAAAAGGGCCAGAAGAAGTTCACCAAACTTGAAATGCCAGTGAATCTGAGGAGGGCAGACCAGGAACATGGTGATCAAAGAAGATTTAACCTAATCTATAATTTAAAACAAACAAAAAATTTATTATTTGTGGAATGGAAATCAATTTACTCAAAAACACTGAGAGGAAGTCATTAAACCTAGGCTTTAAGCCAAATGTATAACCCTCGAGTCTATTAACTTGCCTAGACAATGAAGGGTTTGCTTGCTTACTTAAATGTAGCAGGGTTTCTTCAAGTGAGGTGTGAAACTGGGGTGGGAGAGCAAAGGCTTGCTTTCTCTGTGACACAGAACTACCACCTCTAACACATACGCCTGCTATTAGGCAGGAAAAGGCTCTTAAACCTCATTTTGAGCTCTCAAAAGCATTGACAAGAGTGAAATACAAACAAGGAATTAGCTATAAACTTGAAAGAAAATACATTTCCCTCTCATTACAGGCAAGGAAGGCAGATGTTTGGTGGGCTATGGCAGGCCAAGAGTTGGTATCGTTTGTTATATTTTCATTTTTGCCAATGTTATTCTGTATGCAAATAGGACCCATAAATCTACCTTAGTCACGTTACCTAGGAAATACTAAGCTTCAAATAAACGTGTTGGTGCAAATGAAAAGACAGATATAACTTGGTATGTCTCAGTAAGAGTACCATAAAGAAAAAGGTCTGCTTGCTTAAAACAGACTCTGATGAAGTAGCGATTTTACTGATGCCCTAGAAAAGAGATTAAATGGAACCTGTTTATAACTTAATATAATCATAACATAATCATAACAATAATAATAATAGCACTTTTAGATTTAGCCCTTTATGTGATAATGCCAGCAGGTCAACTCCTGCTTCACAAAGAAAACATGCTAAAGAAACAGATAAAGAAGAGCAGCATCATGATTTGAAGCCTAAGTCTATGGAAAGGAAAGAATAATGTCAGAAGAAAGAGCAGGAAAGTAAGTTCCAAGACTCTGTTATATTTATTGTGTGTTCAAGCTAAAGTGTGGGGCCTTCGTGTGGGTGACCTTTGAAAATATATCCTTTCTGTCCAGAACTGGCCATGTGCCATTCACATTATTCCCATTTTGCACACTGTAAGGAAGTTAATTAACCAATTAAGGAGTCACCTGTGGCTGAGTCCCGAAACTCTAACAGGAGTACAGAGGAAAGCTACCCTCTATGGATGAGAGAAATGGCAGCTGAAATGAGGTTCTTCATTTACAAGAGAGAAAATGAACAGGCCCGACCTTACAGGTTGCTGTAGGGAACTTTAGTACTCTGGCCACCTCATGCGAAGAGCTGAATCATTGGAAAAGACTCTGATGCTGGGAGGGATTGGGGTCAGGAGGAGAAGGGGACAACAGAGGATGAGATGGCTGGATGGCATCACCGAATCGATGGACGTGAGTTTGAGTGAACTCCGGGAGATGGTGATGGACAGGGAGGCCTGGCATGCTGTGATTCATGGGGTTGCAAAGAGTTGGACATGACTGAGAGACTGAACTGAGGGACTAAATACAAATTAATTAGAACAATGCCCAGTGTATCATAAGCACCAAAAAGAGGTTACTACTATTATTTAATGTAGAAAAACAAATCAGGAGAAAAGGGTGACAAGGAGACATTGAGGAATCATTAGAGTAAAAATAGTAGGTGATCATATAAACAATAAAGATGGGGAACATTTGTGTCTGAAGCAGGGTCCTGGAGCAACAACACCCCATTGTGTGTGGGGACAGTGGGCAGGATGTGGATTGCTTCTAGGGGGAGGAGATTACCAGTTAGAGGGGAATGGACATCAGGTGGGCTCTTTAGTTACCCAGAGAGGGGCATGCTCTTACTACCCCTTTGATAAAAACATTCAATAGCTGGGACATGGGGCAAGTTCATAGAAAGGTCAGTCAAGTGAGTAGGGTATAGGTGAAGCAGGCACTGGTCAGACAGGGCATGGACAGAAAGCATAAGAACAGCCATGTTGAGTAGCCTGGCCATACAGTGATCAAGAGAAGTAATACTTGAACTCTTCTTTACAATAAACTATTAGATGAGGATCAGACTAGGAGCCTCAGGCTATTCACGCCTCACTTGCAATACATCTCTGATAGTACATCTTCTCTAAGGCCCACAGTAAGGGGGGTAGCAACTGTTACAAAAATAAAATAATCTGTCCTACCAGGGAAGAATTGAAAGCTGCCCTTTCAGATTCTCCAGACACTGGATCACAGCTGGTTGCTATTTTAGGTTTAATTCTTCTGTGAGTACCTTGACAAAGTATTATATTTTAAGACTACACCAAATACTAGCTGGCAATTATTAAGTGCTACGAAGCTGCAGAAACTGTATTAGATACTAGAAAAGTAGTATGTCAATTAATTCTCACAATCACTCTACAAGGAAACGAACCAGCAGAAGCCCATTCTACACATGAGCAAGTGAAGGCTCAGGAAAGCTAAGTGGTTACGGGCAAAGCCGCATTCTAGTCCAGGATTGTGTGTGTCAGACTCCAGAGTCTGTGCTCTTTAGTTAAGGCAGAAATCCTGAATGGCCTCCTAGCCCACAAAAGTGGGTCCTGGGCAGTGAAATAAACTGAGTGAGAGGAGAAGCGGGAGGGAGGTTCTGTTTTGTGGATTTCACTGTAGAACAGTAATGAGCTGAACTGGAAAGGAGGTTCAAGGGAAAAATGAGACGCTCTGAATAAGAGAGAGGTTCCTGAATGGATTTCACTAAGTCAAAAGAATTAAGATGCTCAAAGATACTGCTTCATTCTTTTTATCCTAGGTTCAGCAGAAAAGCAGCACTTTTTTTTAAGGAGCAAAGAAATGTAAAATTCTTTGTAGTAAGGACAGATGCCCAAAGGGGGCTTCACTCCACAACTCCACACTGCTGCTCTGCCAGCAGCAAGAAAGAGAGAGAAAAAATATAACCTCCAAAAACATTAGCATATTAACACAAGAGCAGAAACAAATGTATAAAAGGCTCTAAATATCTTGAGAAACAGTGTTTCAAAATGCCTGCCTGTTCCCTGGTGAAGAGTATGCCAGCTTGATTATGTTGAAGGAAAGTCACCTTAAGTTTACACTGTGAACAGAAGTGGGCAAGATTTATTTACATAGAGAAAGAAAACAAATTAGGTAGCATAAACATATGCTTGCATTTTAACTCCTACCAAAGAATTAGGCAGAAGCTATACCTCATTCATTCATTCAACAATTTTCCACTGGACTTTAAAATGTGGCGGTTAACTATGCTTGGCAACCAAGATCAACAGTACAGGCATGTTTTTTACCATCACAGAGTTTGCATCCTAAGAGAGGAAGCAAGGAAGAAAGATGTGAGCACATAAATGAAGAGTATAATTATAAAGAAGCTTATGAAGGAAATAAAATACGCATAATAAATGATGGAGGCTACCTGCAGATTGAGCAGTCACCTCTGAGGAAATGTCATCCATGCAAAAACCTAAAGTCAGAAAGCAGGGAGACATGTGAAGTAACCATGAGAATTCAAGCAAACTATTCTGACGCAGGAAAGGCTCAATATGACCAGAACAAGGGGGAATCCTGAAAGGGATAAGGGTGGAAAGGTGAGCAGGGACCAGGTCATGCAGGTGCTTTAAGCTACAGAGTGGAGTTGAGATTATTTTCACTTACAGTTAGGATGAGAAGATCAAATTCACATTTTAGAAAAGTCACTGTGTCTTCTGTTTAACAGAACGAAACCAATTATAAGAAAGCAATATTAAACCAGAATAGAGTCTGCAATCTTTTTCTATAAATAGCCAAATAGTAAATACTATAGGCTTTGAGGCTAGATAGTCTCAGTTGCAACTATTTAACTCTGCTTTTGTAGCACAAGCAGGCTTAAAAGATAATACATAAATAAATGGGCAGGACTGTGTTCCAATAAATCTTTATTTACAAAAACGATGTGGCTAGCAGGCCACAGTTTGTAGACTCCTCAGCTAGACCACAGAGAAGGTGGTGGAGATGTAAACAGAAATGCAGGCAGAATTTGGTAATTAAGCAAAGCTTCCTCATGGATTAGATGTGGGGAATAAAGTAAAAAGAAATCTAGTATTAGACACACACATGCACCCAACACACACACAATTTACAAGGTTCGTTCATTAAGCCTGGTGAGTTTTATGTACCTGCTACTCATAAAAAAGCATTTCTTTAAAAACAATCTTAACTTTGGACTTTTTGCCCAAACTGACCTTTGCATTACACTTAATTATTGACACTTCTGTACATCATTTCACAAAATCAGAGCTGCTGGGTCTTTGATCTTACAACCTTCGTCCATTATTTAACACAGATCCCAGTGGGCAACAGGCAAACGGCCCTCCTATAGCACTCTCCTGCTACAGTGGCCCACATGCAGCTTCTCTCCAAGGAGAAAACAGAAGCCCTCCCTTGATTAGCAAGCAGAAATAGTAAAAAAAAAAAGAAAGAAAGAAAGATGAAATAAAACCTAAGGATTAATAAAATGTAGCTTATCCAATGGAATTTCTTAAAATGTTTCCAATGAATAAGCCAGCTCTTGAAATAGATCAACACAAACAAATTTTCAAAGCAAAACAGAGAGAGGGAAAAGAAAGCAAGTAACAGACAAGAGGGGGACACATAAGAGTATCATACTTAAACAGGAAAAACAATAATATTAAATGATCTTATGGAGATAAAGGGGTTCAGAGCATGCTACCCCCAAAATATGCCATTCAGGCATAAGGATTATTCTGAGCTAAAAGTAAACAAAGAGAAACAGACACAAGAAAAACTCTCTGCTCCCAAGTACCTCTCTCTCCCCTTGTCCCTGACACACACATGCACAAACAAGGAAGGACAGGATGATTCTTCTTTCAATTTTATTTTATATGAAGTATAGCCGACTAACAACGCTGTGATAGTTTCAGGGGGACAGCAAAGGGATTCAGTCTTCCACATACTTGTACCCATTCTCCCCCAAACTCCCCTCCCCAAGGGTAGAATGATTCTTAATCAGGGGAGATAAATCTAGACTCACCACAGAAACAGCACCAGAGGGATCAATTCAAGGAACCTACTAACTAACTAGTCCCTACCTCCCATCAGTATCCCCCATCTATTTAACCTTTCACAATTTGCTCCCCCTAGAAGTCCTCTTCCTTCATCCTATCACTCCCCTACAAATTTATTGTTCTGTTAAGATGCTATTAAAGCCTGAGTTCTGATCATCTCTTTAAGTTACTCATCACTGAGTGCTGCCATGTGTGTGCACACTGCACCTGTTAATAAACTTTGTTTTTCTCTTTTTTTTCTCAGTCTAATTTGAAGGAACCCAGACAATGAACCGAAGATGGGTAGAGGAAAAGTTTTTCCTTCTGCAACAATGAGTTAACATATCAAAATAGTTTAAAAAATGGCATACCAAGTTTAGAACAGTGACTAGGTTAGACAGAGAGAGACATGAGTTTGGGGAAGAGGCACCAAGAGACTTCAACAGTATTAAGTACACCTTATGACCTTTATTTAAACATTGTGTGCATATGTGCTCAATCGTGTCCAACTCTTTGCAACACCATGAACTGTAGCCCACCAAGTTCCTCTGTAGACAGAAATTTTCCTGGCAAGAATACTGGAGAGGGTTGCCACTTCCTTCTCCAGGGGATCTTTCTGCCCAGGGATCGAACCTGAGTCTCCTGCCTTGGCAGGCAGATTCCTTACCACAGTGCCACCTGGGAAGCCCATTTAAACATTATCTGAGCAAATATAAAAAGAAAACAGCATTTGAAACTTCTTTATGTTGAACACACATGACTTGATAATAATCTCATCATTGCTGCTACTACTAAGTCGCTTCAGTGATGTCTGACTCTGTGCAACCCCATAGATAGCAGTCCACTAGGCTCCCCCATCCTTGGGATTCTCCAGGCAAGAACACTGGAGTGGGCTGCCACTTCCTTCTCCAATGCATGAAAGTGAAGAGTGAAAGTGAAGTCACTCAGTCATGTCCAACTCTTTGCAACCCCATGGACTGCAGCCTCCCAGGCTCCTCTGTCCATGGGATTTTCCAGGCAAGAGTACTGGAGTGGGGTGCCACTGCCTTCTCCCAATCTCATCATTACCCATTTTTAAAACAAAAAGAAAGCAACATTTGAAACTTCTTATTGGACACACATATGACTTGATAGTAATCTCATCATTACCCATTTTTAAAATATAGTTACGTACTTAACACAATAAATTTAATAACTATGCCTAATTCCATGAGTTAAGATGGATTTATTAATCAATAAAATACAAAAGAGCAAGCCAGAAATAATCTTCATCAGAAGTAAAAAATCAGATCTAAAAGAAATCTGGGATCATGCTGTGCCAATAGCTCACACTGTACATGAGTAACTGAGCTCTGGAGGACTTCCTACCCATGCTGCCAAGCTGTCACAGCCTTATCAAGCCAGCATGAAGCATCCACCCACGTGCTCAGGCCCTTCCAGCACACCAGCATTACAGCTGTGCACAACAGGTGAGCTCAGGGAAGCAGGGGAGGATACAGCTTTTCATCCATGAACTGTCTCAGGGCTGTGCCAGGTGGCTTGCTTTTATGTCAGGTTCACATTCATAAAACTTGTCTTTCTGCTCATTTCTAGCATGAGTGAGTAACTCTAGAAGTAATTTCCTGAAAATCAGGTATCTGTTTCACCTCATAAAAAGTGTGTGTGTTTGTGTGTGTGTGAGAGAGAGAGAGATACTTCACTCACGCAAGTGAGTCTCTGTGGTAGTCTCTGTGGCTTTGGGGTTCTAAGAACAGTCTTCATGCAAAGTGCTCACTGGAAAACAAATTCAGAACAGTGGAATAATACAACAGCCAGTGCTCAACCTTGTATTCTGGGGCCATTAATTGCTCAGCTAATCCCAGTCAATCATTTTATACACTTACACATGCCACCAGAGGAGATTACATGTAATCCTAAGAAAAGAGAAAATGCTAAGATACTTTTCTTCAGCAACCTTGCCCAAAGGTGTGAGAAGACTGTTTTCAAGAACTCCACCTCAAATGAGCTTGTGACCCTGAGTAAGTAAAACAGAGATATTAGTGAAGCAGAACACCAAATCTTCCAGGGTTGCGAGGATATAAACACAGAAGGTCTGTGAAGGCGTTCTGTTACATGTATTCAGCATGGCCATTACCATGAGTCACATGTGTCAGCTCAGATTCAGCTCCCCAATAGAGCCCTGCCACCTTCCCCACTCCATTCCCTTCATTTCCCAATTTGTCAGCTCTCCTTAAATATTCCTTGAAGTCCCTTCCAATAAATTCAGGAGAAAGCTTGCAAGGGGCCAACTTTATTTCAATCAACACACCTGTGCTCCTTCTAACAATCTAATAGCACTTAATAGTTTAGGATACATTTGCGTTTAATGGGATTTACCTGATAGAAATAGACGTCTCATGGCTCCTTTATAGCAGCAACTTTGAGTGACCTAGCTAACTCAATCTCACAGGTTCACCTGTCACCCTGGCACACTGAAGAAATGACTCGGAGTGTAGTAAATGATCAACCTTTGCTGGGGAAATTCCTGAGATCATCTGACATTTTGAAGGTTTACTGTACAGAATGATAATTGGTGTCTGCAAGGTTCCAAGTGCATTATCTGTGTTTAGAAGGAGACTTCATTCTTGTTGATGAATGAAATACTACTACTCTGGGGAGTGAGATCTTAGAATTGTCTATTAAGAAAGTTATCAACACATACAGTGTCCCTTTCTCATGCTTCCACCGGCAGAATTCCCACTTATAGGAGAAACTACATTCTCAAGTGTTATCTGATTGCCCAATATCCCATATAAATGTCCTACTTAGAAAAATAGACACCAGACCTTTTGATTCATATTAGTCATCTCTTCTCTTGCAATAATCTGAGTTTCTTTAGTCAGAGTTGGAAAGGCAGAGATTGCTAAATTTTACATATATCTGTATAAATAACCCACAGAAGTGAATCTTCAAGGCAAGCTTTCAGAAAATTAGATAACATGAAAACGAAACTTCAAAATAATTCCTGAAAAGAGAATTTATCCCACAGCATAGGATACATGACATTCACTTTGTTCCAGGAAACTTTCGAAAGAAATACTGTCATTCATTTGAAAAGTATGTCGTGATGACAGAAAAACCTGAAAAGCACACACAGATGAAAGGACTTACAAAATAGAAAATGTGACATTCAATATCTGAGCAGCAAATAAAATAATATTCTAATCATTCTATATCCTCTTAAAATTGAGGGATTCAAGAAAACCTAAGAAATCTCAAGAAACTTTAATCCAAATTATACTTCTTTCAAGAACCTAGAGTGAAATGTTATACAATATTACTACAAGTAAACACCTGGTCCAAACTAAAAGTTAACAGAGAAAATGAGAAATAAAACAACAAAATATGACGTACTGCTTGGTAATGCTGTGATGAAGCGTTCAGGAGCTGACAGTGAGAAACGGGCTTAAAAGGGTGAAGCTGAAGATCTGGTGGTCCATCTTTCCCCTACCATTCATTGACTTTTTACCTTCTTTACTTAAGTTAAATAAAATTATCAACCATTACAACCTTACGAGGCTATAGAAAAAAGAAAACAATGAACGTTTATGACATCCCTTTTCAATCTGATCTGGGATCAAGAAACAACACAGAAAGGCAAGATATGAGACGATGGTGCTCCATTACTTTCCATGTGGCCAGATTCAGCCAGCATCCAATGGCTATCCCAGGATAAATAGCCTAAATAACTTGCCCTGGGACTTCCCTGGTGGTCCAGTGGCTAAGACTTCGAGCTTCCAATGCAGGAGGCCAAGGTTCAATCCTTGGTCTGGGAAGTAGATCCTATATACTGCAACAAAGGCCCAATGCTGCTAAGTCACTTCAGTCGTGTCCAACTCTGTGCGACCCCATAGACAGCAGCCCACCAGGCTCTGCCATCCCTGGGATTCTCCAGGCAAGAACACTGGAGCGGGTTGCCATTTCCTTCTCCAGTACATGAAAGTGAAAAGTGAAAGTGAAGTCGCTCAGTCATGTCCAACTCTTTGCAACCCCATGGACTGCAGCCTCCCAGGCTCCTCTGTCCATGGGATTCTCCAGGCAAGAGAACTGGAGTGGGTTGCCATTGCCTTCTCCATACATCCCCAATAAATAAATAAATATCAAAAAATAATAATAATAATAACTTCTTTCCCTTGTTGGTTGTCAAGCTCTTTTCTGGAGGACCTCCTCCTTTGTCTCCAGTGGAGGACACTCCTCTCAGATCTCAGATCTGGATATCTGTGATTTCCACAGATCTTGCCATATTTGAGGCACCCAACCTTCCCAAGGCAGAGGAAACACCCAAAGGAAATACTGCCAAAATGATGGCTGGAGAAGTGACCTGCCACCTTGAGACCAAGTCCCCTCACAAAAGCAATGAGACTAGTAAGCATTACCTACTCTACAAGTTTAGAACAAAAGCTAAACAGAGTAGGGACACAGAAAGGAAGAACACAAGATTGGGCCAAAATGTCTAAACAGAACAGTCATGGCAGCACTGGAGAAAATAATAGTGAACGGAATACACTTGGTAGACCAGAAGTTGAGAAAAATCCCTGAAGAATGTCAGGCAAATAGGAACTAGACTGAAATAGAATCCCACATCTAAAACAACTAGGACAGGAATTGTACCAGAAGTGGAAGTAACAAATTATACTTTCAACTTGGAGGCTGGTACAGAAAGAGCACAGGAGGGGCCAAGGCAAGCATTCAGTTCAGTTCAGTTCAGTTCAGTTGCTCAGTGGTGTCCGACTCTTTGCAACCCCATGAATCACAGCACGCCAGGCCTCCCTGTCCATCACCAACTCCCGGAATTCACTCAGACAGAAGAATGTCAGGCAAATAGGAACTAGACTGAAATAGAATCCCACATCTAAAACAACTAGGACAGGAATTGTACCAGAAGTGGAAGTAACAAATTATACTTTCAACTTGGAGGCTGGTACAGAAAGAGCACAGGAGGGGCCAAGGCAAGCATTCAGTTCAGTTCAGTTCAGTTCAGTTGCTCAGTGGTGTCCGACTCTTTGCAACCCCATGAATCACAGCACGCCAGGCCTCCCTGTCCATCACCAACTCCCGGAATTCACTCAGACTCACTTCCATTGAGTCAGTGATGCCATCCAGCCATCTCATCCTCTGTCATCCCCTTCTCCTCCTGCCCTCAATCCCTCCCAGCATCAGAGTCTCTTCAAATGAGTCAACTCTTCACATGAGGTGGCCAAAGTATTGGAGTTTCAGCTTTAGCATCATTCCTTCCAAAGAAATCCCAGGGCTGATCTCCCTCAGAATGGACTGGCTGGATCTCCTTGCAGTCCAAAGGACTCTCAAGAGTCTTCTCCAACACCACAGTTCAAAAGCATCAATTCTTCGGTGCTCAGCCTTCTTTCACAGTCCAACTCTCACATCCATACATGACCACAGGAAAAACCATAGCCTTGACTAGACAGACCTTAGACAGCAAAGTAATGTCTCTGCTTTTGAATATGCTATCTAGATTGGTCATAACTTTTCTTCCAAGGAGTAAGCGTCTTTTGATTTCATGGTCACAGTCACCATCTGCAGTGATTATGGAGCCCCCCAAAAATAAAGTCTGACACTGTTTCCAGTTTCCCCATCTATTCCCATGAAGTGATGGAACCAGATGCCATGATCCTCATTTTTTGAACGTTGAGCTTTAAGCCAACTTTTTCACTCTCCACTTCCACTTTCATCAAGAGGCTTTTAGCTCCTCTTCACTTTCTGCCATAAGGGTGGTGTCAGCTGCATATCTGAGGTTATTGATATTTCTCCCGGCAATCAAACATGACTGAGTGACTGAACTGAACTGACTGATATGTGAAGTATATTTCTCAATAGCTTATGAATAAGTTTTATTTTTATTTTTGATATTTGTGTACTCTATGTCATGTGTATATATTTATATAAAATAAATATTGGTTTCACATATATTATGACCTGAATGTTTATGATTCCTCAAATGCATATATTGAAACATAATTCCCAATGGTATTTGGAGATGGAGTTCTTGGGAAATCATGAGATCATGAGGGTACAATCTTCATTAGTGCCTTTATAAATCAGATTCCAGAGAGCTCTTGCATTTTTTCTGACAAGTGAGGATTCAATGAAAAAACAGTCTGTAAACCAGGAAACAGGCTCTTTCCTCACACTAAATTTGTGGATGCCATGTTCTTGGACTTCTCAGCCTCTATAACTGTGAGAAATACATTTCTGTTGTGTATAAATTGCTCATCCTATGATTTTTGTTATAACAACCTGAATAGATAGACAACTTGAATAAAACAACATATGATTCTTTATATTTAGGCAAATTCTCAAGTTTCTGTAAATCCCATTGTAAAGTTGAGATCAGAATTTTTAAAGTCAGTTTATAATTCACTGCTTTAAAAGATTTTACTCAACTAAAAACATCAGCTCTGATCTTTTTCAGTTAAAAAAAATACTCTTTTCAAGATTAAAATGGACATGAGCACCTCCATTCTAACTTTTGTGTGCTCAAATATAAATTTATTGTAGATTCAGGCTACAAACTTAATAGAATGCTACTACAGGATGGCTATAACTGGTGAGGAACTTTGGGAATTTTAATTCTGGTTCTGTCACAAACCTGCTGTATGACCTTGGCAAGTTAATCTATGTCTCTGTATTTTTTATAGAAAAGATCACTGTTGTACCTAAGCACTTTGATAAATGTGTCCTCACTGTACAGTGTAATATATAAGGAAAATCATAGATTTACAGAATATATGGCTCAAAAGAGAACATAAGGGAGTGTTCTGTTTATGGTTAAAATCTCAAACAGTGCTGACTATAAACCACTAGTTATAGCATGGCAGAGTCAATGTCCATTTTGGATGGAGTCTCAAGCAAGTGGTATCTCTTTTAAAATTTAGATATAAAAATTCAATAAAAATTATTTCCCACACACTTTGATCATTAGGAAGAATGGTAACAAACTATGTATAATATTGTTTGCTCATTTCTCTTATATTTTATACACTATTTTACATATATCCAGTATATTGTTTATTACATCTTTGAAGATGGATTCAATGCATAGTCATGAGCTTTTTATTTAAAATCTGATTTCACATTTTATCTGTCTTTATATGTATTTCTAACAATATCTGAGACCTTGCCTCCATTTATACTAGAATCTCAACCACAAGCACATTGACTTAAAAGTTCAAGAAAACTTAGATTTTGCTCTCAGGCATGGAAGTATTGAAGAATTTAAATCTTAGGGTAATCTTACTTAACTTAGATTCACAGAACCTTATTAAGCATGCAGTATTCTTAAAAAGGTGGCTTTAATCAAGTAACGTATCTTTTCATTAACTTCCATATGTATATTTTCATTATAATTATACATCATGTACCCTTATGTAAAATATATTAAACATCCATTCAAGTATAAGAAATATTTTGATTCAGCAGAATTAGTTAATTTTGAGAAAAGTGTTAAGCCAACGTGGAAGGAAAATCTGTTCTTGGCAATAAACTCCCTAATCCCTGCTAAATATTTTTGACATGTGAAAATCAAAGATTACACAAATTGTATTGAAAAGAGAATTAGTATCTGTAGTAATTCTGGCTTAAAGGCTGCCTTCACTTATTTATGAAATATATATATATATATATATTGAGTGTGAGAATTTAAAGAAATATATTAAATCATCAAGCCTTAGCTATGAAGGTATTTTAATGAAATTCTTGGTATTGTATTATTTGAGTACTTCACATTACTACTTACTGATCCATTCACACATCCTTTTTAAAATCAATTTATTGAGGTATAATATATATGTAATGAGCTTCTCAGGTGGCACTAGTGGTAAAGAGCATGCTTGTCAATGAAGGAGACTTAAGAGATGCAAGTTTGATCCCTAGTCCAGAAGATCCACTGGAAGAGGGCACAACAACCCACTCCAGTATCCTTGTCAGGAGAGCCCAATGGACAGAGTAGGCTGGTGGGCTATTGTCCATAGGTTAGCAGAGTCAGACACGACTGAGGCAACTTAGCACACAAACATATATGCAGTAAGATGCATTTATTTTAAAGTGATTAGTCTTTAAATTTTGACAAATGTATTTACTTGCATGGATAGTACTCCCATAATGTTTCAGAATATTTTAACTGACTTGAAAATGCTCTCCTTCTCTATTATAATCATTGTCTCACACACCCTTTGTTCTAGGCAAGCACTTATCTGTTTTCTGTCAATCTAGATTATTTTTGTCTCTGTTAGAATTTGTTCAGCTTGTTGAATCTGTGAGTTTGTGATTTTCACCTAATCAAGAATTTTAACTGTCAATTGTGCCAGTAATCATTAGTTTCATCATAACTTTCATTTTTCTGATGAAGATATTAAGCCACCAAATGATTAGATGGCTTGGCTTCAATTCCATGACTAGCTAGAATCACAGTCACTCTCAATAACCAATCTTCTAACTTCTTGATCAGAGATTTCTCATCTTTATTAATATGTACACACCATAAGAATGAAAGTCATAATATGATGAAAATTCCAAGTAATGATTTCCTCTTATATTATGCTAAATATTATAAAATAAACTCTTCTCAACTTGATATCTTTAAAGGATTTTCTTTGTAAATTGAACTTGTATTTCAATAGAGGCTGGACTTTTAAATATTAATCATCAAGATTTTATTTTACCACCTTGGACTGAATTTGGGGTTGAAATGAATAATGAAAGTGTTAGTTGCTCAATTGTGCCTAACTCATTGGGATCTCATGAATTGTAGCATGCCAGATTTTTTTGTCCAGAAAATTCTCCAGGCAAGAATACTGGAGTGGGTAGCCATTTCTTTCTCCAGGCATCTTCCCAACTCAAGGATTGAACCTAGGTCTCTCAAAATTCTTTACAATCCAAATCACTAGAGAAGCTCTGTGATTAGAGTTAGTTATTATAAACATGAAACATTTCTTCAATAATGCTATGATAACAGCCACCAATCTATTTTCACTAAAATAGTGACATACTTAAAATCAAAGGACAGCTGCCTTTTGTTTATGTTTTCAAAATGTTTAAAAAGTTAACATTTGGTTTCTTTGCCAAATTTACTCTTTTTATGTAACTAAGTTACTGAAAAGTGTGTGAAAGTGTTAGTCACTCAGTTGTGTCTGGCTCTTTGTGACCCAATGGGCTGTAGCCCACCAAGCTTCTCTGTCCATTGAATTATCCAGGCAAGAATACTGCAGTGGGTAGCTATTCCCTCTCCAGGGGATCTTCCAGAACCAGGGCTCAAACCCAGGACTCCAACATTGCAGGCAGATTCTTTACTATCTGAGCCACCAGAGAAGCCCCAACTAAATTACTAGCCCTCTTAGTCTCACTTAGTTATCAGAATAATGGCCAAAAAGACAATTCTGCATAAAGGCAACTTGGTTCTAAAACTCTGTCTCTTAAAATCAGAATATATTCTGACAACTTTCATAGTGGCTCAAGAAGTAAAGAATCTACCTGCAATGAGGGAGACCTGGGTTCAATCTGTGGGTTGGAAAGATGCCGTGGATGAGAGCATGGCACCCATTCCATTATTGAAAATTCCCATGGAGAGAGGAGCCTGCTGGGCTACAGTCCATGGGGTCACAAAGTGTCAGACACGACTGAGTGACTAAGCACGTTCTGACAACAAAGTATTTTACAGTATATTAAAACTGAAAATAATAAATAGCAAAGGGAATTCTAAGTATGACAATAAGCAAAAGATATATGCTAAACCATATGTGTACTACTGTGTATCAAATAAATGACAATGAAATAGAGACAAAAATATGTTAAGCCTGTATGTTGTAACACATTTGTTAAGAAGAATTATGAATTTTTCTTCATTCCCTTGTGACCCTTTCTTCATCTGGAAACTAAAATTAAGTTTATAGTAAAATATTTTAACTTTAAGGATACTTCAGTTCAGTTCAGTTGCTCAGTCGTGTCTGACTCTTTGCGACCCCATGAATCGCAGCACGCCAGGTCTCCCTGTCCATCACCGATTCCCAGAGTTCACTCAAACTCATGTCCATCAAGTCAGTGATGCTATCCAGCCATCTCATCCTCGGTTGTCCCCTTCTCCTCCTGCCCCCAATCCCTCCCAGCATGAGTCTTTTCCAATGAGTCAACTCTTCGCATGAGGTGGCCAAAGTACTGGAGTTTCAGCTTTAGCATCATTCCTTAGGGACTCTCAAGAGTCTTCTTCAACACCACAGTTCAAAAGCATCAATTCTTCGGTGCTCAGCCTTCTTCACAGTCCAACTCTCACATCCATACATGACTATAGGAAAAACCATACCCTTGACTAGATGGACCTTGGTTGGCAAAGTAATGTCTCTGATTTTGAATATGCTATCCAGGTTGGTCATAACTTTTCTTCCAAGGAGTAAGTGTCTTTTAATTTCATGGCTGCAATCACCATCTGCAGTGATTTTGGAGCCCAAAATAATAAAGTCTGACACTTTTTCTACTGTTTCCCCATCTATTTCCCATGAAGTGATGGGACCGGATGCCATAATCTTCGTTTTCTGAATGTTGAGCTTTAAGCCAACTTTTTCATCTCCTCTTTCACTTTCATCAAGAGGCTTTTGAGTTCCTCTTCACTTTCTGCCATAAGGCCATAAAAAATGTAAGTGGTGTCATCTGCATATCTGAGGTTATTGATGTTTCTCCCAGAAATCTTAATTCCAGCTTGTGTTTCTTCCAGTCCGGCGTTTTTCATGATGTACTCCGCATATAAGTTAAATAAGCAGGGTGACAATATACAGTCTTGACATACTCCTTTTCCTATTTGGAACCAGTCTGTTCTTTATTAGGCAGGTAGAAAATGAAGATGAGTATATTCCAGGGACTAACTTCCTCCAAACCTACATCCCCAGAAGTCAAGCTCCCACTCTTCTCAGAAAAATGGGCATCCATGTAGAAATGGCAATCATAAATAAACATCCTTATCTGGAACCTAAAGAAGAGATTCATGGGGAAAAAGATAGGAATCTGGAAATTACTCTCTGATTAATTCTGTACTGAATTCTGTACTGTGATGAAATGACAGAATGATGAGACTGTCAGAAATGATGGGACAACTGAAAACATGAGGTTTTAGCATTTGAAGCAGAGAATACCAAGTTGTAATTCCTAAGGAACTTAACCAGTTAGGACAGATAGAGGAAGAGAGACCAGTAAAGGCTTCTGAGAAGAGATGCCAGAGATGAGGGAGGAGGTAGCAGTGTGAGAGGGTGAAAACAAAAGAATACAAATGTGTTTTAAAGAGTTATGAAATAACGCCATTTGCAGCAACATAGACAGAACTAGATATTATCATACTAAGGGAGTCCAGTCAGACAAAAATATCACGTCATTTATACATGAAATCTAAGAAAATGATATAGATAAACTTACTTACAAAACAGAACTACAGTCACAGACATAGAAAACAAATACAGTTTCTAAAGGGGAACACAAGGGATAGAGGAGGGATAAATTAGGAATTTTGGATTAACACATACACAGCATACATACATAACAGATACACATATACCATAAGACATATACTACATATATAAACAATCAACAAGAATTTATGTATAGCACATGTGACTACATTCAATATATTCTAATAAACAATAAAGGAAAATAATCTGAAAAAGAACATATATATGTGTGTATGTATGTGTGTATATATATACAATATATATGTACACATCTTATATATATATATAACTGATTCACTTTGCAGTACAACTGAAACTAATACAACATTGTAAATTAAACACAATTTTTTAAAAAATGTAAGATTAATCATCTCTATAGAATTTTGTGGGAGGTAAAGTGAGAGAAGAAGAGAAATACAGAGATAAGACTTCAAAATTTCGAATGTTAGAAAGTTATATAGCACCTCTCTTCAGGAGTTATGCACATATCAAAATATGGTTGGAATTGACTGAGAGGTAGAAGCAAGGTGGCAAAGAAGAGAAACCACAGTACACCACTCTTTGAGGATGTTTATTGTTCTAGGGAATAAACTTATTCATAGGAGCTGGAAATAGGGTCAGGACAGCTTTAGTTTGCTTTTTGAGGAGGGACAGTATCACTTGTCCACAAGCTTTCAGAATGAGCCCATTGGAGAAAGGTTTCAATGTGTAAGAGCAGGAAGAAATAATTAATGAAAACCATTCCTAAAAAGGGAGAAAGAGCACAATGGAGCTTTTGATCTTGTATAACAGGAAGAAATAAGTAGGAAAGAACAGACAAAATTGTAGATTTGATGGTGGAGTAAATAGTGACTCTGTGATAGTGAAGTGGGTAAAGAATCTGTCTGCAATGCAGGAAACACAGGGATATGAGTTTGAGCCCTGGGTTGGGAGGATCCCCTGGAGGAAGAAATGGCAGCTCACTCCAGTATCCTTGCTTGAAAAATCCCATGGACAGAGGATCCTGGTGTGCATGGACAAGTAGTGATTATTGTCTGATGAATGATATTTACTCTATGAAATATGAGACAAGATCATTAACTGAAGATGAAGTAAAATTAGCAATTTCTGTAGACTGCAGAGAGCTTTTTTTTTTCTTCTTCCTCTTCAGCTATGCTAAAACCTGAGACTTTAATTTCAGACATTAAGAGCAGCCCATTATTTTGGCCTTGAATATGATATAGGAATAGAAAGAAACTGAAGAGAATGCTGGGGATAACTTTAGTGTTATATTCTCTTACACAAAGCCAAATTACACTAGAAGCATTGAATTCAATCTCGTAGCTTCTGCCTGATTCTTTCTTTTTATTCCCTTTGCAATTCTGCTTCCAAAAAAAAAAAAAACTGTGTTTCTGTGTACATGTGTGCACACACACAATGTAAGACCATTGCATATAAGCAAGAATATTTCCATAAAACTAGTTATTTATGCAGAGTTGGGTGGAGGGTTATTCCCGACCAACAAGAACAATAAGAAGGATAATGTTATGTTAAATACCTAATACTCATGTAGTCATCATTTTCAAAGTGATTTTTAGGTGCTACATTTTTTCACACCCACATTATCATGCCTTTTCAATAGACACAGTCACTTTTTGAAAAATAGAACATCATGTTGTACTTTGTAATATACCACTGGCACCCAGAGTATGTTTCATCAACTGTTCACCATTGGCCTTTTATATGGATATTTTTGGCCTAAAAATAGTGAACAGGTGGCATGGAGGTAAGAAGCCATGTGGGTGTTAATGTGGCATCACTTTCTATAGAATAAGAGGAAGCTTTTCAGAATCTCAGGCTGCCAATCTACTCAGTTGGCAACTGTAGTCTAAACTGGAACACAATTTTGAGAGCAGGCATGTTGCCATCTTAACAGATGGCTGTTAGTATTGACAGCCAAGTGATCATGTATGTACATCAGTTGTGGGTGTTGAAAGCAAGCTGTTCATTTAAGAAGGTCAAACAGCAGTCTGTCCAGAGTTCCCACAAATAACATTAAAAGTGATAGCTGTCTATTTCTTATAGTAGATTAATTTTCTTCTTATTTATGTTCTCATACAATTAGATTATTCAGCTTGAGAATCTCATATTGCAATCAATGACATTGAAATCAATGGCATAGTACTCAGTGGCATAGCAGATTCCCTGAATATGGATAAGTAAAATAATTGATTTGATAGCCAAAAAAAGTAGGTAGAGGGTTCTTTAATGTGACATAGAGTGAGTGGGAGTTGAAAGTAAATTACATGAAATATAATTTTCAAATAAGATGCTTCATTTGGTTAATTTATTTTCAAACAGCCCTCAAGGTTCCACTAAACTGACTAGGCTTAGTATTTATTAATTTTGTAAAATCAGCACATTATAGATGCTGTAAAAGTTCTATAGAGTATTCTCACTAGCAGATTTTTATCCCTAAATAGGCTCAATTCAAATACTATCAATCTACAAAGGCATAGTCATACAATTTCAAACGAATAATCAAAAATATCACAAGACATACTAAAAATCCCTTCTTGCAAATTACATTCAAGTGAGTTAAGCCAGCTAGAGGTAAGAGGGACCCCTGACAGATAACTAGCAACAAGGGAAAAAAAAAAAAAACGAAAACAAGCAAGCAAGCAAACAAACAAAAATACAAGTATCCAGAAGAGTACAAGTAACTGAGTCCTACAAACAGCATCGTGAGGTTTGAGCCAGGTCTTTCTCCAGTTAAACCTTATGTGAACACCCAACGAATCTGACTGTTATCTTGACTACAAATTTATCAGAGATTTTGAAGCAATGTCTTACATACTAAGTCACTTCACTTGCGTCCGACTCTTTGTGACCCCATGGACTGTAGCCTGCCAGGCTAAATCTGTCCATGAGATTATCCAGGCAAGAATACTGGCATGGATTGCCATTTAGTCCTCCAGGGAATCTTCCTGGCCCAGGGATCAAACCCACATCTCTTACACCTCCTGCATTAGCAAGTGGTTCTTTACCACTAGAGCCACCTAGGAAGCCCAGGGATTCCTGACTCACGGAAATTTAAATTAAAAATTGTGTGTTGATTGAGACCACTTAGTTTGTGGTAATTTGTTAAGGACAAATTCATAACTAGTTATATAATGTTTATTCATAAATGAATGAAAAATGCAGTGAATGAAGGAATCTGTAGAACTACAAGGGTTAGAGAATTTTACAGAGGAGATTTTCTTTGAAATGATGCAATAGATGTTGTCTGCATTCCTAGAAGACAGAGAGAGGTATGTTCCATTAAGAAAATGTCATGAGTATTAGAAAGAACATTAAATGATATGGAGATAAAAATGAAGATTGATATCCCAAATCCCACACTTTTGTTAACTTTCTTTTTTATATTTGAATCTCATCAAGTTTTGGAGTTATTGGTATGTAGTAGATTCTCAGTAAGTTTTCCAAATAATTGCAAAAGATGAAAAATTGGCAGAATAGTTTGTGGATGATAGGAAATAATAATACTGACATGCTAGATAAGAGATGATTTTGTGAATACTTTATTAAATATGACAATATTATTTGATAATACTTATCACAAGAATAACGGAAAATTCCTTGATATTTCCTATGAGTGATAAGCAAGTGATTTATATGCATTATATATATACTATATATATATATGCATTGTATATATATTTATACTTATTAGCATGGTAAGATATAAAGATGTTAGACTGATAGTGCAATATGTTTTACTGTTGAAAGAAGATGAACTGAGGTTTAATCACAGAGTTTCTGACCTCAAAAATAAACTTCTTTACCAATAGAAAAGCTAAACAAATGATGAAAAAATAGAAAGCATGGGTAGTAGAGTTTTGAATTAGCAATTGAATAAAAATGAAAATAATCATAAAAATATACATTTGTGTTATAATCATAGCTCTTTCACTATAGAATGATGCAATTAAAAATCCTTTCATCTCTAGAATAAGAATGGTTTAATAAATAACTTAAATTTTCCATTCAAAAATTCCATAATTTTAGAAAAACATGTGAGGCTATTTTGAGATCTGTGAGTTAGGAATTTAAACATAGTATATATACATGTATGTAATTTCTACTTTAAGATTTTGAATTAACTTTTACCAAAGGTTACATTATTTTATATTGCACTTTTATTTCCATCTGTTATTTCATTTGACAGTTTTTAAACATAGTGTGTTTTAAGTACAGTAAAATGAGGTATTTTTATATCCTAGGAAATCAGGAGAAAATGACTATAAGTGTTCCTTAAATGTAAACGGGGAAGGTAAAGAACTGTGCAGAGGGAAGGACTGTGTTTGAAGCAGAGGGATGCCTGTCTTCTTATAGAGGGAATAGAAGGAAAGATACAATTATGAATTCAAGTGCCAGAATTTTGTAGAGCTACTATATTATGACTTTTATTTGTCATATGAAGTAAATATGTTGGTTTATAGCTCCCATAAAGAAAGAAAAAATGACTTTGATTTGTCATATGAAGTAAATATGTTGGTTTATAGCTCCCAAAAGAAAGAAAAAAATTTAAAGAACTTTGTCTGAAATGAATTGAACTAATCATGAGCAGTGGACAAGGAATCAAGTTCCTTGAGGATCATTTAAAAAGAATATCTGAGATTAAGAACTAGTTCTCATTACTGTATGAATGTATAGCATAATGTAACCTATTTGATTTTATCCATCAACATTTAGTTGGATAGGAGCAGGTTTAGAGAAATTACATGAAGAGATTTTATACATGAGTAGTTATTGATTGGGAAGTTACAAAATAATAGAGGGACAAATAAGTTAACTAAAAAAGAAGTTACAATGGAGTATTGAGTGAGTGAGTGAGTGAGTGAAGTCGCTCAGTCGTGTCCGACTCTTTGCAATCCCGTGGACTGTATAGCCTACCAGGCTCCTCCCTCCATGGGATTCTCCAGACAACAGTGCTGGAGTGGGTTGCCATTCAGCCATTAAAAAGAATACATTTGAATCAGTTCTAATGAGGTGGATGAAGCTGGAGCTGATTATACAGAGTGAAGTAACCCAGAAAGAAAAACACCAATACAGTATACTTACACATATATATGGAATTTAGAAATACGGTAATGATAAACCTGTATGCAAGACAGCAAAAGAGACACAGATGTATAGAACAGCCTTTTGGACTCTGTGGGAGAGGGAGAGGGTGGGATGATTTGGCAGAGTGGCAGTGTAACATGTATGATATCATAAGGAAACGAATTGCCAGTCTAAATTCGATGCAGGATGCAGGATGCTTGGGACTGATGCATGGGGATAATCCAGAGAGAAGGTGTGGGGCAGGAAGGGGGAGGTGGGGGTCGGGATTGGGAGTTCATGTACACTCGTGGCTGATTCATGTCAATGTATAGCAAAACGAATACAGTATTATAAAGCAAAAGACATTAAAAAATAAAAATTAATTTTAAAAAGTGATACAGGAATTTCAGTTATTAATAATAATAATAAAGACATATCCCATGATGGTAAAAGGCTATCACTGGAGATTAGGATATTTGACACAATAACTTTAAGAATGTTTTAGTTCCTAGTGATCTAAATGTAACCATAGGATAGATGACAAAAATGTAATGGGAAAATTTATTTATAGGAGATTTTTTAAAATTGAGAATATCAAATCATTCTAATGGATTAGAGAGGGAAATAGGAAGACAATGGATGAATAAAGATAATAACTACAAGATAGTATGATAGCACAATGAAAAACTGTAGACAGACGTATGAGCTTCCCAGGTGTCTCAGTGATAAAGGATTTACCTCCCAATGCAGGAGACGTGGGTTCAATCCCAGGGTCAAGAAGATCCCCTGGAGAAGAAAATGGAAACCACTCCTGTATTCTTGCCTGGAAAATCCCATGGACAGAGGAAACTGGCAGGCTACAGTCCATGAGGTAGCAAAAGAGTCAGACACAACTTACCAATTAAACAACAACATCAACAGAGAGAGTACATCAAAGTTGTACACTCACCAAAGAACAGTGAATTTTGCAATGATGGAGGAGAAATAGTTTGTGAATAAAGAGCAGAGTAATCTTGTATCCCATTATGAAGTCTATGTCGCATGAAGAATAAAAAGCCTCATTTTACATGAACTGAAAAGAAAGCAGCATGCTCAGTTAAGAAATAGAGTTGGAAGGAATTTTTGGACCAGAAAGTTAAGAGTACTGTTTAAGATATTGACACTGGAGCAGAAGATATAATGTTGATAATAGCAGCATAAGCAACTGGGGGGATGGAGAGAAAACTCCATCATGAAGAAAAGAACTTTAAAAGTACAAGACGGATGTTCGAAGAAACTGATATGTTGAGCCTTGACCAAAACAATAGTGATAAGTGGTTAGTCTTGAAGTTTTCTTGCAGAACAGAGAAGACCTTTAGGCCTAGTGAAATACAGCAGAAGCCTGGTAGTGACAGGCCAGAAATTATGGTATGGAGCTGGGCATTACTTTTCCTGAGTTAGTACAGCGAGGCTGTCACCAAGACTCAAATATCTTGCAGACATGAGAAGACAGTGGCTCCATCTGGCCATTACTCACCTCATCTTTGTTGGGGCAGCCTTCTGGGGTTGGATATATGGGTTCACCTGGTTTGTCATTTGGTCAGGGTCCTGCTTTATCTGCAAGAGATGTTGCAGTGATTACAAAATTTTCATTCTGTAAAATAATTGCCACAATAGTTATTTCAGTGAGTCAGAGAGAATTGCAATAATATACAGGAAAGCAGGCTGAGGAAAGATTTGTATACCATATGCTTCTACTACTTGATTAGTGTTTCAAATTCAGTTGTAAAAGCCAAACCACAAATGGACACATGATCAGTTAAACGATCCATGGCATGCAGAAGGAAAGCAGAAACATTAAGTATTCTAAACTCCCTCATTTTTAAAGAAAAAAAAATATTCTTTTGATATTAAGAACTGAGAAAATGTTCAGTTCTTAAGAAATGAGCTCCCTTTAGAAAAAAAAGATGATGGAAAAATGAAAAAAATTCTCTAATTCATCCCTACAAATGTTAGGAAAAATATTTTGAAAATATATGCATAATATCCTTGTCTATGCACCAATTTATTTGTAGTAAAAATGGAATTACAGATAGTATACAGTAACTAGCTAGGCACTGAGCAATATATGTACTTTAGCAATCAGCAAGGCATAGGGGCTTCCCTGGTAGCTCAGTCTATAAAGAAACTGCCTGCAGTGCAGGAGACCCAGGTTCAACCCCTGGGTCAGGAAGATGCCTGAGAAGGAAATGGCAAGCCACTCCAGCATTCTTGCTTGGAGAACCACGTGGACAGAGGAGCCTGGTGGGCTACAGTCCATGGGGTCACAAGAGTAGGACACAACTTAGTGACTAAACCACCAAGGCAAGGGTCAGGTTATTTTGGAACAATGATAAGATCTGAACAGAAGACCTAGTAAAGTTATTACAGCAGAATGGAAGTATCAGTTCAGTTCAGTTGCTCAGTCGTGTCCGACTCTTTGCGACCCCATGAATCGCAGCACGCCAGGTCTCCCTGTGCATCACCAACTCCTGGAGTTCATTCAGACTCACGTCCATTGAGTCCATGATGCCATCCAGCCATCTCATCCTCGGTTGTCCCCTTCTCCTCTTGCCCCCAATCCCTCCCAGCATCAGGGTCTTTTCCAATGAGTCAAGTCTTCACATGAGATGGCCAAAATACTGGAGCTTCAGCTTTAGCATCATTCCTTCCAAAGAAATGCCAGGGTTTATTTCCTTCAGAATGGAAGTATACTCAAGTGTAAGATCTTACCTTCTACAGGAAGCAAATCTATTCCAATAATATAATTAATGAATAATCATGGTCCCAAAATGCTATGCCATGGTGATTGTTGGAGAAGGCAATGGCACCCCACTCCAGTGTTCTTGTTTGGAGAATCCCAGGGACTGGGGAGCCTGGTGGGCTGCTGTCTATGGGGTGTCACAGAGTCGGACATGACTGAAGTGACTTAGCAGTAGCATGGTGATTGTACATAATATTTTAGCTCAGAAAATATTCAAATAATGACCCGGTATACATACATATATATATATATATATATATATAAATCAATTAAATTCTCACAGAGTCTCATTTAACAATACGGTTATGTTAAAACCTTCAAAATGAAGGCTGTAAATTGGACCCTCACGTAACGATTGTGTTGGATTTTTGGAAGATATATAATGAAATGCTTGAAAAACATTGATGGGGAGAATGGTTTTGCTTTTAG
Source organism: Aepyceros melampus (assembly GCA_006408695.1). NCBI lineage: Eukaryota > Metazoa > Chordata > Mammalia > Artiodactyla > Bovidae > Aepyceros > Aepyceros melampus. The sequence continues at coordinate 127,403 of SJXQ01002752.1, forward strand.
AACAATTCATGATAATCTCGGTTTCAGACACAGTTAGAGATCAATAATAGGAGTCTGTTGAAGCCACCCTGTTGTGGGAAATAACACCATATAATTGGAATAAAGACAAATATCTGTTGTCCTAATTGTAATAGGAAGGGTCTTTGAGTTTGGCATTTTCAGAATTAAAATTACTTTTAAACAATTTTTACAATTTAGAATGGAGAGTTACAGTACAAAATTTAAAACTGCATTTTTGTGTATTTCTAGGGAAAAAATTGTCTGATTTTTGAAAGGCAGCATTTTATATGATGATTTGGTGAATAGAGGTTCTGGTCACAGAGACAGGCTATTATGACCATTGTACTCATTCCACATTGAGATGAGATGGCCTGAACAGGTGTGATGGAATTGGCATAGAGAACAATAGGTGAAGTTGAAATGTACATCACAGAAATTCAGGACAAACATTTGTAACCTGGTATCAGAAACCCTGGGGTAGAGGAAGCAGGCAGTGCCAAGCTATAGCTTTAAGTTTCAGTACACACACATACATATTGATTGTTATTAGCAGTGGCATCCACTGCATGCATTTGCCTGTGTGGACAGGAGATAAGCTTAAAACAACCATTCAAATGAACTCAAAATGCTGTTCCACCGAATCTGAAATATCCTAATGTAACTTTGAAATAAATAATAGTATGTGTATATATATATGTATGTATATGTGTGTGTATATATATATATATATATATTCTTCATTTCTGGAAAAACAAAAGCTTCCTTGGATGGGAAATGGACATATCTGTGGCAGAGCTCTCCTCTCCTGAGATGCACACACACTGTCTGTACCTGGCGGCATTTCATGGGACCTCTTCTTAGAGTCATAGGTTGTTTTTGCTGGTTCCTGTGAGATTCCTGCCACACTTAATTGAGCATGGCTTTTGCACAATTATTCCTCTTGGAGCTGCTTACTTCTTGAGGAATACTACGTCAGCAATCTGGGGAATATTTACTAGGTGAATGGGTAATATATTTGTGGACTAATAAGCTTAGACTCCTAAATACTATGAAATTAAGACAACTGAACCACAGTGTACCCCCTAGTCAATGACACTATTACAAATACGGAAAGAAATCCTCGACATAAATACAAGAGCTGATTAGTCTTTGAGTACTAATGATGTTGCACAGATTTGTTGAGGAATAATGCATATAAAAAAACTTGCAGAAATACAGAATCATATTCATATTTTGGTACTTAGGAAGTGAAGTTTAAACCAAATATAGACCTCATTGCTTTGCTTTTTTTGCTTTAGTTATATTTATTTCAAATATATAACACTACAATAATTAAATTTAGTATGACTTAAAATGTATTCTTGCATTATTTTGGGCTTCCTTGATAAATCAGTTGGCAAAGAATCCGCCTGCAATCCAGGAGACCCCAGTTTGATTCCTGGGTGGGAAAGATCCACTGGAGAAGGAATAGACTACCCACTCCAGTATTCTTGGGCTTCCCTTGTGGCTTCCCTGGAGGAAGGAAAGGCTACCCACTCCAGTATTCTGGGCTAGAGAATTCCATGGACTGTGTTGTCCGTGGGGTTGCAAAGAGTCAGACACGACTGAATGATTTTTCACTTCGCTGCACTATTTTATGCTCAAATGATCCAGCTGAGAGTATCACATAGTATGAATTCCTTCAAAGTGACAAAAAGTACTCAGCATTTGCTAAACAGCATTTTGTCCATTGAAGAATAAATTCCATTTCTCTATCTTGTTCTTTTCCTTCTTAGGACTAATTGTGTTGATAACATTCCATAATGAAAATACAACATTTATTTCTCATAGAATTTTCTTCTTCCAATTTTTAATCATAACAAATCTTTAACCATCTCTAATTGTTAGGAGAGACTGGGTCGGGAAGATCCTCTGGAGAAGGAAATGGCAAACAACTCCAGTATTCTTGCTTGGAGAATCTCATGGACTGAGGAGCCTGGTGGGCTGCAGTCCGTGGGGTCACAAAGAGTCGGACATGACTGAGTGAATTTATTTACTTACTTACTTCAGTAAAGCAAGATAGAATAGAGCAGAAAAAGTAAGGAAGCCAAAAACATTTATAATAGTTGACAATATAGACAGTCACCAGGATATGTGACTGTATTGCAAAGAGATATGTCTTTGCAATAGATAATCAAGCCCATATGATATGTAGGAAAAATTCTCAGTATCATTTGATTCAGAATGCTCATTTGATCAGCAATTGTCAATAACAGAGCTAAATTTCAAATCACAATAATATTTCAATATTAATGATATCAAACTAGGTAAATCTGTGGAGTACTTATGGTCATAAACATTTTGTTCACATGATGAAGTATGCCCTATAGTTCTGCTTGTTTTGATAGAAATAAAATGAGAAACAAAATCTTAAATGACTTACTCATCCTTATGCATCAAGTGCTCTAATTTCTAAATAAATGTGTTTTTAAAATCTTTTAAATGTCCAAAGAAATAATAAAGTATGATGTAAAATGGTAAAACCTCTTGTGCAGCTTTTAATTCAAATTTTAAGAAAAAAATGGAACACTAACCATACATTTTAATTCTTAATACATTCCTCTAAAAATTGGTCTTAGATGCTCTTTTGGAATTTTAGTATTTACAGTGGAGAGATTAGGGTATTTAATAAAAATTTTTATTTTAGAGATGGAAAAATGTGCACAAGAAAGCAATATCTACATACTTAGTTATTAGCATATTTATGATTGAAATGCCTGTCATTAACTGCACTAATTTTTACATGTTTATTTGTGTGGTTAGTTATATGCTCAAATTTCCAGTGTTTGTAACTAAGAACCCTGATTAACAGGTTTAGAAAAATCAAAAAAATATCCTTTGATCCCAGAATTACCTGAAGATTTTATTTCATTTACAATAAAGCAATTTAAAAATATAATCTATATTTCCATTCAATTTTCTTGACTTTTAGTTTCTAATTTAACCAAATTTAGACTCCTATCTTTAAATGCTTGCCATATTTTTTCCTCCCTACAAGGAAATTCAAAGCAGAGTTTTTGATACTATCAAATCCATTACACCCTACTTCTCTTTCTCGTTTTTTTCAATTTTCCTTAGTAGGTTGTGCCACTAATTACTCAGGCAATCAGGCAAACCTCCCAGATATCATTCTTAGTTCTTTGTTTTCCTTTAACCAACAATCAATTCATTATTGTCCTAGGCAAATCTTCCAAAACTATTTAGGGATCTTAATCACTTTTTTCTTGCCAGCTACATTGCTATCACCCTACTTCAAGCACTCATCTCCTCTGACCTGTATTGTGTTATTACAACAGTCTGGTAGCTGATCTTCCTGAGAGTAACCTTTGCTTTTGACATGGGGGCCAGAGTTATATTATTACATCTAACTTGGAGTCATTAATTTATAAAGAATATTTAAAGCCATAAGATGAGGCAAAGAGCTCCTAAGAAATAATTATAATGTAAGTGAAGAGGGATTAAAAAGTTAACATGGATTAACTCTAAGGCATCCTAACGTTTAGAGGACAAGAAGAGGATAAGAGACATAAAAGAGTTCAGAAATAACCAGTGACATACCAGGAAAACCAGGATAGTTGGACTTTTCTAGAGGCTCAGATGGTAAAGAATCTTCCTGCAATGCCAGAGAACCAGGTTTGATCCCTGGGTTGGGGTGGTCCCCTGTAGAAGGGAATGGCTATCCACTCCAGTATTCTTGTCTGTGGAATCCCATGGACAAAGGAACCTAGCAGGCTACTGTCCGTGGGGTCGCAAAGAGTCAGACACAATTGAGCAACTAACACTTATGTCTCCAAGAAACATTGACAAAAGTTTTCCTAAAATCAAGAGTATGTTCATTTCTGTCATGTGTGCTGCATTTTCCAAGAAGATAACTGATACACCTGGATGGGGGGGGGGGACAATTATATTGGTAACAAACTTTTGTCAAGTTACCAACAAATGTATTTTTGTTGTTGTTTTTCCCACATCCAAGTGTATCATCAATGAAATAGTAAGGACAAGAATATTTGTGGTGAAGAATTACTGACAACAAATAGAACCATACCTATGACGACTTTGTTTTTATGAGAGGATTACAGATTGCAGTGGCAGCTGGAAAAAGAGTAGGAGTCTTGGGGGGATTTCTGTTTGTCTTCTAAGGAAGGTGTTATTTTGGTGTATTTGTATGCTAATCACACTTGTCAGGTAGGGAGAAAGAAATCAGTGATTTAGGAGAGAGAAGTAATTTGTATAAAAGCACAATTCTTTATTAGTTGAGACGTGAAAAGGCTCAGGGCGTAAGTGGAGAGATAAGCCTTGGGTATGAGCAGGGATTGGTCATCTTTTATAGCAGCATAAATATTTGTGTAGATATTATAGTTACTCGAGAAATAGAAGGAAAAATTAGTGTCATCAGGTGAAAGAAGATTTCAATTAGAGTAAGAAAGGGAACACAAGGTGGAGAGAAGAGATAGAGTAAGTACATAGAAGAATTTTTAGAAGATGGTCTATAAATCTTTATGAATACAATGAAGAATGCCTGGCAGGGCACCAGGAGGAGGCATGAAAGAGCTGGGAGAATCCTAATAGCTCACTGTCTGTCTGTGTGCCCAACAGATACATAGCACAGAAAAGCAGATACGTTGAAATTCTGAGAATGTTAGATAGCCTTCTTCACAGTTTCTGCCTCTGAATTAGAAATTTAAAAGCAAAATTGAGAGAAAACTGGACATCATAAAGAAGACATGACTGACTCCATGGATTTGAGTTTGAATAAGCTCTGGGAGTTGGTGGTGCACAGGGAAGCCTGGTGTGCTGCAGTGCATGGGGTCACAAAGAGACAGACACGACTGAATGACTGAACTGAACTGAACCTATTAGAGGACCAAATCCAGAACACTGACAGTACCAAATACTGGCAAAAATGTGGAGCAAAAGGAAATCTCTACCATTCCTACAGGAAATGCAAATGAATATGGTTAATTTAGAGAGTTTTGAAGTTTCATATAAAACTAAACTTGTTCTTGCCAGACGATCTAACAATAATATTCCTAGCATTTACCTCAAAGAGTTGAAAATTTATGCCCCCGAAGGACCTTTACATGGATTTATGAATGATTTATCATAATTGCCTAAACCTGAAAGCAACTAGGATTTCTTTCAATAGGTGAGATATACATCTAGACAATGAAATATTATTCAGGACATAAATGAGCTATGAAATTATGATAAAACATGTTTTAAGCCAAACAACAAGGAAAAAACTTAAATGCCTGTAATTTAGTAAAAGAAGCCAATCTGAAAAGAATGCATGCTGTATAATTTTAACTATATAATATTTTGGGACAGGAAAACTATGGAGACAGTAAAAAGGTAAATGGTTGTCAGATATTGAGGCAGGGAATCAGCTCAGTTCAGTCATGTCTGACTCTGTGACTCCAGGTACTACAGCACACCAGGCTTCCCTGTCCATCACCAACTCCCAGGACTTACTCAAACTAATGTCCATTGACATGAGTAACGATGTGGGATGCAGGATGCTTGGGACTGATGCACGGGGATAATCCAGAGAGATGGTGTGGGGCGGGAGGAGGGTGGTGGGGGTCGGGATTGGGAGTTCATGTACACTCGCGGCTGATTCATGTCGGTGTATAGCAAAACAAATACAGTATTGTAAAGCAAAACAAACTAAAAAATAAAAAATTAATTTAAAAAAGTACTTTTATTTGTCTCTCTACAGTTAGCATAATCGAAAGATAATAAAATGTTCATAACTTATTATAATATGTTATAATTTGTTTCAAAATCAAATATATATATTATTTTTAGAATCTAATGCCATTGGAATATATGTCCAGATTTAAGAAAACAAATTAAAGTGTTTTTAATAGAACATTATTATTGTATTTTTCTAATAAGTCTGATACAGATTTTTAATACAAAATTATTGCAGAATAGAAATAAGTAAATGAAAATCCATTACCATAATCTTGTATAAAAAAGTGAAAGACTGAGCTCATTTAATTTCTGTACATAATAAAATTTTATTAACAAATTTTTTTTTCTGTGAGAGAGCAGAATTAATAATTATAATCTAAATTAATACAAAAGCTTAATAGTCAATTTAAAAATACAATATAAAAATATGAATGACTAAAATGATACAAATATATAGACTAACATACCTTTTACAAAATATAAGCACATGTATGACTGGTTATATGTATAAATGCAAACATTTATACATACTCTATATCAGTCAGTTCCGTTCAGTCACTCAGTTGTGTCCCACTCTTTGTGACCCTATGGACTGCAGCACGCCAGGCCTGCTTGTCCATCACCAACTCCCAGAATTTACTCAAACTTATATTCATTGAGTTGGTGATGCCATCCAAACATTTCATTCTCTGTCGTCCCCTCCTTCTCCTGCCTTCAATCTTTCCCAGCATCAGAGTCATTTCAAGTGAGTCAGGTCTACACATTAGGTGACCAAAGTACTGGAGTTTCAGCTTCAACATCAGTCCTTCCAATGAACATTTAGGACTGATTTCCTTTAGGACTTGTTGGATCTCTTTGCCATCCAAGGGACTCTCGAGAGTCTTCTCCAACACCACAGTTCAAAAGCATCAATTATTTGGCTCTCAGCTTTCTTTACAGTCCAACTCTCACATCCATACATGACTACTGGAACAACCATAGCCTTGAGTAGCTGGATCTTTGCTGGCAAATTAATGTTTCTACTTTTTAATATTCTGCCTAGGTTGGCCATAACTTTTCTTCCAAGGAGTAAGTGTCCTTTTATTTCAAGTCAACAGTCACCATCTGCAGTGATTTTGGAGCCCAAAATAATAAAGTCTGACACTGTTTCCACTGTTTTTCCATCTATTTGCCATGAACTATAGGGACTGGGTGCCACGATTTTGTTTTCTGAATGTTAAGCTTTAAGCCACCTTTTTTACTCTCCTCTTTTACTTTCATCAAGAGGCTCTTTAGTTCTTCTTCACTTTCTTCCATAAAGATGGTGTCATCTGCATATTTGAGGTTATTGATATTTCTCCCAGCAATTTTGATTCCAGTTTGTGCTTCATCCAGCCCAGCATTTCTCATGATGTACTCTGCATAGCAGTTAAATAAGCAGGGTGACAATATACAGCCTTGACGTACTCCTTTTCCTATTTGGAGACAGTCTGTTGTTCCATGTCCAGTTCTAACTGTTACTTCTTGACTTGCATACAGGTTTCTGAAGGGCAGGGCAGGTGGACTGTATTCCCATCTCTTTCAGAATTTTCCACAGTTTATTGTGATCCACACAGTCAAAGGCTTTGGCATAGTCAATAAAGCAGAAATAGATGTTTTTCTGGAACTCTTTTGCTTTTTCTATGATCCAGCAGATATTGGCAATTTGATCTCTTGTTCCTCTAAGGTAAGGTAAGGGTAAAGTAGGTATCTCCTTATCGCCACCATTCCTGACCTTCAACGTAGGATAGCTCCTCTAGGCCCTCCTGTGCCTGCCCAGCCACCCCTCCTCGGGTTGCTCCTCCTGGCCACCGGCCCTGGCCTTGAGCATGGGTGGCTCCTCTCAGCTGCCGCTCCTGGCCTCGGGGGCGAGGTGGCTTTTCCTGGCTGCCCCAGACCTCAGACGTGGGGTGTCTCCTCCCGGCTGCAGCCCCTGACCTCAGACGCAGGGTAGCTCCTCTCGGCCCTTCCTGCACCATCGCAACCTGGCACTCTAGGCCGCTGCCCCTGACCTCAGACGTGCGGCGGCCGCCTCCGCTGCCCGCGCTCAAGTGCGGCGGCCGCCTCCGTCGTAAGATGTCCTGGTGGTGGTGAAGTCGCTCAGTCGTGTCCGACTCTTTGCGACCCCATGGACTGTAACCTACTAGGCTTCTCTGTCCACGGGATTCTCCAGGCAAGAATACTGGAGTGGATTGCCATTTCCTTCTCCAGAGGATCTTCCCGACCCAGGGATTGAACCAGGGTCTCCCGCATTGGAGGCAGACACTTTAACCTCTGAGCCACCAGGGAAGCCTAAGATGTTTTATATGTATACAATAGAATATTACTCAGCCATTAAAAAGAATGAAATGATGCCATTTGCAGCAACGTGGGTGGACCTAGCGAGTGTCCTATTGAGTGAAGTAAGTCAGACAGAGAGAAATATTGTATGACATCCCTTGTATGTGGAATCTAAATAGAAAAGATACAAATGAACTTACTTAAAAAAAACAGAAACAGACCCACAGACTTAGAGAACAAACTTGTGGCTACCAGGGAGGAACAGTTGAAGGGAGAGATAGGCTGGGAGTCTGGAATTGACATGTACACACTGCTGTATTTAAAATAGATAATCAACAAGGACACACTGCACGGGGCACTCTGCTCAATATTCTTGCTAAGTCACTTCAGTCGTGTCCGACTCTGTGCGATCCCATAGACGGCAGCCCATCAGGTTCCCCCGTCCCTGGATTCTCCAGGCAAGAACACTGGAGTGGGTTGCCATTTCCTTCTCCAATGCATGAAAGCGAAAGGTGAAAGTGAAGTCGCTCAGTCAGGTCTGACTTAGCGACCCCATGGACTGCAGCCTACCAGGCTCCTCCATCCATGGGATTTTCCAGGCAAGAGTACTGGAGTGGGGTGCCATTGCCTTCTCCGCTCAATATTCTATAATGACCTAAATAGGAAAAGAATTTGAAAAAGAACAGATACATGTATACCTAAATTACTTTGCCATATACCTAGAACTAACACAATACACATTGTTAATCATCTGCACTCCAACATTAAAAAAAAATATTTTTTTCTTTTTTTTTTTTTTTCCAGGTTGGTGCTGGACCATGTAGATTACTACATACTTTGTCGCTGAAAAAAATCTTAAAAAAAAACCAAAAAACCTACAATGTTGTAAAGCTATTATCCTCCAATTTAAAAATTTAAAAACAAAGCAGAGGTAAGTAAGCAGAAGATAAGACTTTACTAAATGAACTCCTCACATGCAGAGGGTTGCAAATGCGTACAACTCTACTATGTTTAAAGCTTCATGGACTCACACCTTCAGCAATAGTAGTTCTGTTACTTTGTACGAAACCAAAAATCCCACAGATCTCCAGCAAACAGCAATCAGCCGGTTAGGTGTGGTGTGTATTCATAAAGCACCATTATTGATTACCAAGGTATCATTTTAAATGGTGAGTAGTGTACACACTTCCACGATTTTAATGGCATTAAAATCGTGGAAGGAGCTGCCTCCTGGGCTCCCAGGCCTCCCATGCTTCTAGAGGCAGATCAAATGCAGCATCGCTGTTTCCACTCTCAGCAGAGGGCCCAGATTCCCACCACCATCTCCCTTGATGAGGTCCATGCCAACCCAAGGGCACCCGAGAAGAAGTTCTTATGAACACCAGTGATCCGTATCTTTATGGAGTGTCATCTCAGCCCCTAACTTGGACAAAACATTTGAACAGGTGCTGGCAGTTACAGCACTGCCATTTTTATTTACATCCTAAGAGCAGATTAATACCACTATCACCCCTGCATATGGGTCCTCACATGCAGAGGGCTGCAAATACGTACGATTCTACTGTGTTGAAAGCTTCATGGAATCACACCTTCATTAAACAGTAGTTCTGTTATTTTGTATGACCCTGAAAATCTCACAGATTTCAGTGTTTTTATTGGATCCCTTTTCTAGTTTTTTAGGAAAAAAAAAGCAGGAAAGAAAATTGATAAAATGTGACTAATGTGGGTAATCACCTTTATAATTCTTTCCTTTACAGTACTCTCAAATTCTTTTCATCGTTTTTCTTTCAAACCCTCTGAGAAACAAATGTCTCTGGCAATTTGAACTTATTGAAAATCTTTAGGCTTCAGCCAGCCCTTTCAAAGAAGTGAGAGCATCCTTACGGCTTTTCTCAAGCAAAATAAGAGATGCTCAACTTGAATTATACAAAGCTTCTATTGATTCGGCTGACTTAATATCTTAAGCCTTGATTAAGATTGGAAATACATAATCATCACTATTCAGACTTGGAGAAGTAGAGGATTCCCAAAGAGGTCTGCTACCAAGAGTGGTTATTATTAGTGGAGGAGGAGGTGCTCCAAAGTGACAGGGACAATGGATTAAAATAGAGAATCCTGTGGCTCTCGGTCCCTGTTGAGAATACTCAGGGTGCTTATGGGGTCTTGTGAAATCGAGGCAGATGTAAATTGGGACTACCCTGGCAGTTTACTGGTTAAGACTTTGACTTACAGTGCAGGGGTTGCAGGTTCGTTCCCATTTAGGATCTGGGAGCTAAGATCCCTATGCCTTGCAGGCAAAAAAAAAAAAAAAAAAAAAACCAAAATATAAAGCAGAAGCACCATTGTAACAAATGCAATGAGGTCTTTTAAAAATGGTTCATATTTTTTAAATCTTTTTTTTTAAAAACCCCACAACTTTGTAAAGCAATTATCCTCCAATTAAAAAATCAAAAAAACAAAAAAAACGAAGCAGATGTAAGTAAGCAGTAGATAGAGTTTACTAAATGCACTTCTTTCACGGGTCTGCTGTTGCTCTTGTTCAGTTGCTTCAGTCATGTCTGACTCTTTGCGACCCCATGGACTGCAGGCTTCTCTGTTCATGGGATTCTGCATTCATGAATACTGGAGTGGGTTGCCATTCCCTTCTCTAGGGGATCTTCCCAACCCAGGAATCGAACCCGAATCTCCTGCATCGCAGGTGGATTCTTTACCAGTGAGCCACTAGAGAAGCCCCGTTCACAGGTCTACTGCTATCATATAACAGGAATGACAACATCATCCATTAATCCAGTACAGGCTACAATGCTTCTCAAAGTATCCCTAAGAAATGGAGCTCCCAGGGAACCCCTGGAGAGCCTACCACCCTCTGTCTGACTTGAAAGTCTCTGTTCTTCCTATTTTATTTCCTATTTTACTTTTCTTGAATGCCTAGCTTCTCCATTGCCAGGGATATTTAGATATTACTGAATAGGCTGCCAAAACTCTCTCCCACTATGATTTATTGCAGACAAGTACCATGGGAAGGAAGTGTGTAAGAAGATAGTTGAAAAAAAAACCTTGCTGAGAATCACATCTCATTATTATTTCCCTTTTGTAACACAAGAATCTGGGCCTTACTGATCTGCAACAATAAAATATGGTCACATATTTATGTCCAAATTTATACCCTTTCACTTTCCAGGTGATTTAGAAGTCCAACTCTTCCTAGGTTTCTCCTCTCTGAATACTCTCTAGAACTCCCAGGGTTGCTTATGACTGTTAATGAATCAGTTCTTCCTGCCTGCTGCTGCCTACTGAGAGGGTGAGAACTCAGAAATGTTGTTAAGATTAGACTTCACTGTCCTTTGAAGTTGAGAAGGCCTAGTCTGTTTGCCTTGGAGGTCTCCAGCTGTGGCTTTGCACCTTATGTAAGTGGAATTGGTCTTTGTCCTTTCATGTCTGACTTAGCACAATAAGATCAAGGTTCATGCATGTTGTGTGAACATGCATGAACCAGAATTTAATCCCTTTTTAAGGTAAGTAATATTCTGTTTTAGGTATAAACTACATTTATTTATTCATTCATCTCTCAATGGACATTTAGGTCATTCCCACCTTTTGGCTACTGTGGATAATGCTGCTAAGATCAATGTACAAGTATCTGTTTGAGTTCCTGCTTTCAATTTCTTTGGATATATACCTAGAAGTAGAATTGCTAGATCATTTGATAATTCTGTTTAGCTTTTCCATATAATTTTCCAGAGTGGCCCTACCATTTTATATTCCTAGCAGCAATGCTCAAGTGTTGCAGTTTAACCATATTCTCACCAAATTTTGCTAGTTTCTGTTTTTTTGTTTTGTTTTTTTTTTTTTACATTTTCATTCTAATGGGTCGGAAGTGGTATTTCGCTGTGACTTTGACTTGCACTTCCCTGATGATTAATGGTCCATAGGTCCCAAGCCTCCTGGGGGTAGTGCTCTCCATTGGAATGCCTGCTGAACTCACTGGGCACATGTTAATCCTAGCAATCTCCATAGACGTTTTCCCACTGGGAGACCCTACTTACAACTGGACCAGTTCTTGTGGTTGTTATGATCGCAGGACATACTTCAGCAAAAACCATCAGGGGACTTTGAGGAAGATGCTTTTAACTCACAAGTCCTGGAGGATATATTGCACAACCAAGGGCCACAGTGAGGTCATGGGAGAAAAGAGAGAGCTTAGAGCTTGGGCTCTGCCTTTATTAGGGTCTGAGAGTGAGGTGTCTAGAATTTCTTGGATTCACTATTTATTAACTAATTGAAAGCATAAGAGCAGGAATCATAGCACAAGAAGGGGAAAGTAGGGTCATTCAAAGGGATAACTCAATCAATTATCTTGATTACCTTGGGCTTTCCAAAAGGGGGTCTCCATGGGTGGGACAGTCTGGCCCCTTATCTGGTTGGTTTGTTAGTATTAATAACTGTGTCATAGAGCTGGCAATGTGTTTATTCAGAATGGATATCTTTTGAAATAAATGCCTCAGGAACTGAAAGGCAAGCACTTACACTACAGCTGAGTATCTTTTCATGTGCCTATTAACCATTTGCACATATGTACTGCTTACCTCTATCTATCCATCTATCAGAAATGCCAGAAGGGAGGTGGGAAGGGAGTTCAGGATGGGGAACACATGTATACTCACGGCGGATTCAAGTCAATGTATGGTATAACCAATACAATATTGTAAAGTAAAATAAATAAAAATTTTTTAAAAAAAGAAATGCCTATTCAAGTCCTTTGCCCAGTTTTCAATTGGTTTGTCTTTGTTGTTGAATAATTTTTATTCTTAACAAGTTCCCAGGTGATGATGATCTGAGAATAATACTTTGAAAATCACTGTTTTAGATTACATATGTTAAGTGATGGAATCTCAGTCTTATTTGTGGTATAAAAGATGGGAAAATTTTGCTTGGTGTATGGTTTACTTCTTAGATTTTAATATCTTCTTAGGCTTTTGATATTCATCATCTATGGTTTTCCTGGGATTTTGATATATTACCTTGTTCCCCATGAAACACCAGTGGAAGTCAAGGCAGACTTGAAACTGAAAAATCCCAGTTCTATGTCACACAACACCTCCAACCCCCACCCTCCCCCCAGAGATCACATCTGGATGTGTTATGATGTCCTGTGAATACACATCTTACTAAAGCTGGACCTGAAAGGATGTTACTACTGACTTGAAGATTTCAGAAACTCTTGTTCATACATCATAACAAAGCCTCAAAACTCCTAATCAGTAGGAATCATTTTATACATGTGATTTTTTTCCTTTTTTTTTTTTTAAAGGAGTAATTATCCAAAAGAACTCTTGCTTATTAGACTGAATTAGAGGAATTATCATTGGCCATGTGAATATGTAATTACCATGATTTATTTGTCAAGAACTGAACATAAGTAAATTTCCTACACTTTTATTGAATTTGAGAAGTTAATTAGTGTGACTATTAAGCAAAACCCAGAGATCATTATACATGAAAGATTTCCTTATAATTCTAATAAATTGATTTCAAAACCTATTAGGCTTGAAATTTCATCACTTGTCCCTAAACATTTTTCTCTTTGGTTAATGGATCTCTGTACTTAACCTCACTAAAAATATTCTGGATCTATTTAAAAGATTTACAATAGTTCCTGCTGGACATACATAATTAAGTTTGTTTTCTCTGAAAATCAGTGGAAATGTCCTTTGGAATTAATGGAAAAGTATAATTTTGTCTTATTATCATTACTTTGTATTTTTTAGTACTTTTTATTCTCCAAATACTATATAATCACTGGTTTCTCTTGAGCTATTTTTATGTTACCCATTATAATGTTCTTTTAATACAATATGCGATTTACTCTCGTTACACATTTCAGTATAGTTCAAGGGGGAAAAAGAATAAGATGGGTTCTTGTACTACCCAATAAGATGGGTTGGGGGTTCTCAAGATCACCACCAGGTTTGATGATTCCCTAGGAAGACTCACAGAAGTCAATATGTAGTCATGATCACAACTGTGATTTATTACAGAAGAAGATGCAAAGCACAATCAGCAAAGGGAAAAGAAATATGCGATAAAAGTCTGGGGGACCAGATGCAATCTTCCAAGGATCCTCTCCCAGTGGACTTGCATAAGATGTGCTTACTTCCCCAACAACAAGTTGTGACGACACTTGCAAAATGTTGTCCACCAGGGAGCTCATTAGAGACTCCACACCTGAGGTTTTATTGGGAACTGCTCACAGAGGCAGTCTCTGTCTGGATGGCACCATATGTCCAAACTCCTAGAAGGAAAGCAGGTGTTCAGAGGTCTTGGTTATCTTCCTGGGTGTCTAACTCACCCTGCAGATTTTGGATATGCCAAACTCTCCATAATCATGAGAACAAATTCCTTAAGATCTCTGTCTACTTCTCTATCTACCTACCTATCTATCTATCATCTATCTATCTGGAAACAGGGAAAAAGGATAGGGAATGCTGTAATTTGTTTATGGTTTTATATATAACAAGAATTCTTCCAGCCCTGTGGACATCCGAAATCCCCCTTCCATTCATGAACAAGGTATTTATGCCAAAGATCCATCAAAGAGATCAGAAAACCTTTCCAGTCTACCTGAAACTTCAGACTGTATTACCCAAGTGAAAAAGTTAGTGTCAAAAAACGTCAATCCACCTTTGTAGTCCTCAGATCTTTGCTTTTTTGCAGTTTCTGTCCTGTGATTTTTCAACAGATTACATGACACTCTCTTTTAACTTCCCAGGAAATGCCACGCTTGAGTGTACCTTGAGATGTGAAGCATGACAAGAACTAGCACCCAAGAACTCATCAGAATAAAAATGGTCTGACAGCAGCTGCTCTGGGGGCCGGCCCCTCTCCTGCTAGCCATCAACGTGAAGATGCTCCTGGGCTGAAGAGACGGCAACTTTCCAGGCATAACCAGTGTTTTCAGCATCTGTGCTTATTTACTGGGGAGGTCCAGATCAAGGGCAGACATAGATGGGCAGGGGGAAAACATACACTTTGTACTTCTTTGCCATCTCAGGCTTTCATTTCTTTCCTCATTACTTTGACAGTGTCTTACCTAGTCCCTCTGGGTCTTCCCTCCCTTCTCCATTTTCAATTTATTTCAGATCTTGGTATAAGATTTTTTTCTGTAAACATGAGTCTGGTCATATTGACTCCCTGAGTCCCATCTCACCCTCTAGGGCTCACCGAATAAATTCTCAAATCCTTGACATTGCACTGACCACCACAGTGTTGCCAGAGTTTATCCTCCCAACCCCATTTCTTGCCACCTCCCTATCAAGGGTGAGTCAGTCATTCTCCCTTGATCCTTAAATCTAAGAATTCACCAGATTTTAAAGTCCAGTGGTTTTGTAAGATCCACTATCAGTGAGATGCATTTTTCAAGGAGAATTGGTATTAAATTATACAAACAGATAAGTGCACAAACCTTTATGTTTGTGCAATAATAATCAATATATTGGAGAAAGAAATGGCAACCCACTCCAGTCCTCTTGCCTGGAAAATCCCATGGACAGAGAAGCCTGGTAGGCTACAGTCCATGGGGTCGCAGAGTCGAACACGACTGTGGACTTCACTTTCAACTTTCAATCAGTAAATAGCTTGATTAATTTTCATAACATAACCTTCATTCAAATCAAGGACATACCATCACCAGCTCCCCTATTAGTCTGTTCAGATTCTCTTCTTCTCACTCCCTGCCCCCTGCCTTCTATCACATGTGATTCATTTTTCCAGTCTTCAACTCTATATAATAAACTTCATGTAAAGTTTATTTATGTAGAGTATGTTCCCTTTTGTATTGGTTTGGCCAAAAAGTTCATTTGGACTTTTTTGTAACATCTTATGGAAAAATCCATATGAACATTTTGGCCAATTCAATATCTAGCTTCTTTTGTTCAATATATGTTTATGAGGTTTGTCTGTGTTAGTGTGTGTAACAATATTTGGTTTATTCTCATTGCTGTGTTGTGTTCCAGTTTATCCATTTTATTTTGATGGACATGAAGTTGTTTTATTTTGGAGACTATTAGGAATGGCACTACTCTCAAATATTCTTGTATATTTGTTTGGCAACTGCTGGTATATACTATAGTTGGATGTACACCTAGGAGTAAGAGCTTTAGGCCATAAAATACGTATAGGGCTTCCCTGGTGGCTCAGTGGTAAAGAATCCGCCTGCAATGCAGGAGACCCAGGTTCGATCCCTAGGTTGGGAAGATCCCCTGGAAGAAGTAAATGGCAACCCACTCCAGCATTTAGGGGTTCCCTGATAACTCAGTTGGTAAAGAATCCGCCTGTAATGCAGGAGACTCTGGTTTGATCCCTGGATTGGGAAGGTCCTCTGGAAAAGGGATAGGCTACCCACTCCAGTATTCTTGGGCATACCTTGTAGCTCAGCTGGTAAAGAATCTGCCTGTAATGCAGGAGACCTGAGTTCGATCCCTGGGTTGGGAAGATCCTCTGGAGAAGGGAAAGGCTACCCACTCCAGTATTCTGGCCTGGAGAATTCCATGGACTGTGTAGGGTCACAGAGAGTCAGACGCAACTGAGCAACTTTCACTTTCAATATAGATAGCACCAAGCAGTTTCTCAGGTTGCTGTGCTAATTTATATTCCCAGCCCACAGTGGATAAACGTTCGTCAGCATCCTCACCAACACTGGGTAACATCGCCCTTTTTCATGTTGTCCATTCCTGTGGATGAGTAGGGCTGTCTCACTGTGGTTTTATGTTCCCTGCTGACTGCTGCTGCTAAGTCGCTTCAGTCGTGTCCAACTCTGTGCAGCCCCATAGATGGCAGCCCACCAGGCTCCTCCGTCCCTGGGATTTTCCAGGCAAGAGTCCTGGAGTGGGGTGCCACTGCCTTCTCCGTCCCTGCTGACTACTGACATTGAAAAACTCTTTATAAGTTTATTGGCCAATTTGATTTGTGTCTTTTGTGGAGTGTATATTCAAGCCCTTTGCTCATTTCTTCCTATTGATTTTAGGAATTATTTATATATTTGGAGTTATATCTCCTCGGCATCCTAAGTATACACGTGTGCATTTATCCTATTCTGCGTCTTGCCTTTTCACTTTCAGCATTATTTTTGGATGGATATTTATCTCATTCTGAGTCTTGCCTTTTCATTTTCAATGTTACTTTTTGATGGACACAATTCTTAATTTTACTGAAGTCCAGTATGGTTTTTTTTTTTATCTTTATCACAGTGTTTTTTGTGTCCAGTTGAGAAATCCGCTTCCTCAGTTTATGAAGATTTTCTCTCATCTAGCAGCCTTACTGTTTTGCCTTTCATATTTAAATCTGAAATAGTCTAGACTTGATTTTTTTAATATGGTGTGAGGCAGAAATCGTAGTATGATTTTTCCGTATGGATATCCAACTGACTCAGTTTATTGAAAAATCCGTAATTTCCTGCATTTACTGCAGTGTCACCTTTGTCATAAGTCAAGTATTTATATTTATCTATTTCTAGATTTTCTGTTTACTTCCTCTTTCTGACTGCCTTACACTGTGTAATAGGCTTTAGGTTCAGCCACCTCATTAGAACTGAGTCAAATGTGTTCCTTTTTATGACTGAGTAGAGGTCCACTGTGTATATGCACCACAGTCCTTTACCGGTTCATCTGTTGATGGACATCTAGGTTGCTTTCATGTACTGCTGCTGCTGCTAAGTCGCTTCAGTCGTGTCCAACTCTGTGTGACCCCATAGACAGCAGCCCACCAGGCTCTGCCTTACCTGGCAAGAACACTGGAGTGGGTTGCCATTTCCTTCTCCAATGCATGAAAGTGAAAAGTGAAAAGTGAAAGTGAAGTCGCTCAGTCATGTCCGACTTTGTGTGACCCCATAGATGGCAGCCCACCAGTCTCCCTCATCCCTGAGATTCTCCAGGCAAGAACACTGGAGTGGGTTCCCATTTCCTTCTCCAATGCGTGAAAGTGAAAAGTGAAACTGAAGTCGCTCAGTTATGTCCGACTCTTTGCAACCCCATGGACTGCACTAGCTATTATAAATAGTGCTGCAGTCAAAGAACACTGGGGCACATGTGTCTTTCAATTATGGTTTCCTCAGGATACATGCCCAGGAGTGGGATCGCTTCTCCCCAGAGGAGTGATTTGTTTGAAAGGGGTCTGGGGGAAAGCAGTAGGTATGCTCAATCCAGATGCTTTTGGGCTCTTCTGCCCTGGCCATCTATAGTGAGGGTGGGTCATGATACTCTCCCTCTGCTGGGGAAGAGACTGGCCCTGTAAGGTTCCTAGATAGCTTCTATTCTCATATCAGTGCCTATCTCTTTTCATTGGTGCCTCTGCCATCTTGGCTGTTAATATTCTGAATATTCTCCTGCCCTTGTTTGATGTGTTATGTCATTAATCTGGTGGGTAATCCATCTGTTTCATGGAAAAGGATTAGCAAGTCTATTTTAACTCCACATCTAAGCCACTTTCTCCAATCCAGCCTTTATTGACAACAAAGATGACATTTTTTTCTCTCCATTTGAACATCTGCTTTGTCTCACTTCTCCGTTAGTTCTAAACTTGGAGACAGGAAACATTCTTTACTAACTGGCAATTAAGGACTGAATGGATGTATCCCCCCAAAAAGGATTTGTTGATGCCCTAACTCCCAACGTAGTATGGATGTGAGAGTTGGACTGTAAAGAAAGCTGAGCGCCAAAGAATTGATGCTTTTGAACTGTGGTGTTGGAGAAGACTGTTGAGAGTCCCTTGGACTACAAGGAGATCCAACCAGTCCATTCTGAAGGAGATCGGCCCTGGGATTTCTTTGGAAGGAATGATGCTGAAGCTGAAGCTCCAGTACTTCAGCCACTTCATGCGAAGAGTTGACTCATTGGAAAAGACTCTGATGCTGGGAGGGATTGGGGGCAAGAGGAGAAGGGGACGACAGAGGATGAGATGGCTGGATGGCGTCACTGACTCCATGGGCGTGGGTCTGGGTGAACTCCGGGAGTTGGTGAGGGACAGGGAGGCCTGGCATGCTGCGATTCATGGGGTTGCAAAGAGTCGGACACGACTGCGCGACTGAACTGAACTGGACTGATGGTAGTTTTATCCCTAGTCTTTTAAGGAATCTAATTACTGTCTTCCATTGTGGCTGAATCAATTGTACATTCCCACCAACGGTGCAAGAGGGTTTCCTTTACTCCATACCCTCTCCAGTATTTATTGTACAGTTTTTTGTTGATGACTGTTCTGACCAGTGTGAGGTGATACCTCATTGTAGTTTTGATTTGCATTTCTCTAATAATGAGTGATGTTGAGCATCTTTTCTTGTGTTTATTTGCTATCTCTATCTACTTCCATCAGTCAAATTATTTATCCATCCTTGTGCCAGTGGCACACTGTCTTAACTATTCCAGCTTTGTATTAAGTCTTGGCATTTAGGAGGGAAATCCTACAACTTTCTTCTTCAAGGTTGTCTTGACTATTCCTTTATTCCTCTAAACTTTAGAGTCAATTTTCACAGAAGTAAACCTTCTGGGATTTTGATTGGTATTTCATTGAATTTGTATATCTATTTGTGTGAGAAATTCTTTTTTCTTTTTGGCCACACTGTGAAGCTTGTGGGTCTTAGTTTCTGGACCAGGAATCAATCTCCTATCCTCAGCAGTGAAAGCAAGGAGTCCAAACCAGTGCCCACCAGGGAAGGCCCTAGAATTTCTATTTTTACAATAGCATGTTTTCTAATTGGTGAATATGGTTTATCTATTTATTTAGGACCACTTTAATTTTTGTAAAAGTGCTTTTTGGATTTCTGTAGAGGTCTTGGCTAGCATGTTGTTTAGGGTTTTAGCATTGATGCTCATGAGAAATATCGTCTTGTAGTTTTCCTTTCTTGTAATGTCATTGTTAGGTTATGCTGGCCTCATAAAATGAGTTGAAGACGGCTTCTGCCCTTAAATTCTATGGACGGTTTTGTTAAGACTGGTGTTACTCCTGAATTTACCAGCAAGACCATAGAGCCCTGGTGTTTTCCTTGTGAGAGAGTTTTAAACTGAAGATTCAATTTGCTTAATAGATAGATGTTTAAAATTTTAAACTTATCTCTCTGTCAATTTATTAACTTGTGTTTTTCTTTGAATGTATACATTTTGTCTAAATTGTCAATTTGTTGGCATAACATTATCTATAATATCTTATCAGATTTTAGCATCTGTTTAATCTACAGTAATGTCTCTATTCCATTTCCAATATTCACAGTTTATGTCTTATCTCTCTTTTTCTCAGTATCTGTCACATTTAAATGTGAACCAACTTTTGACATTGTTGATTTTTTCATTTTATATTTTCTATTTCATTCATTTCCCCTTTTTGCTATTTCTTTTCTTCAACATTATTTGAATTTGACTTATAGTGCTTTAAAAAATTGCTTGTGATGGATGGATACTAGGAAGAAACACATTAAAATACTTTCTCCATAGTGGTGATAGATTACATTATACCATTCACCTTTCTCCCTGTTGTCTTTTAAGGAACCGAAAGCATGAGTTTTCAAAGGAGGATCCCTAAGAAACTAAATACAAAAGCCTTATTTTTTTAGATGGTAGTTGGGCTTCCCTGGTGGCTCAGTTGGTGAAGAATCTGCCTGCATTGTGGGAGATCTGGGTTCAGTCCCTGGGTTGGAAAGATCCCCTGGAGGAGGGCATGGCAACCCACTTGCATTCTTGCCTGGAGAATCCCCATGGACAGAGAAGTCTGGCAGGCTACAGTCCATGGGGTCCCAAAGAGTCAGACAGGACTGAGCGACTCAGCACAGCTCCTATGGTGTAGAACTGTGGCCATAATTATAACGTTGTTAACATAACAGCTGGAAATGTTGCCCATTGGTCTGCAGGGCAGAGATCATCCCTTGCATACCCAATTTATTATATAGTAAGAAGTGACTTACCCAGAGAAGAATTGAATACAGACTTCCCTGGTGGTCCAGTGGCTAAGACTCCACACTCTCAATGCAAGGGGCCTGGGTTCTATCCCTGGTCAGGGAACTAGATCCTACCTGCCACAACTAAAGATCCTGCATGCCACAACCAAGACCCAATGTAGCCAAATAAATAAATTATTTATTTAAAAAAATCAGAAGAGTTGGATGCTGGGCAGTGCCTTGGACAGTATGTCATTTTTCATCGTCTTTTGAAATTAATCTATCACTAGAACTGCATTCGTTCTCTAGACCTGCCATGACAAATTACCACAAACTGGGTGACTTACAAAAACAGAAATGTATTGTCTCGGAGTTCTGGGGACTAGAAGTCTGCAATCAAGACCTCAGCAGGATTGTGCATCCTCTGAAACCTGTAGGGGCAGGTTCCCTCCCTGTCTCTCTGTAGCCTCTGGTTTGCCGACAGTCCTTGGCTTGTGGATGCATCACTCGAATCTTTGGCCTTCGCCTGGCCTTCTTCCCTCTTTGCCTGTCTGTCTGTGTTCAACCTTCCCCTTTGTTGTAAGGACACCAGTCCTAGTGGATTAGGACCCACCTTAACAACTTCATTTTAGATGATTATTTCTACAAGGACCCTGTATCCCAGGAAGGTCACAATCTGAGGGGCTGGGGGTTAGGACTCCAACATATCTTATTTGAGTGACACAATTCATCTCACAGCGAGAACAATTTCAGTGCTTGTTGAGAACTCTCTACAGGTGGACAAATGGAAAGCCAAACAATGGAAGGAAGGAAAAACCCCCATAGACATGTAGGTAAAGCTCTCTCCTTGAATCCGGAGACATATCATTCCAATAGTTGAAGTGCTGCTCTCCAGATTCACCAGCGTTTTCGGGCAATACTGTTTCCAGCCTTTGATCCTATTAGTTTTAGTCCTTGGAGTGAACATCATTTGCTCCCATATGAGTAAAACAATTTGGTCCCCAGACTCAGCTCTAGGAAAGCTGAGTTGAGTCTGGGGTCTTTTCCTATCAGCTCAGCTGATAGGAAAGCTGCCTTAGCATTTTGAGGCCATATGGTGTTAACTGCTTTCAAACCTATACATGTTAAATTAAATCAGTATTTTCAAGGTGACAGTCAGCTTAAAGAGAAAAGGAAGTTTTTAGAAAATGATGGGAAGCTAGTGTGTGCACTTCTAGACTACATCGAAGTTTCTCTCTGGCACCTCTTACCTTTCAGAAATTTAGTACCTACTCGGCTCCTGTAATTCGCCGCGGTTGTCTGCAATGTTTCTTTCTAAATTGCACTTCAGCAGCATCACCCTCTAGGCAGCATCAATAGATTTTTAAGAACAGAAAGCAGAGGGGCAAATGAACCACTAAGAATAGCTACATCCCTGGGTCAATTAAATCCAACTTGACATCTTTAGTGCATCTGTAATGCGATAATAACGATGATCTACCTCATAGCAATGTTGTGAGAAATAACAAACCAATGACTGCAAAGCGCTCTGAAAATAGAAAGGGCCCAATAAAAGCTGGTAATTATTAACGGTAATCATTTGCAAGTGACCTAGAAATTACCGTTAAGTTATTGTGGACATCTTGTCATCCATTCTTTTCTTGTCAGTTTTGGACTTCCAGCCCCAGATTCTGTGTTGAGAGAGATTATATGTTGTTGCAGTGTAGCCCTCAGGAGCCTTCCAAGCAGAAGCTTAGAAGCAACACTATCTCTGCTTCACTTGTCTCCAAAATTTTCTCTTGGGCTTCCCTGGTGGCTCAATGGTAAAGAATCCACCCGCCAGTGCATGAGACACGGGTTCATCCCTGATTTAGGAAGATCCCCCTTGCCTCAGAGCAACTAAGCTCGTGAGCCACAACTACTGAGCCTGTGCTCTAGAGCCTGGGAGCGGCAACTACTATGCCCTTGTGCCGTAACTACTGAAGCCCACCCACCCTCGGAAACAAGAGAAGCCCCCACAATGAGAAGTCTGCACACCACAGCTAGAGTAGCCCCCTCTCACTCCAACTAGAGAAAAGCCTGTGTAGCAATGGAGACCTAGGACAGCCAAAAATAAATAAATAAATAAAAGTTATTTAAAAAAAAGAATTAAACTAAAATCTTCTCTTCTCTGTAATTGAAACTGGAGATAAATTCTTGACCTTTTTTCATTCAGTCATGCATTTATTCATCCATCCAACTGTTATTTATTGAGCATCGCAGGCACAGAACTGGGTTCTGGGGATACAGAAATCTAAAAAAGTACACATGGTATCCATTCTCTTGGAGTTTATAGTGTTAGAGATAAAAAATAAAATTGTAAAGAATGTACAGAGTGTACTAAGATGGGAATAGTAAAGGATGCTGCTGCTGCTACTGCTAAGTCGTTTCAGTCATGTCCGACCCTGTGCGACCCCATAGACGGCAGCCCACCAGGCTCCCCCCATCCCTGGGACTCTCCAGGCAAGAACACTGGAGTGGGTTGCCATTTCCTTCTCCAATGCATAAAAGTGAAAAGTGAAAGTGAAGTCACCCAGTCGTGTCCGACTCTTAGCGATCCCACGGACTGCAGCCCACCAGGCTCCTCTGTCCATGAGATTTTCCAGGCAAGAGTACTGGAGTGGGGTGCCATTGCCTTAAGGGGCAAATAGCCCCACATTGGGAGCTGAAATATCACATACAGCCGTGGGCTGGATTGATAGGGTATTGTTGAGCTGAAACACCATGCCTCTCCGTTAAGGGTTATTCTGTTTCCTTCCATCACACTTTCCTAAAAGAATTGTCCTGATAGATGAACCTCCTCACCACCTATTTCTCCAGGTAACAGTTCATTAACATCCTTTGCCTTTCTCCCTTAAAAAAAAAAAGAACAAGACAGGGAGATCTTTTCTACCAAACTGAGCAGGACCTACCCCACCTCCCCGGCTAACCAGAGGAATAGAATGCATTCCTCATAACCAGCCACCAAAAAGACGTGCGATAGCCTGTTAGGTTTCCATTTCTGCCCAACCTTGAACATTCTCTGTGAAAAGTACGGAGCCACTTGTGCGGGTTCAACTCTACTCCAGACTAACAATGACCCTGGTTAGGGGAATATCCTGGTCAGGATTTACAGTTACTAGTCCTGCTATTCTCAATGCTTCCCAACCCTGACACCCTGGTCTTTCCTCCTTCCTGTGTCTTGGTGTTTGAGGTCATCCTTGATTTTCCATTTCCTTGGAGGCAGGATGTATTCCTCGTTCTCACTACTGAATGGGTTTTGCATTCAGCCCTTCTCTGTTTGTTTGTTTTGTCTTGAAGATTTTTTTTTTTTAATGTGGGCCATTTTTAAAGTCCTTATTGAGTTTGTTACAATACTGCTTCTGTTCTGTGTTTTGGTTTTTTGACCACAAGGCATTTGGGATCTGAAATCCCTGACCAGGGATCGAACCTCTAACCCCCTGCATTGGAAGGTGAAGTCTTAACCACTGGACCACCAGGGCAGTCCCCTCAGGCCTTCTTTGTGACTGGAGAGTTTCACTGCCCACCTCCCCAGGGGTCGAGGTCCCAGTCTCTTTTCTGATGGTTACCATCCCGCAGCTTAGAGCAGATATGTCTCTTTCTGTCCTTTCTGGACATAGCCCTGGACCCAGGACTTGTGAATGGTTTGCTAGTGGTGCTTGAATCTGGCCCACTCACCCTTTCCTTACCTTCCCGCCTTCCACAAATATTTATTGAGTCCTTCTTATGATCTCCATAGCATGCTCAACCTTTTGGACACAAAGGTTCAAACTAGTTCAGAGTTTCTTGCACGGCTCTCTCTAGAGTCACCAAATACTGGGAGGACCCAGGCAGCTTCTCAGCTTACTAAGGTGAAAGGCATTTGAATGAAGGTCAAGTAAGGACAGAGTATGAAGCTCTCACTTCAAAAAGTGACTACTCCCTGGGTATCCACCAGAGCAGCAGGCAGCCAGCTCAGGCCAGCTCGGACCTCTCTGTTCTGACTTTGGGTTTGTTCAGCATCCTCTCCACTTTGCTCAGCAATCATCTTTCTCCGATGAGCACAGTCTGACCCTGTAAATGGTTGTTCTTTTTGCTCAACACAGCCTCTAATTCCTGTAATTGTCCCTGGACTGTGTAATGGGCTCTGATTGTAACCACGAAAAAACCCAGTTTTTCTGGGCTTGGTTTGGCCCCAGGAGAAGTACTTTACTGTGTGATTTCTTGGATTTGACCTGTTGGGTCAAACAAAGTTTTAGGGGCTCAGTCAAGTGTGTGGATCCCAGCACCCATGGATCCTGATCTTCCTGCTTGGACTCCTAGTCTGAATCTGCTCTGCCAGCAGCAGCAGAGCAACCCACAGCATGGGTTTAATGGAGAGGGGAGAATACAGTGTTTGAGAGTTGCTTCAAGTAGTGGGAAGGACATGTTTTGGAACCTGGCTTCTCCGACTGTAAATACGTCTGATCTTGGGTAATTAATTTCCTTTACACCTATGAATTTCAAATTCTACTCTGTAACAATTACAGTGTAATTGAAGGAAGCAGAATTTATTTCATCAGGCTGTTGTGGATATTAAATAAGATAGTAAATGTACAGTGCCCTTATGGCAGAAAGTGAAGAAGAACTAAAAAGCCTCTTGATGAAAGTGAAAAAGGAGAGTGAAAAGTTGGCTTAAAGCTCAACATTCAGAAAACTAAGATCATGGCATCTGGTTCCATCACTTCATGGGAAATAGATGGGGGAAAAATGGAAACATTGTCAGACTTTCTTTTGGGGGGCTCCAAAATCACTGCAGATGGTGACTGCAACCATGAAATTAAAAGACGCTTACTCCTTGAAAGGAAACTTAAGACCAACCTAGATAGCATATTCAAAAGCAGAGACTTTACTTTGCCAACAAAGAAAGTCCATTTAGTCAAAGCTATGGTTTTTCCTGTGGTCATGTATGGATGTGAGAGTTGGACTGTGAAGAAAGCTGAGCGCCAAAGAATTGATGCTTTTAAACTGTGGTGTTGGAGAAGACTCTTGAGAGTCCCTTGGACTGCAAGGAGATCCAACCAGTCCATCCTAAAAGAAATCAGTCCTGAATATTCATTGGAAGGATTGATGCTGAAGCTGAAACTCCAATATTTTGGCCACCTGACGTGAAGAGCTGACTCACTGGAAAAGATCCTGATGCTGGCAAAGATTGAAGGCAGGAGGAGAAGGGGATGACAGAGGATGATGGCATCACTGACTCAATGGACATGAATTTGAGTAAACTTCAGGGGTTGGTGATGGACAGGGAGGCCTGATGTGCTGCAGTCCATGTGGTCACAAAGAGTCGGATACAACTGAGCAACTGAACTGAACTGACTGAAATGTACAGTATCAGCACATAAGTTGGCATAGAGTAACTGCTTAAAAATGTTGGTTCCTGGGACTTCCCTGGTATTCTGGTGGTTAAGAATCCGCCTGCCAATACAGGGGACATGGGTTTGATCCCTGGTCCAGGAAGATTCCACATGCTACAGGGCAACTAAGCCCGTGTGCCACCACTAGTGAGAACATGCTGTAGAGCCCATGCTCCAAAACAAGAGAAGGACATGGACAGCAGCTAGAGAAAGCCCATGCACAGCAACTAAGACCCAGTGGAGCCGGAAATAAATAAATTTCTTTTAAAAATGTTGGTTGCTTCGTAACTTTTAGAGCTGCCACTTCAAATCTGTAGCATCAACTGGATCTCTCAAATCTCCGTAAGTTTTGTTTTGTTTTTGTTCACTTAAGATTACACCTTATTATTGGGCTTCCCTGGTGGCTTCAATGGTAAGGAATCCACCTGCAATGTGGGAGACCAGGGTTCAATCCCTGGGTTGGGAAAATCCCTTGGAGGAGGGCATGGCAACCCACTCTAGTGTTCTTGCCTGAAGAAGCCAATGGACAGTGGAGCTGGCAGGCTACAGTCCATGGGGTCACAAAGAGTTGGTCATGACTGACTAAACACAGCCCAGCATACCTTATTATTATCTTTGTTCAATACATTTTTAAAGTAGACACAAGCAAAAAGACACAATGGATTCAAATCCACCAAGATTAGCAAACTCTAGGGAAGATTGTGGTTTTATTAATATTTTCTCTAATTAACTTTGTTTAATTCAGATCACTCATAATAATATAACCCAATTATACTTTGTAAGTATCTGTTAATTATACAGATAAATATGTATAATAAGTATATAATCTCTGTGTCCTGTCTTGTATAATTTAGGAATCAACCTCTAGGTCTAGGTTGGTTAGATGTCATCCCTCATTGCCTATTTGCTAAACTCCAGGATTGGGAGAGAATCATAATTTTTAAAAAGTGATTGTTAAAGGAGACTTGTAAGGCTAACAATTATAATGTTAGATTCTAGGGCTGCTAACCTGGCAGTCTTGTGACCCCCAAGGATAAATTAATTTAAAGTGAATGAAGAAGAAGTACAATTATGTCCTTTTGTAGGGCCAAGGAGTGCTTGTTAAGAATAAAGTGTGTGATCAAATGCTAATGATGGTTCTGCAGGCTGAGCATTTCTGTGTGCGTTAGGTACACAAATTGCTCTTGGTGGCTATAACTCTGTTTCTTGTGAAATGTGCTCCTTGGGGAAGTATAAAAGAAAAGTATTCTTAGGTCTGTTATTCAGAGAAAAATGCCACTGCTTTCATATAATGAGGAATAAGGTAGGAGATGAGGAAGGCTGTATTACAAGTGTTTATCTCCATTTTACGATTCTGTGTTAGGGATAGCATGGAGCAAGTACACTGAGTGTTATTAATATTATAGAAAGCGAAGTTGCTCAGTTGTGTCTGACTCTTTGCAACCCCATGGACTGTAACCTACCTGGCTCCTCCGTCCAGGGGGAGGGCTTTTCCAGGCAGGAATACTCGAGTGGGTTGCCATTTCCTTCTCCTGGAGATCTTCCTGACTCAGGGATGAACCCAGATCTCCCACATTGTAGGCAGACGCTTTACCATCTAAGCCACCACCAGGGTAGTAATATTATAGAACATGATTGCTATTAATCGGGGCTTCCCAGGTGGTGCTAGTGGTAACGAATTCACCTGCCAGTGAAGGAGACTTAAGAGACATGAGTTTGATCCCTGGGTTGGAAAGATGCCCTGGAGGAAGGCTTGGCAACCCAGTCTAGTATTCTTGCCTGGAGAATCCCATGGACAGAGGAGCCTGGCGGGCTACAATCCATAGGGTCACAAAGAGTCAGACACAACTGAAGCCACTTAGCATGCATGAATGCTGTTAAGCGAGTACAATACAATGGTTATTTTTGGAATGTAAATCTTCAGATGACATAGCAAGAATATGTCCTTCTCAAGTGTCCCCAAAGAAAGTCAGAGCCCCAGTTCCTCAAGGGTTCTAGACAGAGTGGGACTCTGCCTATTTCAAGTCCCCTGAGGTTAAGCAGGACGATGTTTCTTGGAAATGTGAGTGGTAATGAAATATTGTAATAAAACCATTATTATATTCTGGATTTATAAAATTAGAAAAACAGCTTTAGATGCTCTCATTTTTTTTTCTTAAAGAAGATTTGGAAATATTTTCCAGTTATCCCTCTCTATGTTAGAATAAAAATTATATGATCCTATATTATGGGACTATTCACTCTAAGGTACTGCTCTACAGAGAAAAACAGCCCTTTTGAACATTTAATCATGGGCCTGGAATATGTAATTTGAAGGTTTTAATAAAGTCTTGGCCATTGCCTTGTTTCAGCTGGATGTGAACAAGTACTTTGAACCTCCCTGGACTTAAGTCTCTCCAAGAAATAAGGGTTAATATAGAAAAAGTCATCCAAATGCTTGGCTAGAGCTATTCCCCACGCATTGTGGCATTCAGTGCCCCAAGAATCCTACATGGGCCTTCACCCAGGTTGTGAGGGAGGTTGGTGGTGAGGGGATGCAAAAGATGCTGGTGGATACCACCACCAGGAATTTTGTGCCTCACATCAGGTACCCCAGATTCCTCCACATACCTCTAGCCTGAGATAGACATCTGAGATTCCGGGTTACTTTGGTAGAAACAGCCTCCAGAGTACTCAGGCGTGCATTACATTTTTGTGACTGGCCCAGGTGCCCAGGCCGTCCACTGGAGTGGCTGCTTTGCCCTGTGATTTTTAACACACTGAGATCTCTGAGACTGTGTTGCAAAGTCAAGGTCATGTCCAGTCACTCATGAGCTCTTAGTGGGTCTGTTTTTCCCAACAGTTTTCCCTCATTCTATGGTCTCATTCTTTATTCCTTTGAAAGTAAGTAAGGTGTCAATAAAATGCTCATCTGAAAAAAACTCAGTAAAAAGACATATAAATTCACAGTTTCACACATAAAAGGCTTCACAATTGTGCATGGTTTCGAAAGCTGGGCCTTTATATTTGTAGGTGCTGACAAAATGCTGTCTGATATACAGAACACAACTCCCATCTTAAATACCATGGATTTTCTTCTCTACTGTGCTGAGTCACTTCAGTCATGTCCAACTCTTTGACACTCTACGGACCACCTGTCCATGGGGATTCTCCAGGCAAGAATGCTGGAGTGGGTTGCCGTGCCCTCCTCCAGAAGATCTTCCTACCCTTCCTATTTTCTTCCCAACTCACATCTGTTCTTTGCTTCACACTCACAATATTTTAATCTCAGAATTTCATCATCTCATACCACAGCTTTCCAGGTCTAATCCTTACCACTATATCAGAGTCCTGAACTGATTCAACATATGGCAGGACTCTGCATAGGTGGATTTACCACCGAATACTTTGCTTTGATCTCTCTAAGGATCTAAAGTGAGCACACTTGCCTTTGGGTGTGCGCCAGTCTTCCGTTTGAAAAACCCAAACAAAGATCTCTCCCCTCGACAGTGTATATGTTAGGGAGACTTCCAACAGCATCCCCAAAGACAAAACTGCCAAGAGATAGTAAACAACGTTTGATAAATAGAACCTGTTTTGGTGACTGCCTTCTGGTGTTGTAGTTTTGACGCAGCACTTGGAAAATTTCCCAGATAGTTAATAATTTATGGGTTATTTGAATATATTGAGGCACAAATACACAACTTTAATTGGGGGGGGAAAAAAACCTCTTATTTGTCCTTATTTTCCCCCTCCCCCCATTATGGTATTCTAATGATGTCCTTCAAAAGTAATTCCAGGGTTTAAGAAGACATTTTTTCTAAAACAAAGCATTAATGGAGAGTTTTTCATATCCTGTTGGATCCTGCATGCTCTCCAAGGAACTCCACAGCATTGACAACATCAGGTATTATTCTACGAGAAGAGAGTAGACAGGAACATTTTTAGAAAAATATTTATAAAGCAGTGTCTCTAACTGGACAGACAAGTGAGTTGGCTTTTATGTTCTTGGCGGATGGGAGGCTGTTTTTCCAGTGTTCTGGAAAGTCCAGCCCAAGTCGCTCCTTATTCTGGGGTGGAACCAGCCACGGTTGTGGAAGCAACAGAGCCTCCCTTTGTTCCTGAGGCCGGACTGTAGCTGTTAGAGCTGACAAGCCTCCAGTGTTCCCATTGGGCGTGCAAAGGAAAAGACTGGTGCAGAACTCCGGGGAGTTTTAATTAGTCAACAAAGTAATCAGATAGGGGCAAGTTGTTCTCAACAGTACCCAGCATACAATAATGCAGAAAATAAGCAAGGAAATCAAGAAGAGCAGTGGGTGAAAGAGAAAGGACATAAAGGGGAAGATTAAGATGAAACTAGGTGGGAAATTGGTATCCAAAACACAGCTGTGAAGCCCAGGATACATAAAGAGCGTAGGATGATCAGTTATACCTAAGACCAGAGCAAGCCCGGTCTCATGGGAGGCAAAGCTCTTCTCTAGCTTCTGACCTCAAAGAAATTCCTCCAGCAGCTTTTATCTGAAAGATCTGCACTCTCATTCCTACGTCAAACACGGTGATCAGATTTTCTGTGGTTATTCGGTTTAATTCCATCAGTGTAGAGAGAGGAGAGATCACATTCTCTGAAGTCAAATAGGTGGGACAAGCCTTCTGTCTGAGACTCACAGCTATCTATATCTGTGTTCTTCACTCCTGCCTCTTTCCCCTGCCACCCCCCTCCCCGCCGGCAAGGCTTTATTGGGGCCCCTACTGCAGTAGGGGGACTAGGAACACACAATTTCCCTTGCTCGCTCAGCTAGCCCCCAAGGCAGGGGTGGAGGGTGGCGACCTTGTTCCGTATGTGGGGTGAGGGCACGGGTATGTCCAGGGGCTGGGCTGCAGGGGTGGCTTAGGCGGCTTGCACACCCCGTTGGTGGCGCTGAGTGTGGGGGCCATGTGCAGTACCCTGCTTTTGCTCCCAACACCCATTTTCTGCTCCTGGCTCTTCAGAAGTCACAATCTGGATTTTTTTGTTTTGGTCTTTTCATATCTTTTCCCCCATAATTTGCCCCAACTGCACACGCGCACAGTTACTTTTAGACACATATAGTTTCTTTATATTTTGTTGCTCAAGGAAAGGTTTAACTTGCCTCTCTCTTTATCTCTCCACAGAGGATGGAGGACAAAGGAAAGGAAATAAATATTCAGTTTTTCTTACTGTATATGTTAAGTGCAGGGCTCAGTTCAGTTCAGTTCAGTTCCGTCGCTCAGTCGTGTCCGACTCTTTGAGACCCCATGAATCCCAGCACGCCAGGCCTCCCTGTCCATCACCAACTCCCAGAGTTCACTCAGACTCATGTCCATCGAGTCCGTGATGCCATCCAGCCATCTCATCCTCTGTCGTCCCCTTCTCCTCCTGCCCCCAATCCCTCCCAGCATCAGAGTCTCTTCCAATGAGTCAACTCTTCGCACGAGGTGACCAAAGTACTGGAGTTTCAGTTTTAGCATCATTCCTTCCAAAGAAATCCCAGGGTTGATCTCCTTCAGAATGGACTGGTTGGATCTCCTTGCAGTCCAAGGGACTCTCAAGAGTCTTCTCCAGCACCACAGTTCAAAAGCATCAATTCTTCAGCGCTCAGCTTTCCAATTCTCACATCCATACATGACTACTGGAAAAACTACAGCCTGACTAGACGGACCTTAGTTGGCAAAGTAATGTCTCTGCTTTTGAATATGCTATCTAGGTTGGTCATAACTTTTCTTCCAAGGAGTAAGTGTCTTTTAATTTCATGGCTGCAATCACCGTCTGCAGTGATTCTGAGATTCATATATGTTGTTTCATTCAGTCCTCACAATGAATCTGTAGTAGAAGTACTAGGTCTCCCATTTTATAGATGAGGAAAGAGGTTAACCACCCTGCTGCTGCTGAGTCACTTCAGTCGTGTCCGACTCTGTGCGACCCCATAGATGGCAGCCCACCAGGCTCCCCCGTCCCTGGGATTCTCCAGGCAAGAACACTGGAGTGGGTTGCCATTTCCTTCTCCAATGCATGAAAGTGAAAAGTGAAAGTGAAGTCGCTCAGTCGTGTCCGACTTTTAGCGACCCCATGGACTGCAGCCCACCAGGCTTCTCCACCCATGGGATTTTCCAGGCAAGAGTACTGGAGTGGGGTGCCATTGAGAGGTTATCAAATGTACCTGATGCTGGTATATGTTAGGGGTATGAATTGGGCCCACAGCTGACTTTGATGATACATCAAATACAGCTCTAATTTCTGCTCAAATCAATCAGTCATCATGATCTTTCTAAGCTCTTCTCCATGTCCAGGTCTGGAGATGTTCCATAACGCCTCAAAATTCCTTCATTTATTTGCTAACTCCCAGCCTGGGGAGAAACAGCAGGGGACAATATCTGCGGATTAAAGAAGAGTGAAAGGGATTTGATCTTTTTTATGTTCCAGTGATGTTTCATTTTTCTACTTTATTTTTTTCTCCGATCATCCACCAGTATATGTTAAGTGCAGGGCTCAGTTCAGTTCAGTTCAGTTCCGTCGCTCAGTC
Source organism: Aepyceros melampus (assembly GCA_006408695.1). Classification (NCBI taxonomy): domain Eukaryota; kingdom Metazoa; phylum Chordata; class Mammalia; order Artiodactyla; family Bovidae; genus Aepyceros; species Aepyceros melampus. The sequence goes on from SJXQ01002752.1 coordinate 160,264, forward strand.
GTGTCCGACTCTTTGAGACCCCATGAATCCCAGCACGCCAGGCCTCCCTGTCCATCACCAACTCCCAGAGTTCACTCAGACTCATGTCCATCGAGTCCGTGATGCCATCCAGCCATCTCATCCTCTGTCGTCCCCTTCTCCTCCTGCCCCCAATCCCTCCCAGCATCAGAGTCTCTTCCAATGAGTCAACTCTTCGCACGAGGTGACCAAAGTACTGGAGTTTCAGTTTTAGCATCATTCCTTCCAAAGAAATCCCAGGGTTGATCTCCTTCAGAATGGACTGGTTGGATCTCCTTGCAGTCCAAGGGACTCTCAAGAGTCTTCTCCAGCACCACAGTTCAAAAGCATCAATTCTTCAGCGCTCAGCTTTCCAATTCTCACATCCATACATGACTACTGGAAAAACTACAGCCTTGACTAGACGGACCTTAGTTGGCAAAGTAATGTCTCTGCTTTTGAATATGCTATCTAGGTTGGTCATAACTTTTCTTCCAAGGAGTAAGTGTCTTTTAATTTCATGGCTGCAATCACCGTCTGCAGTGATTCTGAGATTCATATATGTTGTTTCATTCAGTCCTCACAATGAATCTGTAGTAGAAGTACTAGGTCTCCCATTTTATAGATGAGGAAAGAGGTTAACCACCCTGCTGCTGCTGAGTCACTTCAGTCGTGTCCGACTCTGTGCGACCCCATAGATGGCAGCCCACCAGGCTCCCCCGTCCCTGGGATTCTCCAGGCAAGAACACTGGAGTGGGTTGCCATTTCCTTCTCCAATGCATGAAAGTGAAAAGTGAAAGTGAAGTCGCTCAGTCGTGTCCGACTTTTAGCGACCCCATGGACTGCAGCCCACCAGGCTTCTCCACCCATGGGATTTTCCAGGCAAGAGTACGGAGTGGGGTGCCATTGAGAGGTTATCAAATGTACCTGATGCTGGTATATGTTAGGGGTATGAATTGGGCCCACAGCTGACTTTGATGATACATCAAATACAGCTCTAATTTCTGCTCAAATCAATCAGTCATCATGATCTTTCTAAGCTCTTCTCCATGTCCAGGTCTGGAGATGTTCCATAACGCCTCAAAATTCCTTCATTTATTTGCTAACTCCCAGCCTGGGGAGAAACAGCAGGGGACAATATCTGCGGATTAAAGAAGAGTGAAAGGGATTTGATCTTTTTTATGTTCCAGTGATGTTTCATTTTTCTACTTTATTTTTTTCTCCGATCATCCACCCTTAAGCAATCTATTGGTCAGGATATTTAAAATGAGCAGAAAACCTGTTTTTTCCTTTTTTTTTCAGCTACCCTTTATCTAAGCAAGGCATAGCTCGCTAGAGGTAATTTCAATCCATTTTGGAGAGAAGACTGCCTGCCTTGGCATGTTTTCATCCTTAATACCGTCAGGCTGTAGATGAATCCAGGACAAAGAGTCTTCATTGTATTATAAGGGAGAGAAACAGAGTCAAAGTCATCTTAACTTTGTAATGAATAGCATTTGTCAGAGTGAATATTTGGCTCCTGGGAGGTTAAAGGAGAAACAGGACTAAAATGCTTTAATAGTCCAGAGACTAGCAGAGTGAAATGAATTGATTGCTTTTAGTGGAGTCCCCAGTGGACAGTGCATAATGAAACTCGCTATCTGATGAGGCCGCCTCAGTGCAGGAGACGCACTGGCAAGCAGAGTGGCATACTGAGCACCGGCTGCCAGGAAACCCGAGGTGACCCTCACACCTGCTGCAGAGGTGGCAGATTCCGTCGCTGTCTGGGCGAACTGATATGCAGAATAAATGTTGAAAGCTCTTAGTGCGGGTGGTGGGGGGTGGTTAGGGGCCTATCATGGCTGCTGCTGAGATCATCCATTTTTCAGGGTTGGCTGTCCAGAGATTAGACAGATTGGACACCCATAGGACACTAGATCCCAACTGTACTTGGATTAGCTATAAAATGAATCACACCAATTTGCGTCCAGCCGGGAGTGTTTTTAACAAACCCAGAGGCCCAGCTAAGTTCTCTGGATGCTGAATAAGGAAGTAAGTGAATTCGGCACCTCTGACCTCCAAGCACAGAGCCACTCGTTGGACAGAAGCACATGGGCAGAGAAGGAAAGACAGACAACTATTGGAAGAGATGGGTGGGAAGTACAGAATGCTTTTTGGTACAGAAAGAATTGTAGGGAGGGCCTTCCAGTTTTGCCAAGGAACGAAAGGTTAAAACATAGCCACAGCCTCTAAGATGGAGAGGAATCCAAGAGACTCCCCTAGTACAAACAATTTCAAAACAGGAGTGGAAGGAGAGAAACACAAACATCTATCTAGATGTAACTCCAATGGTATCAATTGACAGGGGAGACAAATACCACTTCTTTCCTGCTGCTAAAAGTCTTCTCCTAAAGCGTCTATTCCATTATTCACCCCATTTATGTATGTGCAATATTAAATCATATCATTATATGTTCTTATATTCCACTGGATTAAATGTTGTTTAAGGACAGAAACCATATTGAGGTAGGGGTGCTTGCATGCATGCTAAGTTGCTTCTATCATGTCCAACTCTTTGTGATCCTCCATGGACTATAGCCTGCCAGACTCCTCTGTCCATGGGATTTTTCATGCAAGAATACTGAAGTGGGTTGCCGTGCCCTCTTCCAGGGGATCTTCCTGACCCAGGCATTGAAACTGCATCTCCTGCATTGGCAGATGGGTCCTTACCATTGGGCCACCCGGGAGGCCCTTAATGTAGGAGAAGGGAGTTAGAAATTGAGGCAACCACTTTGGAAAGTAGTTTAGTATTCTCTCTTAAAGTTGAGCCTTTGTTACCCTAGTACCCAGCAATTCTACTCTATCTTGGCAAATAGCCAAGATACATTCTTGCACATACGCAGCATGGGCTCCATATGAGAATGTTAAACTTGGGACCAAATGTCTATAAATGAAGGAACAAATAAATGGTAGGTTCACATAATAGAATATTATATAGTAATCAAGCAAATGAACCACAACAGTTTCGCGACAGTATGGATAAATCTCTGCAAGTAATGTTAAGCAGGAAAAATTAAGACTGGTCAAAATGAATATACTACTTTTCCAAAGTTAAAAGCAATTTTTAAAATGTTATTAAAAGATTATGTGGATATAGAAAGATCACACGCACATATGAAAACAGGAAGTGATGTCCATAGCCTTAAGGATGGTGTGGAATGGGTCGAGGAGATCATATTGTTGGGTGTGGGTTTTCAAAGTGCTGGCTATTATTTTGGGTGGTGGGTTTATAATTGTTTAATACAAATGACTAAATAATGAATAAACAGAAATGGGTCAAGAATAGGCCAATAATGAGACTGTGACCAAAGATTAGGGTAAATCTAATTCTGGCCACCTGAGAGCTAAAGGGATGAAAGAGGAAAATAAGAATAATTTATGCTGATTCTAGAACACTTCATTTATTACTTGTTGTTTAATAGAATTTCATAACCATGATGATGGAATAAAATGTTCGAATCTAATTAGGCTCCTTTGTAATAGGGTTACTCATAATTAGTACTCCAAGCAGAGTAGTTCTCATATATTGGTCCAAGTTTTTGAGTCTTGACTCAAGCCTTGGCATAATTCACAGGAAGAAATTATTTTTTTCTAAATATTCCAACATTTATTCTTTTCAACATTTTGTTATGAAAATTTCATATTTACAGCAACATGGAAAGAATTTTACAATGAACATCATACACCTACTGCCTCGGTTCTACCATTAACATTTTACTCTACGTATATTACATACCCTCTATCCTTCTCTCCATCCAATCAATCTATCCCAGTTTTTTGTTGTATTTCAGAGTAAATTGCAAATATCAGCACATGCATGCATGCTAAGTTGCTTCAGTCATGTCTGACTCTTTGCAACGGAACTGTAGCCCACCAGGCTTCTCTGTCCATGGAATTTTCCAGGCAAGAATACTGGAGTGGTTGTCATTTCCTCCTCCAAAGTATCAGCACACTTCTCCAGAAATACTTCAGCATTCATATCTTTAGCTCCAACATTTCATTTCTTTTCTTACTTACAAGAGGCTATAGATAAAAAAAAAATCAAGGCATTCTGAATGAAATTGAAAAGTAAGTGTCAAGTAGATTTGAAACATAAAGCAGTAGACAGAATGTGGTTTTAAAAACTGCTTTTCAGTAAATGAGCTCCGGCATCTCAGGAGCAGCATGACCAGGGAAAAGATGACCGTTTGGTCGATGGAAGAAGACAAGTCGATCTTGAATGAGGCCCAAGGGAAATGCATCCAGAAGTAGGTGGCACAAAGGTAAAGACACCTGCAGAACTGTTGGCAGGCAGAATCAGATCCCCACACTCTGATCAGCCCCCATGTCAGCTCCTGTGGTCTCTCTGGTAGGAGCAGTTACAGCCTCCCTGGAGCACGGGGGCTCAGCTTTTGTTCCTAAACTGAACTGGATGTGATTCTTTAAGTAGGAGAAGCCTGGACACAAAGATTCATACAAGCAAACAGGGAAGATTTTGAAAGGGCAATTTTCACCTCAACACAGTATCACGATTATTTGGCAAAGAGGGTAAGATCACTACAGCTCTAGCTGGCCCAGATCAGGGCCCACGTGCTAGGTACTTCAGGAGGGTGTGTGTATGTGTGTGTGTGTGCGTGTGTGCTCAGTCATCTCTAACTCTTTGCAACCGCATGGACTGTAGCCTGCCAGGCCCCTCTGTGCTTGGAGTTCTCCAGGCAAGAATACTGGAGTGGGTTGCCATATCCTACTCCAGGGGATCTTCCCTACCCAGGGATCAAACCCACGTCTCTTAGGTCTCCTGCATTGGCAGATGGGTTCTCTACCACTAGCACCACCTGGGAAGCCCTCCAGGAGGTTGGAGGGACTTCTGTTCCTTACTCTTTAAACTCCCGTTCACAAGAGACGACTGACAGAGTTACCATTGTCCCAGTTTAGCCCTTGGCATAGACCTGTCACTTTCTACGAATAATTCTTCCCTCGTTCTGTTCTACCAAAGCCATCTAGGAAGTCCAATTGTTGGTATTTTAGGGTGTTATCAGAGGTCTCCAATTAACACACATGTAACTTAATGAGCATAGATGTAACTTGGATGTAAGCAAAACATAAGCATACTTAGTTTTTAAGATTAGCAATCCATCATCTAGAAGGGGATGATGTTTTAAGACATGAGTCAGAAAACTATGGTTGGCGTGTCCAATCCAGTCTGCAGCCTGCTTTTGTAAATAAAATTTGATTGGCACTCAGCCATGCTCATTAATATACCTATTGTAAATTCTGGCTGCTTTCATGGTCAATAACACTGTTGAGTAGTTGCAACAGAGACCATATGACTTGCAAAGCTTAAAAATATTTATCACTGACTCTTTATAGAAAAAGTTTTCAGACCCATGGGTTGAATGCAGTGACTTTCAGGGAAGGTACATTTTGATGGAGCAAGTAGATATCCATGAAGCCTATTAGACAGTCCTATGGGAGTCCCCTGCAGATGTGTGTTCCTTTCCACGCTTATACTTCATCAACCAAAGAAGACTCTGCTTCAATTTGATTTACACTTTGGGTTTTGGTGTAAGTGCTCCCTTGAACTGAGTTCTACAGCTTTCAAAAGCTTAAAAACAAAACAAAACACTGTCTACAGAAATGATTCCCAACCCTGGCTGCATGGTAGCATTGTCTGGGGGCCTTTTAAAAACACCAGCAGTCTGCCCTGGAATTGAAATAAAAAATAAGCTTCCCAGATGATTCGACTGGACATCCAGGTTGAGCAATCGCTGGTATAGGGAACAAGGTCAATTCCAGGCAAGGTGCTGCTGCAGAGGCCATGGACAGTGACGTGGGTGGATGAGAGCACTAAAAAAACTGTCGGGGGGCACCCAAAGGGGCAAGAGAGACACAAAATATGGGAGTTGAATCAGGACTTTCATAAGGTCAAAGTCTCTTAAAGTTGATCTATAGCTAACCATTGTATCTTAGTTGACAATGCAAATGGCTTAATATGTTCCCTCCAGTCCACTTAAACCAGGACGGCTACAGTTAAAAGGAGCAATTCAGGAACACATTTAAATTTGGCCTGGCTGGAAAAGAATAGCCTAACCATTATTTTTAAGTATGCAATGTATCTGGTATTGTTGTCAGAATCTTGTGGGAGGTCATTTCAGATGTCACAGTAGGTGATAAAACAGCAGTGAGGAAGAAAACAGAATAAAAGGTAACACCTTGGATTCCACTGGTAGGAACTTAGGCTACATTCTTATTCTCAGGTGAGATTTTGTCTAGGATGTTCTCTGGTGATGCTCCGGAATTTTTTCCAGGGTCTTTGGAACTCAGCCAGTCAGATATATATACACAAGGGAGGGTAGGAGTGTGGAGGGACTGTGTTAGGACATTCCTGCTGCTGCTGCTGCTAAGTCGCTTCAGTCATGTTCAACTCTGTGTGACCCCATAGACGGCAGTCCATCAGGCTCCCCCGTTCCTGGGATTCTCCAGGCAAGAATACTGGAGTGGGTTGCCATTTCCTTCTCCAATGCATGCATGCATGCTAAGTCACTTCAGTCATGTCCAACTCTGTGCAACCCCATGGACAGCAGCCCACCAGGCTCCTCTGTCCACGGAATTCTCCAGGCAAGAGTACTGGAGTGGGTTGCCATTTCCTTCTCCAAGGACATTCCTACTGGGGCAGAAATTATGACTTCTAAAGCCTTCTCTGGTAAGATGCATCTCCGATTCTACAAACAAGCAACCAGAAACAAGGAATCGGGGATCTCACTTATAGCTGAGAAGAGAGGTTTTTCTTTTCCTTCTGAGAATCGTGACTTAAGTGATTGAGCCCCTACAGAATTCCTATCCCTGTCTACCAGAACCCAAATACAGGACAGGAAAGGCAAACAATACTCTGAAATAGTTGTGTAGACATCTCTTTTTTTAACAGTGTAATTGACATGTAACATCGTATTAGTTTCAGGAATACAACATAATGAATTGATATTTGTATATATTGAGAAAATATCACACAGTAAGTCTAGTTAACATGCATCACCATGCAGAGGTATTAATTTTTTTTCTTGTGATGAGAACTTTAAGATCTGGTCTCTTAGCAACTTTCAGATATGCAATAAATCTCTTAACAGTCACCATGCTGTACATTTTATCCCAAGGACTCATTTATATTTTATAACTGGACGCTTGTACCTTTTGACCCCCTTCACACATTTCAACCATACCCTCCTGGAAGAGATTCATTTTTGAAAGCCCACAACACATGCTGGAGAAGGGGGAGGTGGGGAGAGGAGGGAATTAGGTTGGTGTACACACAAGTAAGAAGGACAGAAAAAGCTGGCTTGAAACTCAACAGTAAAAAAACTAAGATCATGGCATTCAATCCCTTCACTTCATGGCAAATAGAAGGGGAAAAAGTGGGAGCAGTGACAGGTTTTATTTTCTTGGATTCCAAAATCACTGCAGATGTTAACTGCAGCCATGAACTAAAAAGATACTTGCTTCTTGGAAGGAAAGCTATGACAAACCTAGACAGTATACTAAAAAGCAGAGACATCACTTTGCTGACAAAGGTTTAAATAGTCAAAGCTGTGGTTTTTCCAGTAGTTATGTATGAATGTGAGAGCTGGACCATAAGGAAGGCTGAGAAGAATGGATGCTTTTGAACTGTGGTGCTAGAGAAGACTCATGAGCATCCCTTGGACTCAAGGAGATCAAACCATTCAGTCCTAAAGGAAACAAACCCTGAATATTCATTGGAAGGACTGACGCTGAAGTTGAAGCTCCAATACTCTGGCCGCCTGATGTGAAGAGCTGACTCATTGGTAAAAAACCCTGATGCTGGATAAGACTGAAGGCATGAGGAGAAGGGAGCTACAGAGGATAAGATGGTTGGATGGCATCACTGACTCAATAGGCATGAATTTGAGCAAGCTCTGGGAAATAGTGAAGGACAGGGAAGCCTGGCACACTACAGTTTATGGGGCTGCAAAAAGTAGGATACAACTTAGTGACTAAAAGACAACAACACAAAGGAAGAAGGACAGAAACACAGTCCGTCATGGCCTTTTTAGACCTGAAATTTTTATTTTCAAATGTAGTTTCTTTCCCCTAGAATATCTTTCATCCTCCTATACATGGAAAATTTTACCCATATTTCAAAAGTCATTTTCACTGTGGAATCCTCTGAAGTTGGCCCTGATGGAGCTGGCCACTGCCAGCATACTTGTTTAGCACTGATTTCTTTGTCTGTTTCAGTATGGTAATGATATGTCTTCAAGTCTGTCTACAATTGAGCTGTGAGCTCCTCGGGCTGTAGGCAATGTCTCTGTCCTCTTTGTACCCAGGTTGCCCAATCCAGGGAAGACATACAATATACACTTAGGAAGTAAATCTATCCATCTTTTCTTAAATTAGTATCCTAAAATTCTGCTTCAATTACCGGTCATGAAAGAACAGGTAAGTTATCATTTATAAGACATATTCCACTGCAAACATTCATTAAAAACCAACTGTGTACCAGGCATTGTGGTCAATATTGGGGGAGCAAAGTTAAATGTAATACGATACGGTTTCTGGTGTCTAGCAAGTTACAATTTAGTGGGGATACAAGTAGGGGGATGTAAGCTGAGCTACTTTAGAAGCATGAGCAAGGCAGTGTAGGAGGAAAGAAAGATGTGTTTACCTCTCTTGGATATCCCAAGAAAAACTGCCTAGAGGGTGCAGGAATTTAGGCAAATTCCCAACAGTAAATCTGTGTAGGGGATGGGTGTGGATGTAGGAGGGTGGTCGAGATGGGAAAGATAGGTAGGCTGTGGCGGGGGGTACATTCTAGAGGGTTTAGGTCCAAAATCATGCTGGAAAAGATTTCAAAAATGTGCTCTGAGGGGAATCTCCTCTCTTTTCCTGGACCATGACAGTTGAGGAGATGACCTTTCCTAAGAGAAAAAGAAAGAAAAGAACCGCTGTGTCTCTTACTTGCTTGCCCCCAAATTGCCAACCCTCATTTTAAGGAATCATAAGGTAGGAAAAGCTTTCTCCCTGTAAAATTAGTTGGATTTACACAACCCAGCAGGCAATAACAAGGCTCCCACATCATTTTGTCAGAGAGAGGCCAGTAATTTTGGGGTGGGAACCGATCCATTTACACAATGGGAGACTTTCCCTCACGTACAAAGTGCTCCCTTGCAATCTGCGGCCTCACAGAATGCCATTTATAGTTCCTGCACTGGCAGGAAAATGAGGGGGCACAGTGATTATCACTCTAATCACAAAGCTGAAGGATGCCGTGTTACACTGGTCTGTTTTACCTTTCCTGCCAGCAAGGGACTGCTCTATTTAGCTTTCAGCATGCAAGAAGCAGAGAGAAAAGGGCCGATATTTCCCCTCTTAGATATTAGCTTTCAGCTTGAAAGTCTCCTCGTCAGCTGCTAACTGTAGCCTAGGGTCTGAAGCCATTACCCAAAATAATGCCTCATCTTCATTTAGAAAATATCTTAAATGCTTCTTTAGGGAGTCCCCCCAGGGGCTCAGAAAGCTGAAGTTCAATGAAAATGAGGTCCCCAAAGAAGCCCTGGCTATCCACCAAAATCTGCCCCACCATCATCTCTAAACAGTTCGTGTAAATGTTGTACTTTATTCTCGCTAAAGAGTCGATGGCTCCCAATTTGCACTTTGCGAGGCAGAAGTAAATACGGTCTCCCAGTCTGGATTGTATGCAGAGGTATTCATAGCAGGATCTCCCTTTGTAGTGCTCAGCTAATTGCTAATTATGTAATGATGGATGTAAATTGCACAGTTGGCACTTGAGGCTCACGGGCTCACTCTGTTTCTGCTGCTTAAGAAAGAATGGCTGAAATAGTATGAGATTACCAACCACATCTCGATCCATGAAGATATAGTCTAAAGGGCTAAAATAACCTTTCAGAAGAGCAGAAGAGGTTTGAGGGAAGAGGTAGAGTAAGTCCTGCCCAGACTCTGCCCTGCTTTCGTACATCTTAGGATTATGAAGCAAATATTCCATGCATCTCGTTTAACATGGAAAGAATAGATGGTCTTGTTTGCAGGTGAAGCAACATAATTGTCTCCAAATTTTTTTTTTTTTTTTTTTGGGAGAAGAATAGATAGCACCACTAATAGTAATACCAGATCTTCCAAAGCTGTGTTGAAATGTTAAGCCTGTCTCACATATTGCACAAAATTATGGAGTGGGTCGTATTGTTAATTCTATTTTATACATAATAGAATAAAAATCCCAATAAAAGCTGATGATTCTCCTAGCCACCTGTTGGATAATAGTAAAGTAGGCATGTTAGGGGAAGCACACTGATTGAAACCGCCCACCCTGGCCAACCACCAGAGTAACCATTTGCATGAGTTGTTTTATGACAGGAGATCCTGATAAGGAATAGGAACTAATAAGCCTCCACCAACCGGAAGAGTTCGGGAAAGGTCTAAGGGAGACACTGCGTGTCTGTCCACTTCCCAGAATCCCTCTCGCTAGCATCCATCTTGGCTGAGCAATGCGTGCGCCACCAGGAAAGACTCTGAATTAGAATGATTGGTCAAAGACCACCCGGAACCTAATCCCATCACCATAAAACCCAACATTGCGAGCCAAGAGGCAGAGCAGTTCTCCTGGGTTTCCTTACCCTGCTGCTCTCCACCCAGGTGCCCTTTCCCAATAAAATCTCTTGCTTTGTCAGCACATGTGTCTCCTCGGACAATTCATTTCTGAATGTTAGACAGGAGCCCAGTTTCGGGCCCTGGAGGGGGTCCGCCTTCCTGCAACAGGAAGACCCCCCCGACCCCATCACATCTGCCATCAGTGTCATGCCCACGTGACCATAGCTAGGTGGCTGTCTCTCTTTAATTACATTTATGTGATTTGGAATTTTGGTTTGTAGGTGCATTTTTCAGTAGAAAGCTTTTGATTTATGACTTATTTTTTCCTTTCTCTCTATTGTATCCTTGATGTTAAAAAGTGAAAGCCCAGACTAAGAAAGTAAATAAAATATCTGCCCTGCCACTGTCATCACTCTGGACTAGCAGGTAGCAGACAAAGCCAGCTTCAAAGGGAAAAGTAACCATTATTTCCTCCCAGGACAACTCTGCCATTGTAAATTTTCACAACAACCCCCACTTTCAAGGGAGGTTTCTTTTACCTATTCTCTGTGAAACCTTAGTTTCAAAAATCACAGATTGTCTGAGATTTTTCAGTTTAAAATGATATCAGGAAGAATGAGCATTCCACTTTGGCCAGGAAGATCTACAAAAGGCATTCTGTAACAGAAGCAGCCTCGATGGCCGAACCAGGCACAGGGGCTCAGGTGAGGGTTTTGGAACACAACATTTCACATTAACTTTGCCGTTTCCAAGGAAATGAGACTTCGAGTCCACTTCACAGTCCTAGCCTGGTGTTGACCCTTTTATTCACAGTCCTGCTTAGCACTGAGCCCATCAAAACACTGCTCCATTCTATAATGAGATAGCACTTTATACCTACTAGGACGCCTATAACCCAAATCATGGAATTCCACTTCTGGATATATGCCCCAAAGCTCTGGAAATAGGGACTCAAACATATTTGTACATCCATGTTCTTAGCAGAATGATTCCTGGCAGCCAAAATGTGGAAACAATCCAATATCCATCAACTGATGAATGGAGAAACAAAATGTATAAATTTTGTATATAATATATATACAATGGAATATTATTCAGTCTCAGAAAGGAAGGAAATTCTGAAATGTGATACAACATGGGTGAACCTTGAGGACGTTATGCTAAGTAAAACCAGACAGTCACAAAAGGAGAGATGTACGATTCCACTCACATGAGGTCTCTAAGTAATCAAAGTCATAGAGACAGAAAAATAGGAGTAGCCGCTAGGGATGCGAGTTGGGAGAAGGGATGAGGAATTAACGGTTAATGACTACAGAGTTTCAGTTGTGCAAAATGAAAAGTACTCTATAGATGAAAATGTTCTATAGATGGTAGCACAAAAATGTGAGTGTCCTAAATGCCACTGGATTATGTTCTTCAAAGGGCTTCCCTGGTAGCTCAGACGGTGAAGAATCCACCTTCAATGCAAGTCTTCTCTCTCTCAATGCAGGTTTGATCCCGGGTTGGGACGATCCCCTGGGGTAAGGAAATGGCAACCCACTCCAGTATTCTTGCCTGGAGAATTCCAGGGACAGAGGTGCCTGGCAGGATACTGTCCATGGGGTTGGAAAGGGTCAGACACGACTGAACAAATAATACTTTCATTTTCATACAATTCACAGTGGCTCAAATGGTTTATAAAAAAACAATCACTCTCTTCATTCAAATTTCACCCAAACTCCACTCTTCTCCAAATCCTATAATCAATGTATTTTCCTCCTTTGTTTGTTGAGACATTCGGTTTCTCTCATGTGCTGTCTTACTCATAGCAGTGAGCAAGTGAACCTGATTTTGTTGGACTATAGATTTGTCCCTGGTGGACTTTGGTTGATTGGACTAAGAAAGTGCTCACTATTCTAACAAAACCAGATGCTCAAAGTGAAGTTTGGGGAAGAATGGCACTCAGTGACCTTGAGGGTACTGCAGATCCTTTCACAAGCGAAGAGGAAAACTTCAGTCTCCAGTTGAGGACTGGCTTGTTCTCTGCTCTCCCAGGTTTCTAAGTTCCCATAAAGTCATGGCTCCAGGCAGAGGGCAGCAGCACTTGTGTTCAGCATCTTCTCAAGAACAGAGGCCCCCATTCCAGTCCCTGGGCTCTCCATTCATATGGCTCCAGATGCATCTAGGGAAGAAGCACTGTTCATCCATGTCCTTCTAAAGTGATGACTCCTCAAAAGCCACTCCTCAAGGGTGACTCCTCAAGGACTTCCAGACCCAGATACAAGCAAGGCTGGGGCTTCTGTCTTTATCACCATTCTGAGGTCCCATTCTGCTCCTGGTCCGCAGAGGTATTCATCTTGTTTTCTTACATTGACTATGCCATTTCATTATCTATCACAGTTGGTTTTGATCAGAGGTTGAGAGTGAGGCATCTGGAATGTAGCAAAGCCTGAGACATTGTGCCATCCTGAACTGAAGTTCTAGTACAAAAGCTTTAATAGCCCTGAGCTCTAAAAAATATTAAGGTACCTTTCAGCTGTATAACTTAAAGTGAATCACCAAACTATGAAACAGGTGTAAAGCCATCTAACAACATTCTTTCCTAAATGAAGTCTACTTGGATTTTAAAAATAACAACTCTCAGATTCTTTCCATTTTCCTTACTGCCTCTGCTTTTCAAGTTTCCCATTACATTTATGTAATGTGCTCACCAGGTAACCCAGCACCTCACTACCATAAGTGGGTGAGTACATATCGACTTGGTATAATAACCCTCTCTTGCAAATAACAAGTGATCAATTTGACCAGTAGCGACTTTGACCAGGAGACAATAAATAGTGTTGATTTAGGGATTTTACCTTGTAAGGCCTGTGGACTAAGATCACCTACAACTAAGAACAAGATTTAACATTGTACACAGTGTCTTAACTTTTCCAACACCAAGCTTCAATTTCAGTCTACTTTGGTCAGCTTTGAATTTGATGGGGCCGGGGGGTCGGGGGGCGGGGAAATCCAAACTCAGTTTTTTTTAAAAGGCAGTGTAGTCCATTTTATTTTATTTATTTACTTACTTAGTGGCCACACCACATGGTTTGCAGGATCTTAGTTCCCCCAGCATGGATGAAACCCATGCCCCACTAGAGTGCCTGCTGGACCACCAGGCAATTCCTAATCCCAATTGTTTTTAATAGAACCTATCTATGGGCTTAGATGGAAAAGAATCTGCCTGCAATGCAGAAGGCCTGGATTCAATTCCTGGGTCAGGAAGATCCCCTGGAGAAGGAAGTGGACAGAGGAGGCTAGCAGGCAACAATTCGCAGGGTTGCAAAGAGTCAGACACAATTGACCGACTAACACAGACACAGAGCCCATCTAGGCAAAACTGTACAGTTAGTGAAGTTACTTTATGGTGCTTTCTCTTTTTCTTTCTGGGGACATGTTGACAATTCCTATTTCTTGCCCCAGCTATCTCACTCATGTCTCATTGTTACAGAGCTTTGAAAAAAAAAAAACTGAGGTACAGAGTAGGGAAAGTGTACTAGATCAGGAATGTAAAAGATTAAATTTAGTTCCAGTTCAGCCAGCAGTTGACTTCATGACCTTGGATAATATCTTTGAGCCTCCATTTACCCATTTATACATTCAGAAGAAACAGTAATTGCATGACTAAACTCTCTTTTGTCTACAAGTTTTAATACAAGTTTTCTGATATATCATTCCTGATGATACATTAGCTGATAAAGAGTCAGTGTTCTCTGAGATTTAATACAGAAATCTTAGAAACCAAAAGATTTTCAAAATCCTTACATTTTTAATACTGATGATTTCAGTCACCATGACAAGGTAATAGAGAAAGATTTCTGTGGAAATCTTCCATCACACGAAAAGTTGATTTACTTATTTGTAGATCTCCAGTGGGGCGAGGGAAGGAGTCACGATTTTTAATTTGCTGGCTTCCTCACTGTCACCAATCTGAAACTGGACTGGGCATCAAGTACTAATGTGATAGTCGTGCAATTCCTTTCTCTTTTGATGAAACACATTTTGTGTGACTCCTCATCTCCCCTCCATTTTTCTCTGGTGTTTATTATGACTTTCACAATATATGTTGCTTGTGGTTAAATTTATGTTGCTACATAATACTGCTGTAAATTAGGTACCACGATTCCCTGGGCTTGTTTAGATCTCATCAGTGGAGCTCTGTTAACTCAGAGATATTTTCGGGCACAGATAAATTACTCTGTTCAATTTGCATTTCAGTAATTTTCTGATTTAGACATGGGGTTGGTAATGGGCATAATAATTCAGAAAGGGTGAACAGAGGGGAGGAAATCTCCTGAAAGGCTTACATTCTTAGCACCATCTCCAATAGTCACCGTTTTCCACTCTGCAGTATCTTCTTATATCTGAATAAATAAAAGTTAATTATCTTTATGAAACAGTGTTGTAAATAGGGTCTGTTGTTTTCCTCTCTTTGTATATCCTGCTGCCCATTTGAATTCAAATTGGCTTGGTAAGGAGTTTTGCCCCAGGGGTCCATTTTAATAGCAGCATTTCTGGTTTGTCATAATTTACTGGAGTATATAACTATTAAAACTGTGATTTCAAAGGCTAGCAGAAAGACATTGATTGTTGGTTATGTGGTTTGATTTCTGCTGTGGCCTCTCAAGTCTTCACTCTTCCATTAAGTCTTTCCCGACAATTTCTGGTGTGATTTTCAAAGAGTATGAGCATCTTGAGGGAGAGACTTTGTTTAATATAGGACCTAATCCAGTCTTGGACAACTATGGGTATATGGAAGATAAAATAGACTTCCCCATCTAAATCCAGAAATAGAATATTTGTCTGAAGAATCACACACACACACACACACACACACAACTGAGAAGCGGTTTATTGATTAGCTGCTTTGTCTTCAAAATGCCAAACAAATGGTCTGAATGATTTTTTTTTCTATTATGAGATTTATGTATGTGTATATGGGGGGGTTGGGAAACACTTGATCAACTATCCTGACAAGCTGTTTCTGCCCTCTGAAAACAGCTTTTAAACAAAAACTGGATCCATTAGCTGCTGTGAAATTGCTTTCACTCTATATACTGCATCAAAGGTGATGTGTAAGTGTGTGTGGGCATGCACGTGAATACATTCACACACACGATGTTGAAATGATAAAAAAAAAAAGAACTTGATCATGTCTTTTAAGATGCTTCACTCTCTTTTGAAAAAAAGAAAATGTCATACATGTCATGAAAAGTAAACCCTGTAGAAAAAAATATAACAGTAACAAAATCTCCCTTTCCTTAACCTCTGAAACTGCTTCCCAGAGACAATAATTATTAACTGCTTCTTATATGTCCTTCCAGAGATAATTTATTGGACACACACACACTCTGTAGACTGCTTTGGGGCTGTGAGGAAGCACTATGCTCAGGGACAGTGGGGTAGTAGTTAGAGTAAGAAGTTGATGGGAAGGACTTCCCTTGAGGTCCAGTGGCTAAGACTGAGCTTCCAACACAGTGGGTGTGGGTTTGATCCCTGGTCGGGGAACTAAGATCCCACATGCCTTGAAGACAGGGTAAAAGAAAATGATGGGAATGTTTAGAGAGAAGTACAGCATAAAGGAGACCTGCTTTGAAGTGATAACACAGTGGAACAGTTTTAGGAATTAGGGATGAGGGAGGTGTGGGGTTGGAAGAGGAACACAAGGGCCAAGTGGGAGTAAGGGTCCAAGTAATGAGGGGAGTCTGGGCTTCTTGAGGGGATTGAAATGAACAAAGATACAGGTCACGATAGAGATGAGTGCTGATGACCACAAACAGGTAAATGAGGGTGAGATTATGAGGGTGGAGCTGAAGGGGCTGGGGAACTGAAGCTGGGAGAAGAGGGAGCCTTGCCATGAACGTATGGGGTTTTAGGGAGGCTTTTAACACTTGTAGATAGAGGTGTGGAGGCCAAGTGAGGGGTGGTCATATATGTTGCAAATGACTATTTTCTCAGATTGTTGTTTGTTTCTTACTTTATTAATATATATAATATTAACAATATATAAATATTTGCATTGACTTTATTGCATATTAGTAACGTATTCATAAGTATATATTGACTTTTTGATATATGATATTATTAATATATTAATATATGGTTATAGAAGTTTTTACTTTTTATGTTGTCAAAACTATTATTTCCTTTATGACTTCAAGGTGTATTTTTTACTTAAGAATGCTTTCCTTATTACAAAATCATTACAAATATTACAAATTTCTTAGAATAAAAACATATGAAAATGTTTTGTTTTAATATTTTTATTCCACTGTCGTCTATGGGGTCGCACAGAGTCGGACATGACTGAAGCGACTTAGCAGCAGCAGCAGAATCTATTTTGGTTTAATGAGTATATAGGAATCTGGATTTTTGCTTTTTCTACATGGCCAACTTAATGTTTCGACACTATTCAACAAATAGTTCATTTTTTTTTTAATGTTTTGAAATTCCTAAGTTGCTCTTTGAGTGTTTATTTATTATGTATTCACATCTTTCCCTGTCAGCTCCTAACCCAGTCCTGGACAAAAATTTTCAGTTCACAGGCTTTAAAAAAAATTTCTGTACTCTTAGCATTCTACCTGTTGGTTAAATAAAAATCTGAATACAAATGTCTTCTACCTTTCAAATGTAGATATATCAGTGAACACAAAGCATCTTGCAGACTTTGGTTGCACCCAATACTGGGCCATTCATGCCAATCTTGCCATTTGTGTTTTGGGGACAAAGTTTGTAAAATAACTCCTGGGGAAACCCCCTCTGTAGGTATTCTCTTTCTTAATGACTTCATTTTGACCAACATACTTTCTCCAGAAGAATGTTAGAATACAGAGCCTGGAAAAATGGCTAATATAATCCATTTCACCGTCCATTTACGTAATGGCCATTTCAGTAACTCCTTATACTTTAAAGTCTCATTGGAGGTATCTGGAAAGCAAGTCGGAAGGTCATCCAGACCAAGCACATCACGTTGCTGCAAACCCCAGAAAACTTTCCTTATTTCTCTTCATTTCTTACGGAAGTGCTTTCATTTCTCAAATTCTCAAGTACTGCCTTAAAGCTATAAGATTTTTTGATTCTGAAAAAGAAGAAGGAACACTAAACAGCATTTCCCTAGAGAAATGAATAACAGCCCCGCATCTCTGACATGTGTGATCCCTCTGTCAGATGGGAGCCCTGCTCTCTGTCCACTTCCCACGGTCTTGCTCAGCCCTTATGTTCTGAAGAGTCACTACGGCCTTCCTGCCTCCAGCTCTCTCCTTTCTAATCTGTGGTCCAGATGGCCTCCCCTGTTCTTCTTCCAGCGTGCCAATGGGGATAGGTGGCCCCGTGCTGGGAAAGTTCTCATAGCTCTCTACTGCCTACATCAGAAACCCAGACCCTGGAGCCCGACATGCCAGGTTCTTCACACAGAATTCAACCTATGGCTCAAGCTGAATCTCCTGCCATCCTTTTGCAAGGACCCCCAATAGACCCCTATTTAGCATCCCAAGCTTTGTGTACAATGCTCCCCACACCTGAAACAGCTCCTTGTACCTCCAATCTCCCAGATCAGGGAAATAAGACAGTTCATAGCACAAATGCCGTCGCCGCTGGGAGCCCCCTCTCTTTCCCTCAGGGAAAAGCCTTTACTTCCTCGTTAGTATTCCTATACAATTTAGTTTCTATCACTATTAAACCAGTGCTCACTGTTTCTTAGTGGGTTGATTATGACACTGGCTCTCCCACTGGACTGCGACTGCTTCGTCGGTAGAGGCAACATGTAAACATCTTGTACCAGCACGGTTGCACTGTCTTGAGCATATCGTGGATTATCTCACTTCATGTTCCAAGCAATCTTCGGGGCAGGCATTTTTATAATCCTCATTTTCAGATAAGAAAATTGAGCCTGAAAAAGTTTAAGTAACAAATGTGCCCATAGATTGTGCGTTCACTCAGTGTATTCTGTGCCTGGGACTCAACTTCTCTGTGTGGCTCCAAAGCCCCTGAATGAATGAAAGAACCACGTGCAACTTGGTGACTTCTCAAGAAATGTGCTTTTGTGGGAGCTCCATGTGGCTCTGAGAGCTTCTTCCCGCCTGTGTGACCTTGGGCAAGTTACCGACTCTCTCTGAGTTTGTGGGCTTGCAACTGTAAAACTAAGATAATGAACTGCTTAACCATCTCACAGGGCTTTTGAGAGGATTAAATGAAATAATGTATGCAAAATACATAAAGGCTAGCAGAATCAGTTAGTAATGGATACTCTCTCTTCCCTTCTCCCTCATTGCCTATGCCATAGAGACAACACACTGTCCTCAGACGTCTATCTGGCTGTCCTGACCAGAGCTGAAACCAAGCAGGGGCAAGAGAGATAAGAACCCAACAGGATAGCAGTTTTTGACAGTATTATATTTAGCTCATGCCACTTCCACGAGGACCTCAAATGCATAATGATCTTAAATATGCCATACCATTGCTTTTATCTCATATATTCATTTTGGGGAAGAAATGGCCTCTTAGAAGCTATAGAAATAAGGAAGTAACTGGACGTTTCCTCTTGCTTGTCCTAAAAGGACTGTCACTTCTTACCACAGGATCTCAGCATTCAGACACTGGCTTTCAAATTCAAGAGAAAAACAATCTCTTAGAAGTCTTTTAATTTGCTTTCTTTGGCACCACTAACACCATTATCAAATGACTTCAAAGTTCTGGCTTCAGTGATAAGATTGCAGCTCTCATGGCTGGTGGAAAGATGGGGAAGAAAAAGTGTTTTAACACTTTGGAGACATGGTTTTATGGAGTCACAAAGTGTGTCTTTATTTCTTTCAACTTTCTGAAATCAAGTGTTATGTTTTTAACACGTAGGACATGTGAGGAACTAGAATGTAAGGGTGAGAATAGTCCCTGGACCTTTCTAAGCCCTTCTAGTCTACCAGCAGAGGCAAAGAGGTAAAATACAGCAACTCATTTGGACTGTTTGGTGATTTGAGATAGATTCACGCAGTGTCAGGGGAATACAAGAAGGGATGCCTGGCCCATCTGGGAATCAGAGTGGACTGGTAGTGGCTGGGAGCTGCCTAGAGAGGGTATCCCAAGGTCGAAATCTTGGGAGGTGAATAGGAGTTAGCCATACTAAGTGGGAAGAAATGCTCCTTCATAACCTGAGTCAAGCCTGCTATTAGATGTGGGATCAGTTATATTTGCATTCACTACAGGACAATTATATTGATCACTGTGACATCATAGAGTCTTAAAACAGAATTGAGATATAATATATATATGTATATTTGGGGGCTTATTATAAAAGAACAAGAGAGAACTCTATGTGTGATTAAACGTGGTAGTGATATAAGTAGCTTTGTGAGTATATAATCATTTTAGCCCAAAGAATGTAAGAATTAGTTCTTTAAAATTAATGCAAAGCATATACCATTATCCAAATTGCATTTGTGATATTCTGATTCTATACTCAATGCTGTGAATCTGAAATAAGTTAAATATATTACTGCTGCTGCTAAGTCGCTTCAGTCGTGTTCAACTCTGTGCGACCCCACAGACGGCAGCCCACCAGGCTCCCCCGTCCCTGGGATTCTCCAGGCAAGAACACTGGAGTGGGTTGCCATTTCCTTCTCCAATGCATGAAAGTGAAAAGTGAAGTTGCTCAGTTACTAGTGCACTTAAAATTTCAATTCAGTTTAAAAATTAGATTAAGATCCATGTGAATTTCTTTTTTTCTGTCATCTCTCTCAAACCTCATAATATCCCTGTGAATGAACCCCCATGGTAACCTGTTGAACCCCCTTGGTAGCACCTTCACTTGAGGAAACGATGTGTGTTTGCAGCTCACTCAAAGTCTCAGCTGAGGGCAGTGGCAGAGTTACAGTGACAAAACGTCACTGTCACTGTTAAAGTGACCAAATGTTCAGAAGCAAAAAGAAACTTATGTACTAGGTAATGTGCTTAGAATTTTCACATAATTTTTATCTAATTCCTATGCTAACCTAGAGCATAGGTGTTTTTCTCACTTTTAGAAATGAGAAAACTGAGCCTATGAATTTCTTTTTTTCTGTCATCTCTCTCAAACCTCATAATATCCCTGTGAATGAACCCCCATGGTAACCTGTTGAACCCCCTTGGTAGCACCTTCACTTGAGGAAACGATGTGTGTTTGCAGCTCACTCAAAGTCTCAGCTGAGGGCAGTGGCAGAGTTACAGTGACAAAACGTCACTGTCACTGTTAAAGTGACCAAATGTTCAGAAGCAAAAAGAAACTTATGTACTAGGTAATGTGCTTAGAATTTTCACATAATTTTTATCTAATTCCTATGCTAACCTAGAGCATAGGTGTTTTTCTCACTTTTAGAAATGAGAAAACTGAGCCTCAGAGTTGGAATATGAGCAAGCTAAGGAGCTTTCAAGGGGCCTCGTTGGAATGTGAGCCTTGTTTTCCAAAGCCACTCATCTGTTCTCACATTTCTGCAACTTATTTGTTTCAGCTGTATTCTAACATTGAGCATAGTGCCTGTCACATTGTGGCTATCCTTGCACCCACTTTTGTGGAATGACTAAGTGATAAATAGAATGTGTACTTTGGTGGCCAGCAAGGAAGGCAAAAAGAATCAGTTCAGTTGCTCAGTTGTGTCCAATTCCTTGCAACCTCAAGGACTGAAGCACACCAGGCTTCCCTATCCATCACCAACTCCCCAACCTTGCTCAAATGCATATCCATTGAGTCGGTGATGCCATCCAACCATCTCATCCTCTGTCATCCCCTTCTCCTCCTGCCTTCAATCTTTCCCACCATCAGGATCTTTTCCAATAAGTCAGTTCTTTGCATCAGGTGGGTAAAGTATTGGAGTTTCAGCTTCAGCATCAGCCTTTCCAATGAATATTCAGGACTGGTTTCCTTTAGGATGGACTGGTTGGATCTCCTCGCAGTCCAGGGGACTCTTAAGAGTGTTCTCCAACACCACAGTTCAAAAGAGTCAATTCTTAGCCCTTAGCTTTCTTCACAGTCCAACTCTCAAATTCACACATGACTACTGGAAAAATTATAGCTTTGACTAGATGGACCTTTGTTGGCAAAATAACATCTCTGCTTTTTAATACACTGTCTAGGTTTGTCTTAGTTTTTCTTCCAAGGAGCAAACATCTTTTAATTTCATGGCTGCCGTCACCATCTGCATTGATTTTGGAGCCCCTCAAAATAAAGTCTCTCACTGGTTCCATTGTTTCCCCATCTATTTGTCATAAAGTGATGGACCAGATGCCATGATCTTAGTTTTCTGAATGTTCAGCTTTAAGCCAACTTTTCACTCTTCTCTTTCTCTTTCATCAACGGCTCTTTAGTTCTTCTTCCCTTTCTGCCCTAATGGTGGTGTCATCTGCGTGTCTGAGGTTATTGATACTTCTGGCAATCTTGATTCCAGCTTGGACTTCATCCAGCCCAGCATTTCACATGATATACTCTGCATACAAGTTAAATAAGCAGAGTGACAATATACAGCCTTGGCGTACTCCTTTCCCAATTTGGAACCAGTCTATTGTTCCATGTCCAGTTCTAACTGTTGCTTCTTGACTTGCATACACATTTCTCAGGAGGCAGGTAAGGTGGTCTGGTATTCCCAAAGGCAAAAAGAATACAGTTTAGTATATAGTGAAGGAAAGTATTTAGTGTTCATTTTAATGATAAAGGTGGAAGGCCAGGTCAAGGAAGTGAAATATTAACAAATAAAAATTTATTTGGCCAAAGCTGAAAATATCTCTGAATCCTTTTTTCAGAGTCCATATGCATGGTATTGCACAAAATGTTTCTCTGGAACCCCACTGCCTCGTTTATGGAATCACTGACTTTTCCTTGGCATCAGACTTCTATATACAACAACCTTATTCTTGCTCTTTGTCTGACTCTACAGGCAATGCAAAACCTCTGCAGTTAATATTTGGCTGGAGCCCAAATGCAAAATTCCTTTTCTTATTTATTTATTAAGGATGCTATTTTTCACAGATGACCACCGTTAATGAATAGCATTGGCTTTGACGAAATTGGATTCTCAGTTATTCAGCAAATATTATTAAATAGCTATTATGCACAAAAGAGAACATTAACTTTCTATTAGATGGCAGAAAAAGCCTGTTGTGTGAAGCTCCCCAGAGTCAGAGTTTTAGTCCTGGGTTCCAGTACTGTGCCTACCACCAATCAATATATGATCTGGGCTACTGAGCATCTTACTTTGGACTCTGTAAATTTAAGACGCCGCCTGGATCTCAGTTTGTGGCTTAACTGTGTTCTTAGGGGATATTTGGGAATGAGTGGGAGTATATGGGGTCATCCAAATGACACTGGCATTTAGTGTCCTGAGACCAGGGATGATAAAAATTCCATGCAATATGGGAGTCAGTCCCCCACCACAAGAATGCATAGTCTGACCAAGATTGTAACTGTTTCTCAATTGAAAAACACTGGTGGAAATCTGTTCTCTAAGACAGTAACTGAGAGGCAAATTGCAGTTCCGTTAACTTTGACAAAGTCAACAGGCAATGATGTTAAATATAGATAAGCTCCTGGCAAAATACTTTTCAAGGAGTAGAAACAAACAAACAAAAAAAATGGGAATATTAAATGAGCACTCTTTGTAATGCATATTGGCAAAGAAGCTACTAAAATACTGCTCATTATTGTAACACATTTTTTATTAATTATCTTAAATAATTTGTAAAGCTATAGCTTAAATGCCATATGGAACGTTAACCTTGCTAATGAATTCAGTGACTCAGCATTTTTCTCACCATAGTCTTAGTTCCACTCCACCTTGGTTCATATGAAAGAACCCTAGACTTGGTAAATTTCTTTTTGCACCACTGATTTTCTTTCCTAACAGTAACAGGAGAAATATGTGCTCCAGACTTCCTGATGCTTAATTATTTCATTTTGCCATTAAAATTAATTGTCAGTAAGGATAATGAAAGTGACTCCTAGACATTTCAGTAATTTGAATCATCATAAGCCTCTTGGTAGCATGATGCTGGCTGGCGCTGCATCCTAGGCCAGCTCTATTGCTCTTCAGAACGCATCCCGTCTGGGACAGCTCCATTGTAGTCCTCTGTGCCTTGTGAGATTTTAGGGTTCCAAAGCTTTTTACAGACAATAAAATCTATTTTTAAAATATGGGCATACACAGGAACTTCCCTGATTGTCCAGTGGTAGAGAATCTGCCTTGCCATACAGGGGACATGGGTTTGATTCCTGGTAGGGGAAAAAAGATCCCATGAGCCTCAGTGCAGCTAAGTGTCATGATGCCTTAACTACTGAGCCTGTGGGCCACAGTTAGTCTATGCACCACATTGAAAAGATCCGGCATGACACAACTAACACCCAACACAGCCAAATAAATAAATTAACTAAAATGTAAAAAAAAGAAAGAAAGAAAGAAAAAATATGGGCATGCCCAAAAATGTTCTTATTGACCAAATCAAAGTTTTGAAATCTTTTGCCTATTTAACTCAGTTCAAGAATAGGTAAAAGCAACCTTCTCATCCCACATTTGGCAGTGGGGCTACCTCCCTTCTTTTCCTCATTTTCTCTGGATTTGAGTCTCTATTACCATCACCACATAATGTTTGATTCATGTGGGGCCACCTGCATTATATAAACAAACCTTGGTTTTGTTTAGAGAAGCCGTGAGTCCAGCCTCAGGTAATGGATTGTATCTGATCATGATCAGTCATGACAAACCTCTGCCCCAATTTCCCCAATTTTTACATTTCTTGCAGCGAAGAGATGCCAGTTTATGCTCTGGCTTATGAAATCTTGAAATGTAAAGGGAATTATAGGAAATTTCTAGGAAAGCTTATTTTTATAAAAACAAACAAACAAAGGAGGTGGGTAGTGATGCTTGGTATTTCCTCTAGAGTGTGGACACGATGCTTGTAGATGCAGCAGCCATCTTGTGATCAATAGGTGGAGCAGAATGACATAAACAGCCTGGTCCCTTGATGGCATCTTTCAGAGTCTGTCTAGACCTGCCTGCCTTACTCAGGATGCCTTGGAATGTGAAAAAAAATCAACCTCTATTTGCCTACATCATTGTAGTAAAATTTTCTGTTATTTACAATTAAATATAAACCTGACTGATGTATTTTATGCCCAGTTGAACATGTGACTCTGGGGGTCTTGGAAATTTGGGAATGAGAATGTTGCTGGCACTAATATAGTACAGTGAATTTAACATTAGTACTGCAAGGAGATCCAACCAGTCCATTCTGAAGGAGATCGTCCCTGGGATTTCTTTGGAAGGAATGATGCTAACGCTGAAACTCCAGTACTTTGGCCACCTCATGCGAAGAGTTGACTCATTGGAAAAGACTCTGATGCTGGGAGGGATTGGGGGCAGGAGGAGAAGGGGACGACCGAGGATGAGATGGCTGGATGGCATCACTAACTCGATGGGCGTGAGTCTGGGTGAACTCCAGGAGTTGGTGATGGACAGGGAGGCCTGACGTGCTGCGATTCATGGGGTCGCAAAGAGTCGGACATGACTGAGCGACTGAACTGAACTGAACTGGATGTGAAACATACCTTCCTTCCCCAGCTGGTAGAAAGTTGGGTACATCAAGCATATTTGGATAAAGTAAGTGCTGCTATTGCCCCAGATATGTTTCAGGAAGCCAAACAAAGCGTCAGATAATAAGAATATAAAAATATCAGGACTGGACATCTCCAAGATATCACTTCCATAAGAAAATGATGTAACTGGGAGAAGAGAAGAAAACAAATGTTTGCTGGATTTAATCGAACTGAACTGAACATACGGGGGAATTCAGGAATACAGTTGTGAGTTGAAGTGTGTGTATGTCGTATTATTCAAGTGACTGAAGAGGGTTATGATGGTATTTTCCAGTGGAAATCATTTACATTTTTATTACTGGGTTTCAAAATGCACTGGGAAAAGTAATGGGTCAACATTTCTGAATCCTATTTGTACTCCATGATTTTACTCAGTCTGTCTGAGTTCCATTTTCTCAACTATGAAATGGGGATAATAACTCATATCTTATCAACACAGAATTGCTGTAGAAATCAGTGAGATGAAATGGATAAAATTCCATTTTATACTATATTTACTTTGCAAATGAGAGATTCCATCAACATCATTGTAATCATATCATTCCATGCTTTATAAAACAGATGTGTTCATTATTGTCATTTTATTGATTTGACTTTAATGACAAATCTTGGTTGATTTTTCACTTGGGAAGGATCCAGAGGACAGTCAGCTGCCTGACTGTTCAGCACATACCCTCTGCAGGGCTTCAGGGGAGCCAACCTCGAAACTGAAAAATTCTAACAGCAACTGAAAATAAAGAACAAGGAGGGTTGGCAGGGAGTTTCTTACAAGGGATAAGATATATTATAAAGCCTTAGCAATTGAAACAGTGTGGCATAGGGGTAATAGATCAGTGGTAGAAAATAAAGAGCTTAGAAATACATCCCTGCATACCACAGAAACCTGATTTAGTATAAAGATGGTTTTACAATTAATGGAGGAAAGGCTGCATTGCTTAATAAATGATATAGGGACAACCGGTCTTCAAAACTAAAAAAAAAAATGCTTAGGCAAACCTCATATCACATACACACACACAAAATTCCAGTCAGAATAAAGTTTAAATAAGAAAAAAAATAAATTTAAGACTATTGGGATAAAATATAGAATATTGTTATAAAGGTGAATGCAGGGAATAATATGAAAAGCATAAGCCCTAAAGGGATCTTTAAAAATTTGACTACATCAATCAAAAATTTTATCTTGCGTGATGGAAATGCTGTACTCATTCAGCAGTAACTCCTCAGTTCCCTCTCCTTCCAGCCCCTAACAACTTCTATTCCACTTTCTGCTTCTGGGAGTTTGACTGCTTTCAGTTCAGTTCAGTTCAATTGCTCAGTTGTGTCCGACTCTTTGCGACCCCATGAATTGCAACACGCCAGGCCTCCCTGTCCATCACCATCTCCTGGAGTTCACTTGACTACTTTAGATACCTCATATAAATAGAATCATGTAGTATTCGTCCTTCTGTGACTGGCTTATTTCATTTAGCATAATGTTTCAGGATTCATCCATGCTGTAAGATGACAGGAGTTCCCTTTTTTAAAAGGCTGAATAATATTTAATTTAGAAGCAAACAGTTTGCTTCTATTGATGGACATTTAGCTTGTTTCCACCTCTTAAATACGGTAATTCTGCCATGAGCACTGGAATGCAAATATCTGTCTCTTCAAGATCCTGTTTCCATTTTTTTAATAAATACCCAGAGGTGGGATTGCTGGATCAAATGGAAGTTCTGTACTTAATATTTTGAGGAATCTTCATGTTGTTTTCCCTGGTGGTTGTATCAACTTACATTCCCAGCAATAGTGCACAGGAGTTCCAATTTCCAGACACTTGTTATTTTCAGGTTGAGTCTGCGTGTTTGTTTGTTTGGATTAATGGACATTTTAACCAATGTGTGGTGATATCTCTTATGGTTGTGATTTACATTTCCCTGATGATTAGTGACATTAAGCATCGTTTCACATACCTGTTGGTCATTTGTACGTCTTCTTTGGAGAAATGTCTAATCAATTCTTTTGCCCACTTTTAAAATCAGCTTATTTGTTTCTTGCTATTGAACTGAAGAGATTCCTTCTGTATTTTGACTATTAACCGCTTATCTGGTATATGATTTGCAAGTACTTTTCCTCATCCTGTAGGTTGCCTTGCATTTTCCCTCTGTTGATTGTTTCCTTTGCTATACAGAAGTTTTCAATTTGGTGTAGCCTCTCTCCCTCCCTCCCTTCCCTGTATCTGTTTCTCTCTCTCTCTGGTTTTGTTGCCATATCAAAGAATCATTCCAAAGAACAGTATTAGGAAAATTTATCCCTTTGTTTTCTTTTAGGAGTTTTATAGCTTCAGGTCTTATGTTTAAGTTCTTAATCCATTTTGAGTTGATTTTTGGTATGGTCTAAGGATCCAGTTTCATTCTTCTACATGTGGACATTCAGTTTTCCCAACACAATTTGTTGAAGAGATTATCTCTTCCTCATTATACTGTCTTTGTATCCTTGTTGAAGATCATTTGATCATGTGGTATGGGTTTATCTCTGGGCTGTCTATTCTGTTTCATTGTTCTATACATCTATTTTATGTTAGTACCATATGCTCTGATTACTGTAGCTCTGTAATATATTTTGAAGTCAGGAAGCATTAGGATTCCAGCTTTGTCCTTCTTTTCCGAGGTTGTTTTGGCTATTTGAGGTCTTTTATGATTTCAAATGAATTTTAGGATTGCTTTTTCTATATATGTCTGTTAGTTCTATTCAGTATAGTGTTGTTCTCTATTTCCTCATTGATCTTCTGTATGAATGTTTTATACATTATGGAAAGTGGGGATGTTGAAATACCCTACTCTTTTGCGCTGCTGCCTTTTTCTCCCTTCAGTTCTGTCAGTGTTTGCTTCCTATATTTGAGTGCTCTGATATAGACATATATATATGTATATGTATATATTTATAATTGTTATCTCTTCCTGGTGAACTGACCCTTTTGTCATTATATAATGTCCTTCTTTGTCTCTTGTGACAGTTTCTGATATATTCTATTTGTTGAAGTATGAATACCTCTGCTCTCTTTTGGTTAAGATGTGCTCAATACCTTTTTCTATCCTTTCATTTTTAACCTGTGCGTGTCCTTAAATCTAAACAGAATCTCTTATAGACGGTATATAGTTGGATCATTTTCTATGTTTTGGTGTTTTTCATTTTGTTCAGATCCGGGGCTTTTTTATCTTAGGTTTTTGAAACCCAGTGTCTATTTTACACTTAGTGAAAGTGAAGTCGCTCAGTCGTGTCCAACTCTGCGATCCCAGGGACTGTAGCCTACCAGGCTTCTCTGTCCATGGAATTTTCCAGGCAAGAATATTGGAGGGGGTTGCCATTTCCTTCTCCAGATTTTCCCGACCCAGGGATTGAACCCGGGTCTCCTGCATTGTAGGCAGACACTTTACCGTCTGAGCCACCAGGGAAGTCCAAGCATATCTCAATTCAAATTAACCACAGGTGTTCAATAGTCACATGTGGTTTGTAACTACTGTACTGGACAGCACAGACCTAAGTATATAAATTACTCCTATAAACAAGTTTAAAAAGACAACCATAATAATAATTTAAGACTACTGACAAAGGAGAAAATCTGAAGGACTACAAACACATGAAAATATCTCTTTCTGTCATGGATGGAGAAATACATATTAGAACAATAAAGTATTTTTAATTTATTAGATTATCAAGGAGTTTAGGAGGAAAAAAAGTGGAACACTTGCATGGTTCTTTCTGTAACTGCCTTTTTCCAAACAGCATTCTTTTCTCCTTCTGCCTGATAATGAGCTAATTTGCATTTACGTCTTCATTTGAAAGTAATAATATGGTCACACTAGTTTGTTCCTTGTACTTACAAATGAGCCTTTGATTTAATCATTTGATTAATCAAATTCCATTAGAATCAAGCTTTTAAAAAACAAAAATATGGCTTAAATTTTGTATACAAAATGCTGTTTCAGCATAGGTTTTTATTATAACCCAAAGGTTTATTTACATTTCTGAGAGATTTAATTTTTTTATGGTTCAGACAGATTGACTTTAAATTTCACTCCAAGTTAATTTTTCCTCTCCAGTGAATTTTCCACCAATCTTTAATGATAGTAAATGATCAGTTACCTACAAGAATCAATCTTGGGAGGATTCTTTTTGTTGAGAATCTCTTTAAACATTTTCATAATTTGTATTAAAGTTCAGATTTCCTCAGAATGAGTATTTTTAGTTGGGGCTTGCCTGGTGGGAATCTGCCTGCAGTGCAGGCGACCAGGGTTCAGTTCCTGGGTCAGGAAGATCCCCTGGAGAAGAAAATGGCAACCACTCCAGTATTCTTGCCTGGAAAACCACTCTTGCCTGGAAAATCCCATGGGTAGAGGAGCCTAGTGGGCTACAGTCCATATGGTTGCAGAGTCAGGCACAGCTGAGCAACTAACACTTTCACTTTTACCTCTAATGGGTAAAATATTTCAGACTGCCAGCTTTGAGATCTGTCCACATAGCTGCCTGTGGTTAGCCTTCGTCCAGCAGAGCCATTGATGAGACAGGAGTTCCTTTCCATGGCTAAAAAAAAAAAAGGACTAAGGGAATTGCTCTTAAAATAAAGACAAAAAGAAAAAAGAAGAGCAGTGTTTTATCCCCTGGGTATTGTCATTTGAGAAGAGACCAGAACACAATGAAGAAGCTGAAGGATGAATGTCACTGAAACAAGAAATCTGGGCCAGACCAGCCTGGGGCACAGGGATTGCGGAGATCCAGGGCTTCTGAATGTCACTTAAAAGGGCTCCACCTGGTGCACACACCTTAAAATGATGTT
The DNA here is from genome assembly GCA_006408695.1 of Aepyceros melampus. NCBI lineage: Eukaryota > Metazoa > Chordata > Mammalia > Artiodactyla > Bovidae > Aepyceros > Aepyceros melampus. The sequence continues at coordinate 190,341 of SJXQ01002752.1, forward strand.
CCTAATTGTTCTTCCTTTTCTTTCTGTCTTTTTTTTTTTTCCTTTGGCAAATCACAAAGAAAAAGGGAAAAAATTGCCCAGCAGGAAGAGCCAGCTGCCGAGCCTGTTAGGAGAAAAGAGAATGTGGATATGATGCTAATTCTGCTTCATTTTCTCACTTTCTACGAACGGCTGGCTGGCAGGTGCACACCCTGCCCAAAGGATCTAGGGAGTTTTGATCAGGAGCAGCAGTCTGTCTGGGGGTGGCCATGTTCTCTAAAAATCTCCATTAGCAAGGGTAGGAGAAAAGAAACAAAAGCCGATATGATTTCCATCAGTTCTTTAAGGTGATTGCTCAAGAGTCGACTGGGGGAAAATAACAAGCTCTGCTCTCCTCGACTGGAGACGTTCAGCTTCCAGAACACAGGCATAGTAAAGAGGAGCTGAAATGTATACTGTGATGACTGCTGGGGAAGAAAACAGGCTTTGAGCTGTACTTCTTGCAATATCCATAGCAAAGGAGGGCTTTGCGCAAGCTAGTGTACTTCTCTGTCTGTCTTACACACACACACACACACACACACATACAGCCAGAGTACCAGGATGGATCAGTAAAACCACAGTGGCCCCAGTGTGCTCTTCATGATTTGCAAATGCTGGTGCTGGGGAAGACGCAGGGGGTGAAAATCCTTTATTTAAAGCAAGAGGCAGAGCGTCCATTTTCCTGAGACCTTTAGATCTTCCCAGGAAGATAGAAAGAGTGCCTCACAGTTTGCTTTTTTTCCCCAGGTAGGACTGTTCAGACCACATAATCTGGCCTAACCAGTGGGCTTTGAGGCTGGGTTCTTTGTTTCACTGGAAACCATGCCAAGCGTGCCAACATTTCTTTCTTAGGATTCAGACAGTTCATGCATGTCACCACCACTTTTCAGCTCAGACAACCACATCCTTTCCAAGGGTTGAAAGTCATGGTCTGGGGTCACTTTAGGCAGTTGGGCAGCTCACACTCAGCAGTGCACTTTAGCGTGACGGACTCGCAATTTCTTCTCCCCAAGCAAAATGAAGATGGGCTGCAGAATGAAGCTGTGAGCCTTGCCTCTGCCAGCCTAGCTCAGATCATTCGCTGTAGTCGTGCCCCCATGCACACATCAGGCTTGAAGGGGATAGAAATGTCCATCACCAGAGTGGGCAGATCAGCTTTGGGGTTCAGAACTGGAACTGCTGCTAGAAATCCAGAATGTCTGGTGTCGAGTTCTGGGCTCTTGCATACCTGTTGGGTTGAAGATGTACTTAGATCCCTGAGATGCTGCCTCTCCCTGCGTCAGACTCATTTAAGCTATTGTTTAAATGCAGATCCCTGGATCTCACCCCAAATTCATTACATAAGGATGGACCCTTGTGTATTTTAACACAAGGAGAATAGCCCATGAGAAAGAGCATAATAATGACTAACAATACCAACTTTGGTGATGACCTGTCCCTTCACTTAATATTTGTGTGATCTTGGGGGAAATTTACTTAACCTTCCTCTGTTTCATGTGTCAAATGGTGATAATAACCTTAATATTCACCTCATAGAGAGGATTGAATGAGTAAATCCATTTAAGTGCCTGGAACAGTTCTAGGTACATAATCAGGCTGCAATTTGCTGTTGTTTAGTCACTAAGTCATGTCCAACTCTTTCGTGACGCCATGAACCATAGCTCCACCAGGCTCCACTGTCCATGGGATTTCCCAGGCAAGAATGCTGGAGTAGGTTGCCACTTCCCACTCCAGAGGATATTCCTGACCGAGGATCAAACCTGGGTCTCCTGGTTGGCAGGTGGATTCTTTTACTGCACCATCAGGGAAGCCCAATCAGGCTTCATATATGCTGGTTCCTAACAAGTACCCATAGTAATTCTTTATAATCAAATTTGAGATTCGTAGGTCCAGTGTGGTCATCTTGGATTCTATTTTTTGATCAGCATAGCTGGATCCTCCTGGATTTAGAGCTCTGTGTTGTCCCTCTAAGCTCAAATATAGACCCTCTCAACTCTCGTGTAAACCTTTCCAATTCTCCTCTGGGGTACCAGGAACAGGTACCTTACCTCATTACTGCCTGTCCTTCAGTCAGAATGGGCTGGCCACTGAGAAAAGGGATGATGCTATTTCCTTAAGGAATACCCATTCTCCAAATGAAAAAAAAAAAAAAACAAAACACAATTTTCTGTAATTGGAGTCCAACTAGAGGATCAAAGTTCCTAATGGTTTAATATATTTCAGTGTGGATAACCATTCAAATTTAGCTGAAGCTACTTGGCTGCCTTTGACACAGTTGCTTAGAACAGAGTTCCTTCCCTTAGGGACCTGTCCTCAGGGTAACCCACTGTGCCACCTTACCTGGGACTCTGCTGGTTCTTGTACTGAAAGTCCCAGGTCCTAGAAAACCCCTCAGTCCCAGCTAAACCAGGATGGTTGGTCCTGTTATGCCCTAGAGTTACTGGAGTGAGTCTCCAATAAACTGGGGCAGAAATGCCCAGCTGGACTCCTAGTTGTGAGGCAGAGATTTAACCGGGGCCTGGCATCCACTGTATTAACCTCCAGAGATAGGAAGCTCAGAGCAATAGAGTCTCCTGACGGTGTTGGTTTAGGACACTCAGGTCTGAAATATATACCAGCACTTCCTGTTTGCAGTGCTGACTTAGGGGAGAACTATGCCGACGGCTTCATCTTTTCTGTAACTTACTAGGGATCTGAGGAATCCCACAATATGGTGCTTCCTAGATGCACTCGGAACTGGTACTCTCCGGCCTGTCATGTTTACTGATGTGCAAGTAGCAAGAGCTGTAAATATCAATTCTTCCCTAGGTCTGGAGGTTTGTGTGCTGATTGCATTTCAGGAGGAACACAGCAGAAGGCCTTGCTTTTCTGTTTCCCCAGAAGAAGAGGTTTGGGAAGAAGAAAATAAGGATCAAGGTTTTATAGAGCTGTAGAAATTACACAGGTTGCCAAGGTAATTAATCAACCTCCAAAGACAACATAAAATCTCATCTTGTGCCAGTACATATATGCCTCTAACCCCAGTAGGCGTGAGTCATAATATCGAAATGAAGGAAATTACCTGAAGGAAATTGCTTGAATGGGACTGTTATAAGAGGAGGGTAGGGCTTATTTAATTAAAGCACAGTTTAATTAATGCTATAACTTAAGGAGATGGGGTGAGGGCCATGCAATCATTTAGGAGTAGGAGAGGTCTGGGTGCTGTTGGATAACAATTTCACGTCATTGGGAGAGGCGATGGGGAAGGCATGATTAAATGCAGAAGCAGGCTGATAAATGAATCATTGGGGAAGTGCATTTTTAACTAAATGGAAATGAGTCCAGGAAGAATGGGGAAAAAATCATTATAATTATCATTGTAGGGCTTTGTTAGGGAGAAGAGAGAGGATGGTCTGTGGGTCAGAATTATAGCTGAATGGCTGAGCTCTGGGGTCTGCCTTACTCAACAAGACCCCCAGTGAACCTGGGTACAGTCCAGGAAGTGGTAAACCCCAACAACAGAAGGGCTGCTTGTAAAGACCCGGGGTCTCCTCTAGCGTTGGGCTCACACCCTACTCCATGCCACCGCTGCAGTCTGGAGGTCTCCAGGAAACCACCAGCTGCCCTAGGGCAACATCCCCACCAGGCTGCCCTCTCCCCTGCCTAATTCTGGGCAAGGATGTTCACTTACTGGCACTTCTAGTTTCTCTATCTCTTTTTTAACACTTGTCAACTGGGAAGAAAAATTCTCATTTGTTACCAACCTCAAAATAAAACTTTACAATTGTTAGCAGGGGAAGAGATTTATCTGGTCAAAGATGAAGATGAGAATAAGAATATGCAGTATTGTTTTTCACTTTAAGGGAATTGTCCAAAGTGAATGAGAATGAGAAAAAAGAGAGGAAAGCCCTTAACCCATCCTTAGTCTGCTGCTGCTGCTGCATCGCTTCAGTTGTGTCCAACTCTGTGCGACCCCATAGACGGCAGCCCAGCAGGGTCCCCCGTCCCTGGGATTCTCCAGGCAAGAACACTGGAGTGGGTTGCCATTTCCTTCTCCAATGCATGAGAGTGAAAAGTGAAAGTGAAGTCGCTGAGTTGTGTCTGATTCTTCGAGATCCCATGGACTGCAGCCCACCAGGCTCCTCCATCCATGGGATTTTCCAGGCAAGACTACCAGAGTAGGGTGCCATTGCCTTCTCCTATCCTTAGTCTAGTCATAACATGTTCCTGAATAAATATATATATATAAAGTGAAAGTGAAGTCGCTCAGTCATGTCCGACTCCTTGCAACCCCATGGACTGTAACCTGCCAGGAAGGGTTGAAAGTCATGGTCTGGGGTCACTTTAGGCAGTTGGGCAGCTCACACTCAGCAGTGCACTTTAGCGTGACGGACTCGCAATTTCTTCTCCCCAAGCAAAATGAAGATGGGCTGCAGAATGAAGCTGTGAGCCTTGCCTCTGCCAGCCTAGCTCAGATCATTCGCTGTAGTCGTGCCCCCATGCACACATCAGGCTTGAAGGGGATAGAAATGTCCATCACCAGAGTGGGCAGATCAGCTTTGGGGTTCAGAACTGGAACTGCTGCTAGAAATCCAGAATGTCTGGTGTCGAGTTCTGGGCTCTTGCATACCTGTTGGGTTGAAGATGTACTTAGATCCCTGAGATGCTGCCTCTCCCTGCGTCAGACTCATTTAAGCTATTGTTTAAATGCAGATCCCTGGATCTCACCCCAAATTCATTACATAAGGATGGACCCTTGTGTATTTTAACACAAGGAGAATAGCCCATGAGAAAGAGCATAATAATGACTAACAATACCAACTTTGGTGATGACCTGTCCCTTCACTTAATATTTGTGTGATCTTGGGGGAAATTTACTTAACCTTCCTCTGTTTCATGTGTCAAATGGTGATAATAACCTTAATATTCACCTCATAGAGAGGATTGAATGAGTAAATCCATTTAAGTGCCTGGAACAGTTCTAGGTACATAATCAGGCTGCAATTTGCTGTTGTTTAGTCACTAAGTCATGTCCAACTCTTTCGTGACGCCATGAACCATAGCTCCACCAGGCTCCACTGTCCATGGGATTTCCCAGGCAAGAATGCTGGAGTAGGTTGCCACTTCCCACTCCAGAGGATATTCCTGACCGAGGGATCAAACCTGGGTCTCCTGGTTGGCAGGTGGATTCTTTTACTGCACCACCAGGGAAGCCCAATCAGGCTTCATATATGCTGGTTCCTAACAAGTACCCATAGTAATTCTTTATAATCAAATTTGAGATTCGTAGGTCCAGTGTGGTCATCTTGGATTCTATTTTTTGATCAGCACAGCTGGATCCTCCTGGATTTAGAGCTCTGTGTTGTCCCTCTAAGCTCAAATATAGACCCTCTCAACTCTCATGTAAACCTTTCCAATTCTCCTCTAGGGTACCAGGAACAGGTACCTTACCTCATTACTGCCTGTTCTTCAGTCAGAATGGGCTGGCCACTGAGAAAAGGGATGATGCTATTTGCTTAAGGAATACCCATTCTTCAAATGAAAAAAAAAAAAAAAACAACACAATTTTCTGTAATTGGAGTCCAACTAGAGGATCAAAGTTCCTAATGGTTTAATATATTTCAGTGTGGATAACCACTCAAATTTAGCTGAAGCTACTTGGCTGCCTTTGACACAGTTGCTTAGAACAGAGCTCCTTCCCTTAGGGACCTGTCCTCAGGGTAACCCACTATGCCACCTTACCCGGGACTCTGCTGGTTCTTGTACTGAAAGTCCCAGGTCCTAGAAAACCCCTCAGTCCCAGCTAAACCAGGATGGTTGGTCCTGTTATGCCCTAGAGTTACTGGAGTGGGTCTCCAATAAACTGGGGCAGAAATGCCCAGCTGGACTCCTAGTTGTGAGACAGAGATTTAACCAGGGCCTGGCATCCACTGTATTAACCTCCAGAGATAGGAAGCTCAGAGCAATAGTCTCCTGACGGTGTTGGTTTAGGACACTCAGGTCTGAAATATATACCAGCACTTCCTGTTTGCAGTGCTGACTTAGGGCAGAACTATGCTGACGGCTTCATCTTTTCTGTAACTTACTAGGGATCTGAGGAATCCCACAATATGGTGCTTCCTAGATGCACTTGGAACTGGTACTCTCCGGCCTGTCATGTTTGCTGATGTGCACAGTAGCAAGAGCTGTAAATATCAATTCTTCCCTAGGTCTGGAGGTTTGTGTCCTGATTGCATTTCAGGAGGAACACAGCAGAAGGCCTTGCTTTTCTGTTTCCCTAGAAGAGGTTTGGGAAGAAGAAAATAAGGATCAAGGTTTTATAGAGCTGTAGAAATTACACAGGTTGCCAAGGTAATTAATCAACCTCCAAAGACAACATAAAATCTCATCTTGTGCCAGTACATATATGCCTCTAACCCCAGTAGGCGTGAGTCATAATATCGAAATGAAGGAAATTACCTGAAGGAAATTGCTTGAATGGGACTGTTATAAGAGGAGGGTAGGGCTTATTTAATTAAAGCACAGTTTAATTAATGCTATAACTTAAGGAGATGGGGTGAGGGCCATGCAATCATTTAGGAGTAGGAGAGGTCTGGGTGCTGTTGGATAACAATTTCACGTCATTGGGAGAGGCGATGGGGAAGGCATGATTAAATGCAGAAGCAGGCTGATAAATGAATCATTGGGGAAGTGCATTTTTAACTAAATGGAAATGAGTCCAGGAAGAATGGGGAAAAAATCATTATAATTATCATTGTAGGGCTTTGTTAGGGAGAAGAGAGAGGATGGTCTGTGGGTCAGAATTATAGCTGAATGGCTGAGCTCTGGGGTCTGCCTTACTCAACAAGACCCCCAGTGAACCTGGGTACAGTCCAGGAAGTGGTAAACCCCAACAACAGAAGGGCTGCTTGTAAAGACCCGGGGTCTCCTCTAGCGTTGGGCTCACACCCTACTCCATGCCACCGCTGCAGTCTGGAGGTCTCCAGGAAACCACCAGCTGCCCTAGGGCAACATCCCCACCAGGCTGCCCTCTCCCCTGCCTAATTCTGGGCAAGGATGTTCACTTACTGCACTTCTAGTTTCTCTATCTCTTTTTTAACACTTGTCAACTGGGAAGAAAAATTCTCATTTGTTACCAACCTCAAAATAAAACTTTACAATTGTTAGCAGGGGAAGAGATTTATCTGGTCAAAGATGAAGATGAGAATAAGAATATGCAGTATTGTTTTTCACTTTAAGGGAATTGTCCAAAGTGAATGAGAATGAGAAAAAAGAGAGGAAAGCCCTTAACCCATCCTTAGTCTGCTGCTGCTGCTGCATCGCTTCAGTTGTGTCCAACTCTGTGCGACCCCATAGACGGCAGCCCAGCAGGGTCCCCCGTCCCTGGGATTCTCCAGGCAAGAACACTGGAGTGGGTTGCCATTTCCTTCTCCAATGCATGAGAGTGAAAAGTGAAAGTGAAGTCGCTGAGTTGTGTCTGATTCTTCGAGATCCCATGGACTGCAGCCCACCAGGCTCCTCCATCCATGGGATTTTCCAGGCAAGACTACCAGAGTAGGGTGCCATTGCCTTCTCCTATCCTTAGTCTAGTCATAACATGTTCCTGAATAAATATATATATATAAAGTGAAAGTGAAGTCGCTCAGTCATGTCCGACTCCTTGCAACCCCATGGACTGTAACCTGCCAGGTTCCTCCATCCACAGAATTCTCCAGGCAAGAATATTGGGGTGGGTTGCCATTTCCTTCTCCAGGGAATCCTCCGAATCTAGGGATTGAACCTAATTCTCCTGCATTGCAGGCAGATTCTTTACCATCTGAGCCACAAGGGAAGCCCCATATATATATAGACATAGATATATCTACCAACGACCCACCTACTGAACATATTTCAAAGTTTATTGATTTGGCTGTGTGGGCTTTTCTCTGGTTGTGGCGAGTGGGGGCTCTTCTCTAGCTGCAGTGTGCCGGCTTCACATTGTGGTGGCTTCTGTTGGGGAGCATGGCCTCTAAGCAGAGTTTCAATAGTAGCGGTGCACAGGCTTAGTTGCTCCATGGCACGTGGGGTTCTCCCAGATCAGGAATCGAACCCTGTCTCTTGCATTGGCAGGCAGGTTTTTTCCACTGAGCCACCAGGGAAGCCTTCTACTTAATATTCACTATCTCTCCAGTTATCTATACCATCAGTATGGACTCATGATTCCAGTTTTAAACAGTAAATTATTATCCAGTATGGTTCTTATTTATTCTGATGCTCAAATTATCCCAGATTTAGCCAGTGGGAACCCCTTCAAAGCAGGGTTGGCATTTAAACCAATATCTGGCCACTAGATGTGGGGATTGCTTTTAGGTCCTCTTAGCAGAGAGTGGGCTTCCCTTGTGGCTCAGAGGTTAAAGAGTCTGCCTGCAATGCAGGAGATCCGGGTTCAATCCCTGGGTCCAGAAGATCCCCTGGAAGGAAATGGCAACCCACTCCAGTATTCTTGCCTGGAGAATCCCATGGACGGAGGAGCCTGGTAGGCTACAGTCCACGGGGTCACAAAGAGTCAGACATGACTGGGCAACTTCACTTCACTTAGCAGACAGTACCAGGAAATACTGGAGAAGGAAATGGCAACCCACTCCAATATTCTTGCCTAGAAAGTCCCATAGACAGAGGAACCTTGTGGACTACAGTCCATAAGATTGCAAAGGATTGTACTCGACTGAGCACACACTTACACTAAGAAATATATGTATTTTTATATTTGAAATAATGAGTTTGTCCTGATACGTAATGATGTTTGCCCTTCCTTTAGCCTTTCTACTCCATTACACTATCACTTGTAAGTAACAAATTTCACTGCTTTATAATTCATCTTTTTGGTGATTTTCTCCCCAAAATTTCAGATTTATGTATGTTTTGTGATTTTCCCTCATTTCTTACACAAAAAGATACTGTATCATATAAAATCTTTTGCATCTTGTTTTTTTAATTTAACAATACATCCTGGAAATCATTCCATATGAGTTAATAAAGGTCTTCCCAATTCTTTTGTCCAGCTGCATAGTATTCCTCTCTGTGCATGTTCCATAGTATTAACCAACTTCCTGTGCTTGGGCATTTAGGTAATTTCAGTAATTTGCCATTACAAACAATGAATAACATTATGATTGTGTATTTTTGTGTTGTTGTAGGTATATCTTCAGGATAAGTTTATACAAGTGAGATTGCTGGACTGGTTAAAAGGTGGATAAATATGGCATTTTGGTATGTATTGCTAAATTTCCCTCCATTGGTTTACCAGTTTTGCATTTCTTCCAGCAATGTAGGAGCAAAAGAGAGAGAGAGCACCTGTTTCTCCAGTCTTAGCCAAAAAAGTATATTGTTAAACTTTTAATTTTTTCCTATCTGATAGAAAGCCTAGTATTATGTATTTGTATAGAGCATAGCTTTGATTTTAAAATCTCTGCACCTGATGTGATATATTGTTATCTTTTTTGTCCATTAAGTCTTTCTGAGGCTTATCCATTATATATATATATTTTTTCAATGACCCAGCATGTAGTCTCTTTTTAAATGTATGTTTGTATGAATGAGACACGTTAAAGAAAGTACCTATCAGTGGATGGAATATAGTAGAAACAGGGCAATGTTTGCAGTCAGACAGACCTGAACTTGATTCCTTTCACAACTTAAGAGCTGTGAAGCCTCAGACAAATTCCTCATCTTCTCTGATATTCAATAGCTTTATTTACAATTTGAAATAATAATAAAAATCTGCCTTCTTATATCTGTGGGTTCCATGTCTGTGGATTCAACCAAACTCTGATCAAAAATGTTAAAAAAAAAAACTCAAGAAATTCCAAAAAAGAAAACTTTGAATTTGCCATGTGCCAGCAACTATTTATATAACATTTATATTATATTAGATATTATAAGTAAAATAGAAATGATTTAAGTATATAAGAGGATGTGTATAGGTATATGCAAATACTGGGCCATTTTCTATAAGGGACTTGAGCACTGGAGGATTTTGGTACCCACGTCCTGGAACCAATCCCCTAAGGATACCAGTTTGTAATTTCGTAGAGATTAGAAAACGGAAAAGAACCTGACACATTGTAGGTACTCATTATAAAGAAGATGATATTCTTTTGCTCTTAACTTTATTATTTTCTTACTTGGGACTTTTTTTTTTCCCTCAGGAATCTATCCTTTGTAGCTTAGGATGTGTTTTTCGTTTTTATTTAAACAATTGAAGTTTATAAATTTAGTTCTAAATTTTGCTTGGGCTCATTTCATGATTTGATACGTATTTGTATTCCCATTATTTTCTAAATGAAATATTTTTGTATTATTATTTCCTCTTTGATCTCATGGTTATTAGGAGACTTAAAAGAATTCCAAATGGTTAGGTGTTTTATGGTTATAATTTAAGTAAATTGCTTTTAGCTTTATAGCACTGTGGCTAGGGAGTGTGGTCTATTGAATTTCTGTTCTTTAATTTATTGAGATTTTCTTCATTTCTGACCCTCTGGGCTCCTCTGTCCATGGGGATTCTCCAGGCAAGAATCCTGGAGTGTGTTGCCACTCCCTCCTCCAGGGGACCTTCCTGACGCAGGGATTGAGCCAGCATCTCCTGCGTTGCTGGCAGATTCTTTACCAATTGAGCCACCAGGGAAGCCTGACCATATGATTATTTGGTAAATATTCCATGGATCTCTCAAAAAGAGAAAACCTACTTTCTGTGGAAGAGAGCAGACTCAGAGGTCCCAGGTACGTTAAAATTCAGATATAATTATCGCAGAGCATGAAGTTAGGGAACATTGGCCATATGCCACATGTAGCCAGAAGCTCTATGGGGAACAATGTGAAGTATGTCCAGACTGGGATTTAGGTACATGTGCTAAGTCTCTTCAGTCGGGTCCTACTCTTTGCGACCCCATGAACTGTAGCCCGCCTGGCTCCCCTGAACATGGGATTCTCCAGGCAAGAATCCTGGAGTGGGTTGCCATGCCCTCCTTCAGGGGATCTTCCCAACCCAGGGATTGAACCCGTGTCCATTATGTCTCCTGCATTGGCAGGCACATTCTTTACCACTAGCACTTTCTGGGACACCCAGGAGAGGTTTATGTATACATAGGCACATTTAGTGGATTGGCATGATGGCAAGTTAATTCAGATTGCTGGGTGGAATTAGACAGTTAAGTAAAAGTACCGTAAGAGAGAGCAGCAGGCCTGTGGCCTAGACTCTCACCAATCTCTCTGATGGGGGAATTGATCCTGCAGCAAGGCTGCGCTACCCGGTGCAGATCTCTAGCAATACCAATGAGCCCTGGAGTTTAAATAACCTTCCCGGAAGCTCTGTCTGTAACTCCACAGTCTGAGAAGTGGAAGTGAAAAGTTTGTCACCAGAGCCTAGGAAGTGCTGCCGTTTTCTTTTCTCTCTCCCATCCCTATAGAAAGGGCATCCACGGGGTGGGTCAGTGCTACAACACAGTAGAAACCTCTGTTACAGAAACCAGTGAAGTTTTGTAGTGCTGGTACGAACTGTCCATGAGGCAACTCCCTTCCTCTGTCAGGGGAGGGGCCTGAGTGCTGGTCCACCAGCCCTACCCGGGAAGCCCAGCCTCTGCTGTACAATAGGTAATATATCTGTATGTCTATATCCCCTCCCTCTTACACCTCTCTCCCACCCCCTCTCTCACTCGTCTAGGTCATCACACAGCACCCAGCTGAGCTCTCTATGCTCTACAGCAGCTTCCCACTAGCTATCTATTTCACACGTAGTAGTGTATATATGTCAGTGATCGAGGAATAATAGTTTTCTTAAGATATAATCCACATGCTAGACTCGCCCTTTTAAAGTACACAATTTAATGGTCAAGGTATATATTAATAAGAATATACAACCATAGTGAGTGTGCAATTTTAGAACATTTTCATCACCTCAAGAAATCTCATACCCATGAGCAGTCACCCCCATTCCCTTGTCACCCTGGCAACCATTAATATACTTTCAATCTCGATGGGTTTGCCTGTTTTGAACATGTCATCTGGAAGCATTCATCTTAAGTGAATCAAAGAGCTGAGGACTAAAAGTCCAGAGCACCTTACCCTTCATGCTCTACTGCTTTTTGTCCTAAAAACACAGGGACCATCCCTGGGAAGATTATAAATATCTACATATGTATATTGCAGATATATGTACATATATGCATATACATCTATTACTATGCAAATATATAATATTATTTTAAAGTGACATTGCTCAGATGCTTTATTATTCTTGGGAGCATCTGTTTGCTGTGTCATAGGCTGATGTGGCTATAAAAATTGTGTTTCTGCGTTACCTCTTTTTATTCTAATGGTTTTTGTTCCAGGTCTGTTGTTGTTTTCTCTAATAGATGACACTTTGTTATCATTATGGCTTTCGTCTTTTCTTGTGTCTTTTTATAGATGTATTGTTTTACACACTGAGGGTATGATACATAGCAGAAGCACACACATGTGCACACACATCCAAAGATTTTCCACAGCCCACCCATCACCCTTGTACTTGTGATCTGCCACAGTTGTGTGTACTCTTGACAAGGTGTGAGAGGATCGTATGCTATCTTTACATGACAAGGGAGAGAAATAATATTTCTCAGTGTAAACCCTGCTGTCTTTTGAAATGTGGACACTTAGTGTCTCTAAAATCTGACTCATTGGTCCATAGATCTTCATGTTAATGTTTTTCACCATAGTTTTCAACAGTTCCTGGTTAATCAAGTTGTCACTTTTTTGCAATAATGGGACCACTGGATACTTTTGGGTGTGAGGATGTACAGAGGAGGTTTGCCTCCTGCTGTGATCTCGTAATGTTCCATAATAGTTGTGTTAAAACATATTTACCAGGACTTTCCCGGTGGCCCAGTTGCTAAGAATCTGCCTGCCGATGCAAGGCACATGGGTTCGACCCCTGGTCGGGGACGATTCCACATCCCAAGGGGCAACTGAGCCCAGGTGCCCAACTGCTGAGCCAGCATGCTGCAAGCACTGAAGCCCACGTGCCTGGAGCCCTTGCTCTGCAACAGGAGAAGCCCCCATCACAAGAAGCCCATGGCCTGCAACTGGAGAGAAGCCCCTGCTCACTGAAACTAGAGGAAGTCCATGCACAGCAGCAGAAACCTAGTGTGGCCAAGAATAAATAAATATTAAAAACATACATATATATCACCATCTTCAGACTACTAGGGTGGAGAATCTTTGAATATCTGTCACGGTACTTAGAAAACAGAATGCTGCTGCTGCTAAGTCGTTTCAGTCGTGTCCGATTCTGTGTGACCCCATAGACGGCAGCCCACCAGGCTCCCCCGTCCCTAGGATTCTCCAGGCAAGAACACTGGAGTGGGTTGCCATTTCCTTCTCCAATGCATGAAAGTGAAAAGTGAAAGTGAAGTCGCTCAGTCATGTCTGACTCTTCACTACCCCATGGACTGCAGCATACCATGTTCCTCCATCCGTGAGATTTTCCAGACCAAGAGTACTGGAGTGGGTTGCCATTGCCTTCTCCAAGAACACAGAATGAATCAAGGTAATTACTGGGCAAGTCAAGATGACTAAAACACCACATCAGTTTCCAAAACACAAGTGAATGGTGATCTACAGAGTCTGAGTCCCTTCTTTCCTAATGAGCTTTCAAGTTTCTTCCCTGCTATTAACATGGAACAGGTATAAGATCTGTTTGAGAGGTGCCCAGATCTAATCCTAGAGATTCTGAAGCACTTTGTAAGTAGCTGCTGGGCTGCCTGTAGAAAAGAGCTTGTATCCTGCAGTGTCTTCGGATCGGAGGTCATCATGAGTGCCAACAGTTCTAGCCATTGGAAATATGGGACATTTTGATATAGCTGTTGTTGATCTGTCAACAGAGATCTGAATTCTTCAGATACATGAATTTTCCTGCCGTTTAGATGCACCGTCAGATCAAACTTGCCTGAAAAGAGGTAACAGATGTGCCAAGACCAGGACTTGATGATGAGATGCAAGATTGCCTTGTCCGACTTGAAAAGGAAGATGGAAAAGTGCATACCTTCTATAGATGGGTTTGACTTGAAAAAATATCTTTGCAGACTCCCCAGAATAGTACACATGGAAGATGAAGTCCTCTGAATTACTGCAACACGTAAAGCAGTGGTAGTGGCAAAGTTCGGGCTGTCCTGCAAGTGACCGGTCGGCACCCAACGTTCAGAAAGAAGCGGGAAATCTAGAAACGTGGTACTGATGAACCTACTTGCAGAGCAGGAATAGAGATACAGACGTGGAGAATGGACTTGTGGACACAGGGTGGGAAGGGGAAGGTGGGATGAAGTGAGAGTTGCACTGACATATATACACTACCGTGTGTAAAACGGATAGCTAGTGGGAAGCTGCCGGAGAAGGTGATGGCACCCACTCCAGCACTCCCGCCTGGAGAAGCCCTTGAGCGGAGGAGCCTGGTGGGCTGCAGTCCATGGGGTCGCGAAGAGTCGGACACGACTGAGCGACTTCAATTTCACGCATTGGAGAAGGAAATGGCCACCCACTCCAGTGTTCTTGCCTGGAGAATCCCAGGGACGGGGGAGCTTCCTGGGCTGCGGTCTATGGGGTCGCACAGAGTCGGACACGACTGATGCCACTTAGCAGCAGCAGCAGCAGTGGGAAGCTGCTGTATAACACAGGGAGCTCAGCTCAGTGCTCTGTGAAGACCTAGAGAGGTGAGACGGGGGAGGGGAGAGAGTGAGAAGGAGGCTCAAGAGGGAGGGGATATATGTATACTTTTATCTGACTTACATGGTTGTACAGCAGAAACTGAGACATCACTATAAAGCAATTATCCTCCAATTTAAAATAAATTTTAAAAAAAGAGGCTGAAGAAGAGGGATGTGAGCACAGGTGAGATGCCCTCAGTTACCTCCCAGAGCAGAATGGGGACTTGAGTAAAGGGGCTGAGACCCATCCAACCAGCAAGCACCCCCTGTGTTTAAAGACGGCATAAGCTAATTTGTACTGTCTGAGAAGTCTTGGCAAAGCTTGGGTTATAGATGAATAATAGTAGTTTTGAATAGAGGACATGTGTAAAACAAAAAATCACATGCTCATCAGAATTATGTTTTGATTAGGTGCTTTTGTAGATTTGTCAAAACATCGATTGGGTACCTCAGAGTAGAGGCAAACTTCCCATTTCCTACATTTATCACCATGGAATCAATCATCTGAGTGGGCCTTGAACAGGGAGCATTTCCTTGAAAGATTAAAATCCAGGAGAGAAAATGTGTTTGATAGCAGAGGGAAGTCTGGCTGTCCCGTTGCCAGACATTTCAAAGGGGAATTTACCTTGGTGATTTAACCACATCGTCCAGGGTCTGGCCTTTTTGTTTTCCAGGTTCTAAACCTGAGAAAATTGGTTTTGTCAGCGTGCTGGGGTAAGATCAGTTTATTGGGCCCCTCAGTCATACTAACCGAGTTCACAAGAGACAGATGTGTAAATCAAAACACCATTTTATTAATTTACAACAACAAGTAGAATCGGCCAGGAGATCAGACACACTCTGTTTCAAGCACATTCTCTCCCTGTGGTGGAAGCTACGTGGGAAGTCAAATTATCTGAAGACAGCCAGGCAGCCTGGAATCTGAGTGAGAAGAGGCAGCTGTCTGATTGGAATGTAGAGGAAGCTGGATGCTTGGCTCTCCATCAGAGGGATTTACCTGGAGGGAATCGGGAGTCTGAATTCTCAGGCAGGTCACCACCCCAAGCACAGACCTGGGCGTTCCCAATTTCCTCTAGCCACGGACACAGCTTTGTCTTGAGATGGCCGCACCTCTGGGCTGTCACGTTCCTTCTCCACCGGCGCCAGTTTCACTGACCAGCTTACAGCCCCGTCACCTAGTGAGGCTGGAACATGGACCATTGTCCCTAAGCGATCCTTACCTAGGGTCAGCAGTGCCTGTCACGCTCTGTTGAGGTTAAGAAGCCTTATATAATCACACGTGATCAGTGTGTAGACTGAACATTGCCTCCAGGCTTTGCCTGTCAAAGTCCAGGCCAGTTCCAACCAGGCAGAGGAAGCTAATGAATTGCTAATGATGGGTGATCAATGCCTTTATTTCAGAACAGGGGCTGCCTCTTCCCTGAGAACCACTGGCTGCTCGAATTGAACCAGAGATGCTGCAGGAGCTGAGCTGATGAGAAGGATGGTTTCCTGCTCAGCCTCGTCCTCATGCATACATAATACTTGAAATGCTCAGGATGTTAGCTGACACTGTATGAAAGGAAGAAATAGCCTAAAGGCTATTTAGGCTATAGCAGCTCTGGTTGGTTTGCTGGGACAGTCCATTCAGGGTGAGTCCATTCAGGGCATTCATTGCTCTGGACGCTGCCCTTTGGTCTAGTGTGACTGTCTTCCCAGTCACCCCTTCTCTAGGCACCTCCCTTACTAACAGAGTAACCCACATGAGCCTCCAGTTGATGTAAATATATTAATAAATAACAGGTCCTGAGAGCTTGTCATTTGCCAGACTCTGCTCTGAGGCCATTACATATTAATTCATTGATGCTCTGCTTCAATGTGGAGTTTGATGGAGTTTCATTGACAGTCCTGTGGAGTTTGGTACTATTGGTATCTTCATGTTACAGAGGAAGAAATGGGACAGAAAAGTTAAATAACCCAGGCCCAAGGCCACTAGTTAATAAGTGACAGAATCAGAATCCTAAACCCATCCGTCTGTCTCCCGAGTTTGTCCTTTTACCTGCAGTGTCCAACAGAGCTAAGTGGTTTCTCTAAAAAGTACTCAGCTTTCCCCATAGAACTGTTTACATTTTAGCAGATTAGCCTGGCTCTTACTGAATTTCTAGGAATCTGCTTAAAGACTTCCCTGGTGGCTCAGATGGTAAAGAATCTGCCTGCAATGCGGGAGACTTGGGTTCGATCCCTGGGTTGGGAAGATCTCCCGGAGGAGGAAATGGCAACCCACTCCAGTGCTCTTGCCTGGAGAATCCCTTGGACAGATGAGCCTGGTGGGCTTCAGTCCATGGGGTCTCAAAGAGTCGGACATGATTGAGCGACTAAACATAGTACACCTTAAATATTGGGATATTCTAACAACAAATATTTGATCTTCAAGTTGTACATCCTTGCATAAGCCCTTTATCTCTCTGGAACTCAGTTTGTTTAAAATGATACAGCTAGATTGCTGAGTCTCTGACTTCCCTTCCAATACTGACTTTTTGAATGGACCATGACCTCTGCTACTATTTTGTATTTGTAAGGATTCTAACCATTTACAACATTATTTTATTTTTCCATTAAAGTCATGAAGTCAAGAAGTAATACTTTTATATTTCCAGAAGTAGCTATCACAGTGTGGGACTTCATATGTACTGCTTATACATTGATGAACTTGAACTGATTTTCATAATCATTCTGTAAGATGGGCAGGAAATATTATCTTCATTATACAGATGAAGAAACTGATGCTTAGAGAGCTTTAATAAATAACAGAAAATCACAGAGTTCATTTCTGTACCCCGCTTTGTTTCCATCCATTCCTCTTTGGTGTTGTAAATGTGCCTGTGCTTCTACAACAGCAGATTCTCAAGTAATAAACAACAGTGCAGAGTGCATTTCCTAGGCAGCTGTCTGCCAGAGAAACAAGATCGGTCCTGGCAAAACGTAATTTTTCTAGCTCATTTACGAGAACTAACTGAATACTGAATGTTATGGGTACATATCATTTTTGAGGGGCTTTCCAGGTGGCTCAGTGGTAAAAAATCTGCCTGCCAATTCAGGAGACACGGGTTCGATCCTGGGGTTGGGAAGATCCCCTGAAGAAAGGAATGACAACCCACTCCAATACTCTTGCCTGGGAAATCCCATGGACAGAGGAGCCTGGCAGGCTACAGTCCATGGGGGTTGCAAACAGTTGGACATGACTGAGCGACTGAACACTCACACATGACATTTTTGAGGAGTTGGTAGTAAAAGATGAACATTCATTGCTCCTTTTTGACTGCATTTGAAATCCTCAGTGTTGAACAGTGACGCATGCAAGGTCTCCAGGAATTGGATGCAATGAAAAGATAGCTCCAGTGATTCAGACTTCAACATTTTAGCATATCCACCTTTTGTTATGGGCTAAAATAGTCCAGATTTCTGCAAACTCCAAATCTAATGGGGATGAAAAGAGCTCATCAAGAATTGGATTCATACTTTGATTAATTAGGGTTTTATATGTGATCATTAATGACTTTCACCACCAAAGATTTTCCAAAGAGATACTCTTTGAGCAAGGAGGAAAGAGAGTGCTAAGATCTTAAGATCATTCTAAAGTTTTATTCCCGGAGGCTCTGTTCTCTGGGAGTTGTTCAGCTCCTCCAAGCTTCAGATTCTCCAGACTTCAAAAAGAATGTTGGCCTCAGATGGGATGATCTGATGGGAAAATAAAGCCCCATGAATACATCAACCCTAATTATCAGCATGAAGAAAATCTTCCTTGGAGATCCTTAGATATGGGAAACATGTGACAGGAGGAAAGGGCTGAATGAGAAGAGAAAGTTGGAGAGTGACTTTAGCTGGAAAGCATAATGGGCAGCTTGAACTCCTGTAGCCCATGGAAAAGAAAAGTCTAGAAACACATCTGGCTATTAGGGGTACATACGCTTGCTTTTTTTTCTCAGCAAAATGACCAGGCACCTCTGCAACTGCTGTTTTTTCTCAGAAATGCCTTTGAGGGGCAAAAAATAAATATCTAGATGTAGTTGTAATGGGATATTACTTATCCCATTCACCCACAGAATTTTGTGCACTCATCTGATTTTGAGCAACCTGAGGGCAGGGGTCCAATATGTTACCTGTTACCATTATTGTTGCTATAGTGATAGAACAGTAAAGGACTTGGAAATACAGGTAGTATTTTCCTAGTTGCTCCAATACTTTGGCCACCTGACATGAAGAGCCGACTCATTGGAAAACACTGATGCTGGAAAGATTTTAGAGGTGAGATGAAGGTCGACTCTACAAAGGTTATGAAAATTCAAAATTTGGTGTGTGAAGTGTAGATCGAGCTGGGTTAATGACGCTTTGGGTAGGCATGGGTTGTATGGCATGGAGAAAGGGTCGTGCCATGTGCTTGGTCATGTCCGACTCTTTGCGACCCCATGGACTATAGCCCGCCAGGCTGCTCTGTCCTCCACTACTTCCCGTCCCATATATTAGGCACAATTATATGATCAAAATGAAATAACCAGCACACTGGGCTATCTGTCTAGTATTTTGAAAGCATGTTATTGCTTATTCTAATTGAAATGCTAAAGTTAAAGATGCATGTAACCATTTTCTTTTTGAAGGAAAATTTGTCTTACTGTTTTATGCAAGTGGATAAAATATGCTCATAAAACAATCTGTTCTGAGAAAGGCAAATGTTTCAGGGAAATTTCAGTGGGATAAATTCTTTGTGGTTTTATTACCTAACCCTCTGTAAAAATGACTGAAAAGACAAAGGTATTAAAGAGGGGAATGGTTCCAAATATAGAGGGAAGCAGAATAGCTGAACAGGAATTTATTATTAAAGGAGATTTATGCAAATCTCAAGAGCGCCTTAAAAGTTAATCTTTTAAAAAAATCCCTTTAGTCTGAGAAGATTATGATTAGAAAATCTATTTGAGTAAATCCATTGGGAAAAATATTTTAATTTCCTAATTTAAAGGAAAATAGTATACATTTGTAATAGCAGGTTAGGATTTATTGTTTTAGGTGAAGTCACACCTCAAACTATTTTTCTTTGATATATCCTGCCTGTGCATTTTCTAGGTTATTTGAAAACATTCTTATTTCAGCTAAAATATGTTATTAGTTACAATGAATCATCCAAATCTTTTTAAGCAAAATACTATATTAGAAAAGAAACCTGTTCTTTTTGAAGGATAAGCCAATTAAATGATGGATTGTTAGTGTTCACAGAGTAACAAATGATGTGATCCAAGTAAACATAAAGCAATTATGACAAATCTCATTATTTGTTGATTCATACTCACTCACCTGACCTGCCTCTTGAGAAATCTGTATGCAGGTCAGGAAGCAACAGTTAGAACTGGACAGGGAACAACAGACTGGTTCCAAATCAGGAAAGGAGTACGTCAAGGCTGTATACTCTCACCCTGCTTATTTAACTTACATGCAGAGTACATCATGAGGAATGCTGGGCTGGAAGAAGCACAAACTGGAATCAAGATTGCTGGAAGAAATCTCAATAACCTCAGATATGCCAGTGACACCACCCTTATGGCAGAAAGCGAAGAAGAACTGCTGCTGCTGCTGCTGCTGCTGCTAAGTCGCTTCAGTCATGTCCAACTCTTGTGACCCCATAGGGAGCCCACCAGGCTCCCCCGTCCCTGGGATTCTCCAGGCAAGAACACTGGAGTGGGTTGCCATTTCCTTCTCCAATGCATGAAAGTGAAAAGTGAAAGTGAAGTCGTTCAGTCGTGTCCGACTCTTAGCAACCCCATGGACTGTAGCCTACCAGGCTCCTCTGTCCATGGGATTTTCCAGGCAAGAGTACTGGACTAGGGTGGCTAAAGAGCCTTTTGATGAAGGTGAAAGAGGATAGTGAAAAAGTTGGCTTAAAGCTCAACATTCAGAAAACTAAGATCATGGCATCTGGTTCCATCACTTCATGGCAAATAGATGGGGAAACAATGGAAACAGTGAGAGACTTTATTTTGAGGGGCTCCAAAATCACTGCAGATGGTGACTGCGGCCATGAAATTAGAAGATGCTTACTCCTTGGAAGGAAAGTTATGACCAACCTAGACGGCATATTAAAAAGCAGAGACATTACTTTGCTAACAAAGGTCCATCTAGTCAAAGCTATTGTTTTTCCAGTAGTTATGTATGAATTTGACAGTGGGACTATAAAGAAAGCTGAGTGCCGAAGAATTGATGCTTTTGAACTGCGGTGTTAGAGAAGACTCTTGAGAGTCTCTTGGCCTGCAAGGAGATCCAACCAGTCCATCCTAAAGGAAATCAGTCCTGAATATTCATTGGAAGGACTGATGCTGAAGCTGAAACTCCAATACTCTGGCCACCTGATGCGAAGAACTGACTCATCTGTAAAGATCCTAATGCTGGGAAAGATTGAAGGCAGGAGGAGAAGGGGATGACAGAGGATGAGATGGTTAGATGGCATCTCTGACTCAATGGACATGAGTTTGAGTAAACCCCGGGAATTGGTGATGAACAGGGAGGCCTGGCATGCTACAGTCCTTGGGCTCGCAGAGAGTCAGACACGACTGAGCGACTGAACTGAACAGAACTCTTGCTCTAATCAACTAAGAAGGAAATAAGCTACCAACATGTAGAAATGTGAATTTTAAGCATTATGTATCTCCTAGTTCCTGTACAGGGTTTTAATGAAGTGAAAAATAATTATCTTCAACACCAGACACATGCACACGATATGCCTTCCTCAGAAGCTCAGATGGCTGTGCGCTACTGTCTCTTCTACTTAGACCTTTGAGATTAAAATAGACCAAGTCAAGAAATTTCAGAATTGGGAGGATTTTCAAAGATGATTACAAGAGCTGTAGTTTACAGAATGCTTACTATGTTCAAGTCACTGTGGGAAGCCCTCGCCATGCATTATCTCATTCAGTTCTTGAACAGTACTAAATCAGCATTGTTAGGTCCAAGCTTCTTGTTCAAACGCTAAGTCATGTCCTACTCTTTGCAACCTGATTGACTGCAACACTCCAGGCTTCTCTGGACTTAGTTGCTCAGTCCTTACTCAGTCCTTCCTCCATTACCTCCCAAATTTTGCTCAAATTCTTTTCCTTTGAGTCAGTGATGCTTCAGGCTTACAGATAAGAAAATGAAGGCTTTGAGAAGTAAATGCCCCTAAGTCTAAGGCTGTTAAGTGGTGGAGTTGGAATTAGGATACAAGTCAGACTCCAAGTCTCCTCTGAACCTGAACATTGCATTACTACGTTCTATTATGCATTTGAAATTTCTTACAAAAATCCCGTCCATGATCCTAGCCCATGTTTGAGGATTTTCATGATATTGTGAGCCCCATAAGACCAGAGATAGTATAATTTTTTTCTTACAATTGTATGCAATATATATGGCACAGTCTTGACAGCTGTTCATATTTGTTAAGTGAATAAACTCCCCTTATGTGCATATTAAGCTTTCATGTGTCTAGAACTTCAAATAATTAATATAATCATATAATTCTTCCAATCCATTAAAAAACATCGCTTTTAACAAATGAGAAAACATAAGCCTAAAGATTAAATGAGTTGGCCAGTATCCCACAGCAATTAGTGGCTTACATTTCTCTCCCAGGTCTACCCTTGGTGCTAAAAGATGTTTATCTACTGTGTCTCTGATTTTCTGTCTGCTTCACCTGTCACTCTGTTGTTCCATGCCTTTGCATGTCCCCCTTCACCTTTCTCTTCTGCAAGCCAGAGAGCAGAGACTGTATCATTTTACATTGCTTGAATCATCTCTGCATCCCAGAACCTAGAGCTCTCCAAAATATTGATTGCTTAAATGGATGAATCACTAATGAAAACATAATTTTTATCTAAAACACCATTATTGCTCTCTCCCTTTTTAGAGCCAAGACCACTCTCTGCCTCATAAATGTTTCTGTAGTTTGGAATTACGGAATGTAATTCCGTCATGTATAAATGAATTTGTAAACCATACTTCCATGAAACAGCATGAAAGCTGCAGAAAGAATGCTCACTTGATGTAATTCAATGACCTCGTAGGTCTGTAGTAGTTGTTGTTTTCAATCCCTGAGAAATTGCATTTGTTTTACCTTATTTTCCTCTTTGTCTCCTTGATGAGTGAAGATGAGTAGTTCAGAACTGCGGTCTTAGATTTGCTTTCTAGAGAATTTCTAAAACAATGAGGATCTTTGCACAGATGAGGTGAGGATATATAGATTTTCACCTTTCCTGAAAACAGCTGGCAGTCCTACACATGTGGCTCTTTGGGTTCTATGGCATAATGAAAGGTATTTCCTTTCCCCTACAAATTGCAAGGCATTCCTTCTGTAAAAAGATGCAGGCCGTGTACAGTAGCAGGTGCAGAATTGCTGGTGGCCTCCAGCTCTAAGGACCATGTTGCAGGTCTTTCATGCTTACGAATGCCCTTTAGGAAGATTTCAAGGATAAATTTGGGAAGCAATAGAAGGCTAACACCTTGCGCCCATATGCAAACAAGCTAATATGTGGGTGTTCTTGGCAGGATCCTTTCCTTGTTTTGGCAATGAGATGGTTAAAACACCTCTAATGATTCCTGCCAAATTCTGCCCCAAAGTATGGCTGCAGGCAACATTAGACATCTGCTATAAGATAGCTACGCCAACATTAGCTATGGGAATGGAGAAAGTATCTCAACAAATTCAAGAAAGCTTTAATCCAGAGTGAAACAACATGTGCACCCCAGTTTTCAGGACAGCACTAGCCTGTTTCTTGAAGAAAACCCCAGATATTTCTGAGTCTCGTGTCTGTCAGCACATTCGTACCTTTGTCTTTGTTGTTTAGTGGCTAAGCTGCATATGATTCTTTTGCGATCCTGAGAACTACAGCTCATCAGGTTCCTCAGTCCATGGGATTTTCCCAGCAAGAATACTGAAGTGGGTTACCATTTCCTTCTCCAGGGGATCTACCTCACCTAGGGATTGAGCCAACATCTCCTGCATTGGCAGGCGGATTCCTTAACACTGAGCCACCAGGGAGGCCCTCTTCCTACCCTGCCTGCCCACAAAGACGTCTATGCTGGCAGGCTGCATACACGTGCATGAGTCAGTGGGGGCATCTCAGGACATCTCACCCTTTAATGTGAAGGGCTTCCAGAGATGAGAAGTTTAGTCTCTAATCATTCTATGTAATGCACAAAAGCAGGGGTGAGGAAAGATAATTACCCCTTCCACCTCGGAAGTGTAGCAGAACAAGTCTGAGGCAGGTGAAGCTAAAAGCCTGTGTCACCCAGTGCTATTTGTAAAAGTGGGGAAGGCAAAGGAAGGGGAGAGGAGTCACTTAAATTGTCAAATTAAGTCTGGGCTCTAATGCCTTCCTTTCTCAGTTCTCTCAGCCCTCATTATGTCTGCCTCATTTGACAGTGGAAAGGGCAGTGTCCCAGTTCTCCGTAATTTTTCCCGGTAATTCTGACTATTAAGATTTTCTAGGTCATTGTCGTAATGGACCATTTTTCTTTCTCGTTCAGCAAGTTGCACTATCTTTCTCTGGTACAACATGCTGGGAGGATGTGGAAGAATAGTTGCCAGAGTTGGGGGGGCCATCATTGCACAGCACCGAACAGCTTAAAAGGCACCGTGCAAAGTGCCCCTATTTTATGGATGAGGAAAGAGAAGAACTGTGATACTGAATGACTTGGCCAGGGCCACAGGGCTCTTGAGTGGCCGAGGGGGCTGAACCCAGGTTTCCCAATTCAGTGATCTTACTAAGCACATTCTCCAAAAGCAGTGTCTTCCCAACAAGTTTCCTTTGCTCCTTTTATTTTTTAATTTATTTTATTGACATATAGTTGATTTGCAATGTTGTGTTAATTTCTGCTGTATAGCAAAGTGATTCAATTTTACATATATATATTCTTTCTCATATTCTTTTCCCTTATGGTTTATCATAGGATGTTGAATATAGTCCTCTGTGCTGTACAATAGGACCTAGTTGTTTATCCTTTCTTTATATAATAGCTGGTATCTGCTAGTCCCAGACTCCCAATCCATCCCTCTCCCACCTTCCCTTCCCCTTGGGAACCACAAGTCTGTTCTCTGTACCCATGAGTCTGTTTCTGTTCCATAGATAAGTTCATTTGTGTTAATATTTTAGATTCCACATATCAGTGCTATCATATGGTATACGTCTTTTTCTTTCTGACTTAATTCACTTAGTATGATAATCCATAGGTCTATCCATGTAGCAGCAAAAGGCATGGTTTCATTTTTTATGGCTGAGTAGTATTCCACAATACATCACATCTTCTTTATTCATTCATCTGTCAATGGGCATTTAGGTAGTTTCTATGTCTTGGCTATTGTAAATAGTGCTACTATGAATATTCAAGTGCATGTTATCTTTTCAAATTATAGTCTTGTCCAGGTATATGCCCAGGAGTGGGATTGCTGGATCATATGCCAACACTATTTTCAGTTTTTCTGATGAACCTCCATATTGTTTTCCATGGTCGTTGCACCAGTTTCCATTCCCACCAACGATGTAGGAGGGTTCCCTCTTCTTCATACTGTCTGCAACATTTGTTATTTGTAGATTTTTAAATGATGGCCATTCTGAGCCATGTGAGGTCTTGGCTCATTTAGTTTTGATTTTCATTTCTCTAACAATTAGTGATGCTGAACATCTTTTCATGTTGTTCCTTTTTGGGGTGGTATGTTGTCCTGGTGGTTAGGACTATAATGAAAAGGCAAGACCATGCCACCAACAATCACCATGTTGGGGTGACTCCTTTGGTATGTATGGTGGGTGGCTGGGACCTACTTGTGTTGCCCTAAATAAGCATGTGCTTTCACAGCTCCAGTCTTGTGGAAGATGAATCTTCAGTGAATTAACAGGTAAATAGTATCCCTTGTCCGGCACCCAGCCCACTTTCAAGCATCTGTAGCCAGTGCTGCTGGCCTGAACTCCACAGCCAAGGAAAGCAGATGGCTTTCAAACACTGATTAATCACTGCTCTTCCTTCTGTTAGCTTTCCAGCTGTGGTTCACTTCTCCTTCCTGGCACGGAGTCATTTTTGCCCATTTCTTTTCTTCCTGGCCAAATGTGAGAAGCACTCCTGCCTTTTACTAAATCTCTTTGGTTATCGGCTTCATGTTGCTGGTGGTTGGCATCACTTTTTAGCCCATCTCAAAGCCACCCTTAGGCTGTAATCTTCATCTGTTACAGTGTGAAGACAATCTATCCTTATCTAGCTCTTTGACCTCTGACTGCATGGTGTGGTCAGTATGAAGGAGAAAGTTAAGCTGAAAGGAAACCTCTATGGATCAAAGAAGTCTTCCTGTATGTCTCCTAGAGTTGCAGGAGAGCCGGCACCTTTGGGCTTTTTAGCTTGTTATTAGCTTTCCAGCTGTGGTTCACTTCTCCTTCCTGGCACGGAGTCATTTTTGCCCATTTCTTTTCTTCCTGGCCAAATGTGAGAAGCACTCCTGCCTTTTACTAAATCTCTTTGGTTATCGGCTTCATGTTGCTGGTGGTTGGCATCACTTTTTAGCCCATCTCAAAGCCACCCTTAGGCTGTAATCTTCATCTGTTACAGTGTGAAGACAATCTATCCTTATCTAGCTCTTTGACCTCTGACTGCATGGTGTGGTCAGTATGAAGGAGAAAGTTAAGCTGAAAGGAAACCTCTATGGATCAAAGAAGTCTTCCTGTATGTCTCCTAGAGTTGCAGGAGAGCCGGCACCTTTGGGCTTTTTAGCTTGTTTTGCCTAATTTCAAAGTCACACAGTATATACAAAACCAAAATGGAGGGATCCATGATGAAGCCTTAGAGTTTGGTGAATTGTTGGTCAGATTTATTAGTGCTGAAATAGTACATCTTGCCACACGGTTTTGGAGGTGGAGCAAACTTTCTTAACACCCTCTTTTCTCTAAGCAGTGGCTCTGAATCAGAGATGTTCATCTGGATTGCTTTGGGAATTCCATTATAAGACATGTGTTCAACCCTGACCCTGAGAGTTGATTAGAGTCAAAGCATTTGTGTTTTGGAACATCTATCCAGGTGATTTTGGTTAAGAAGCATTGCTCTAAAGGGGTATCTCTAAGGTAAAAGAGACAGCACAGTACTAATTAAAAAAAATAAAAACTCTGGATACCTGGGTGTAGATTCTGGCCTCAGCTATGGGGAGACCATATAATTTATTGTCCACATCAGGATACATTTGAGAGTAAAAGAGGGAGTTGTTAATAACTGTGTCGGGACAGGAGACATAAATTGAAACTGTCCAGACAAACCAGTCACCCTACTCATTAGTCAAATGAGAGATTGGAATAGACAATCTGAGGTTCCTTTCCGATTTATGATTCTATAATTCATGACCGTGGGGACAAGTACAAAATATGTTTTCATTCCAAATGCATGCAGGACAGAGCTTAGGCATCAGCTACTCTCAGGGAAGCTGAGATGACAAACATCTGCCGCTTAGAGGCTGAGACCTGATAGCACTGAGCCTGAGATGCCTGGGAGATGAATCCAATAGGAGGCGGTGACCTTCCCAGAGCAAAAAAAGACAGGGATGGACCCACCATCAGGGTTTGTCAGAGCAGCTGTGATTGCCATCAGAGCACCAAGGACAGGAACAGACGAGATTTGAGGTCTGCTGACATTTACACACACGTCTGGATCCTACTCCAGGATACACTGAGACGTTTACACACATTTCTATATTATCTTCCAATGTGTTACGTGAAGAATTTGTACAGCTGTTTCCATGGTTCATGTCTGCCATGTGGCACAATTAGGGAAGAAGAGTTTAGGTCCATCAAATGTTCTGGTCGATTATAAGTCAGCATATAAATTATATTATAGACAAATTACCAATTTCCTAAAAACCGAAGTGTAATATAATGTCCCTCCACAATCCCTCAAATGCTGTTCATTTTCTCTTTCATATTTTAGAAAGCACTTCAGAGCTCTGCACTGGCGTGATAAAGATCATGGCCCGCTGCAGCTGGGAAAGGTCAGCCTGACGGAATCCATGGTATCAATCAACAAGTTTTAGGGCGTGCAGAAGTGTTAAGCTCATTATAGTCTGATCTTTATGGCTTTTTTCTACTTTATTTGTTGTTGTTGGTGTTGGTGGTGGTGCTTATCAAGTACATATGAAAGAAAATCTTTAGACCCTGGAACATGGTGATAGGGCCTGAGTAGATGACACCTCCATCACAGAAAGGGTAATGGAGAGTGTGCTGAACTCTTGTTTGTGGCCTTTAAGGCATTGGGGAAATTAGTAGAATTGTGGGGAGAGAAGCACATACAGATAGAGCGAGGAGAAGAGACAGAGGTGGGTGAAGAAAATGAGGGACGAAGGGAGTGAGCAGAAGGAAAGGGGAGATAGAGAAGCAGGGGATTCATGTACACTCGTGGCTGATTCATGTCAATGTATAGCAAAATGAATACAGTATTGTAAAGCAAAACAAACTAAAAAAATAAAAATTAATTAAAAAAATAAAAATAAAAAAAATTAAAAAAAAGAGAGAAGCAGGGGAAAAGGAAGGAAGGGGGAGAGAAAAAGGAGAGGAAGAGGAAGTAGAGGAAGAGGGAAGAAGGGGGAGGAGAAGTGATGGGGGAAGGAAAGAAAGGAGATACTCAAATACATAAAAGGAGAAGCAAATAGAAATACGGAAAGAGATACCAGAGTGGGGAAGAGGAGGCGGACACACACACACATACACAGATACACACGAGTGTATGCACACACACACGTGTGTGTCTCTGAGTGAACAGGACTAACTCCTAGGTTAAAATTTTCAGTTGTCAAAACCTAGAAAAGTCCTGAATCTGAACGTAAGAAAGGGAATGGCTCCCATCACTGCTGAAGCTGTTTTGATGAACACGGTCCAGCTCATTCATTTCCCATGGATTTCAGCTCGCGCTGTTTGAAAGGAGGTTGACGCCGGGACGGTGCTGGAGGGGTGTACTCCGAGGACTGGCAGTGATGGAGAGCTTCTCCCCCCGCGCCAGGAGGAAGCTGGCAGATTCTGAACAGCTCTGTTTCCACAACTGTGCCCGTGGCATCTGTTTGTCAGAATCCGTGCCCTGCATGTATGTGGGGTATGAACACGCTTAGCCCAGGATTAGAATTCTCCCGGCTGCAAATGGTTTTTGCTTTTTACTGATTCTTACCCGTGGCAGAGAGCAGCCATGCAGCAAGAAGAAATTGCTATTGTCTGGTGAGGGGTCATTTTCAGACAGCCTTGGAGAAACAGTCTGTCCCTGAGAACAGAAGGGGAGAGGAAGCCAAGATGTTATCTTTTGGCTCATGGGCTGATATGGGTGTATGTGGCCACAAAGGCCAGCATGAGGCTGGGGGCTCCAGGAAGAGTTTTGAAAACAAATAGCAAAGACTTGCTTTTACTTGAAGAGGGATGCTATGCATGTTCTCATCTCTGCACTTTAAGAAGCCTTCAGGAAAATTGAATTTGTATCCTGTTGTGTGAAAATGGTACAAATCTTAATTATGTTGAATTGGTTCGCAATGCTTTTCAGGTCTTCTCTGAATCCTTCTACTTCTCTGAATATTCATTCTATTAGTTTTTGAGAGTTTGATATTGAACCTCTTAACTAAAATTCTTAGTTTATCTACTTAAAAATAATTGTAATATATAGTTGAACTGTATGTAACTTTGTTCTGTATTTTTCCAAGTTTCCTGTAAATGTGTTATCACAGTTTTATAAGTTAAAAATTTTTTTAAAAGAAAGAAAACCCTAATGGAACAGGAGAATGCCCAGGGATGGGCAATGAGGTGATCAAGGGGTCAGAGGCCTGGCAAGAAGGGAAATACTGGGGTCTTCAGTCCAGAAGGGCAGAGATGAAGAAGGGAGGAGATGGCTGTCTGAAATGGGGGAAGGGAAAGGATGGAGATTGTGTGTTTGATCACAAGATTCTTGGATACCAAACACTCAAGGGTTTTAGAGAGGTCATTTTAGCAAAAAAGAAATAAAATATGAATTTTTCTAGTGAACAGTAACCTTAGAAAACTTGTGTATGGTGGCTAAACACCAGTAATTACCATTCCATAGACTCTCAGTTGGCTTTGGGCATGAGATGTTCTGATTAAATCCAAGCAGCTGGTTAATAATTTGTCTCTCCATCAGTGCTTGAGTCTGTATCCTGGTGTCTGCCCTAGGACGTAGGGAATTTGCCCAACAAAATATGGACACCTGGTGAAAGGTGTAACACAGTCAAGTGGCAGGTACAGAGGAGGGGAAAGGAAGGGCGGGGTTCTGGAAGTGAATTCAGTACATACCATGCAGAAATAGCTGGTGTAAACCGAGATGGGGAATCCTGGGATCCTGCAGGGAAAGGGCCTTAGGTAATTAACGATTCACCGGGGCGGGCAGGGAGGATCCAAACCTGATCATTGGGCATATTTGATATACTTAATGTCATTGTACTGTTCCTAAAAAACAGAAGATGGAATGATCCAAGTCTTCTTGGTGAAGCCATTCAGGAAACAGGCTGAGAAAGCATCTCAGGGCACACCGGACAGAAACGCTGGAAAACATCTGTCACGTACAGTGGTCCCTCCTGTGGCCCCCATAGTTCCCGGCACTGATGCATCTGGACACTCACCACGCTTCAGAGCATCGGTCTGTTTACTTGTCTGATTTTGTCCCCAGATTTGTGAGCTCTGTGATGGCAGAAGCTCTGTGTCGCTCATCCAGAGACCTCCTTGGCCCATCCTCAGTGTCTGTTGGCAGAATACATCATGTCCGCCTGGCTCTAGACGGGTGTGTGGTTGGCAGTGTATCCTCCATGTGGTTTATCTGCTTTCCCTGGAGCCCCTAGCACCTGCGCCGGAGCTTCCCCTTCTCCACTCAGGTACAGAAACATCACGAAGAGGATTTGACAAGTACTTCGGGAATGTGAAGCCTCCTCTCCCATCTCACAGAGGAAGAAACTGGGGTCCAGACAAGGAAAGTAACTTAGGTCAACGTTAAGCAGCTAACCAGCGGGACATTCTGAATGAGAGCTCAGGCGATCCCTACATCCTTTCTTCTTGCTAGGCAGTGCTGCTTCTGATGTCCAGAGTTTGCCGAAATTCTAAAATAGACCGTGTTAATTGATTTGCTCATTGTTAGCTCCTACGCAAAGCTGGAGAGGATGGAGCTGAAATGGGGTGAGTTCATGCTTCATCAATACGCTTAGAGATTAGCTTTCTTTTCGCACTAGGTGAATGAGAGAGGTCTCTGCTGTGGTGTGTGGTACCCAGTAGGGGAGGGAAGGAGCAGCTGCAGGTGGGGAAGAGCCCAAGGGCTGTTCGTTGCCTCTTCAGGCTTATGAAGTTCAAGTTTAACCAGCTCTTAGCCAGACTTCAATGTCCTTCCTGATTTGTGCCTGATCAGCTTTTTAGGCCGTATTTTTCCAAAATAACAGTGATAATAGTTTATAATTTCCAAATAACTTCCACATCCATTATTTAATTGAATCCTTCTAAGGACCAATGAGGGATAAAAGTGTTGTCAAGAAAGGAAAACCCAACGTCCTAGTAGCCTGCTGACTTTTCCCAGGACCTGTGAAGAGTCCAGCTGGCTCAGTGCCAGGTTAGTTACAGACATGGCCTCTGCTTGACCCAAGGCCCACCTTCTCTTCCTGAAAACTCTGCTCCTATGGCCCTGACAGTCTTGGCAACTCTAGCTCACTCAGGTGACCCTTAAATGGGCTGGCTTGGACTACTGGGTAGCTTTTATATGTTTGTGTCTGTGGCATCTGGTCCCAGCACTTCATGGCAAATAGAAGGGGAAAATGTGGAAGCAGTGACAGATTCTATTTTCTTGGGCGCCAAAATCATTGAAGATGGTGACTGCAGCCATGAAATTAAAAGACACTTGTTCTTTGGAAGGATAGCTATGACAAACTTAGACAGCATATTAAAAAGCAGAGACATCACTTTTCTAACAAAGATCCATATAGTCAAAGCTATAGTTTTTCCAGTAGTTATGTACAGATGTGAGAGTTGGACCATAAAGAAGGCTGAGGGCTGAAGAATTAATGCTTTTGAATTGTGGTGCTGGAGAAGACTCCTGAGAGTCCTTTGGCCCACGAGCTGATCAAACCAGTCAATCCTAAAGGAAATCAGTCCTGAATATTCATTGGAAGGACTGATGCTGAAGCTAGACTATGCCAAAGCCTTTGACTGTGTGGATCACAATAAACTGTGGAAAATTCTGAAAGAGATGGGAATACCAGATCACCTGACCTGCCTCTTGAGAAACCTATATGCAGGTCAGGAAACAACAGTTAGAACTGGACATGGAACAACAGAATGGTTTCAAATAGGAAAAGGAGTACGTCAAGGCTGTATATTGTCACCCTGCTTATTTCACTTCTATGCAGAGTACATCATGAGAAGCACTTACCTGGAAGAAGCAGAAGCTGGAATCAAGATTGCCGGGAGAAATATCAGTAACCTCAGTATGCAGATGACACCACCCTTGTGGCAGAAAGTGAAGAGGAACTAAAAAGCCTCTTGATGAAAGTGAAAGAGGAGAGTGAAAAAGTTGGCTTAAAGCTCAACATTCAGAAAACGAAGATCATGGCCTTCGGTCCCATCACTTCATGTCAAATAGATGGGGAAACAGTGGAAATGGTGGCAGACTTTATTTTGGGGGGTTCCAAAATCACTGCAGACTGTGACTGCAGCCGTGAAATTAAAAGATACTTACTCCTTGGAAGGAAAGTTATGACCAACCTAGACAGCATATTCAAAAACAGAGACATTACTTTGCCAACAAAGGTCTGTCTAGTCAAGGCTATGGTTTTTTCAGTGGTCATGTATGGATATGAGAGTTGGACTATAAAGAAAGCTGAGCGCTGAAGAATTGATGCTTTTGAACTATGGTGTTGGAGAAGACTCTTGAGAGTCCATTGGACTGCAAGGAGATCCAACCAGTCCGTTCTAAAGGAGATCAGCCCTGGGTGTTCTTTGGAAGGAATGATGCTAAAGCTGAAACTCCAGTACTTTGGCCACCTCATGCGAAGAGTTGAGTCATTGGAAAAGACCCTGATGCTGGGAGGGATTGGGGGCAGGAGGAAAAGGGGACGACAGAGGATGAGATGGCTAGATGGCATCACTGACTCGATGGACATGAGTCTGAGTGAACTCTGGGAGTTGTTGATGGACAGGGAGGCCTGGAGTGCTGCAATTCATGGGGTCACAAAGAGTCGGACACGACTGAGTGACTGAACTGAACTGAACTGATGCCAAGAGCCAACTCATTGGAAAAGACCCTGATGCTGGGAAAGACTGAGGACAAAAGGAGAAAGGGGCAGCAGAGGATGAGATGGTTGAATAGCATCACCAACTCAATGGGCATGAAATTGAGCAAACTCTGGGAGATAGTGAAAGAAAGGGAAACCTGGCATGCTGCAGCCCATGGGGTTTAAAGAGTCGGGCACGATTTAGCAACTGAAAAACAAGAAGACCTGGGCTTACCCACAGAGCAGGCTTGGCCCATTGTCAGAACAGGCTGGGCACTAATATCTCCTGAGGAAAGTGACAAGTAGGGTGACCCCAGATGGATGTCTCATATGTGAGAAGCCAGTTAGATTCTGGTGACTTGCCTTCAGGGAAACTGAACCTGAGACCGGGACCTCAAATTTCATTAGTATTTTCCACTAAGTGCACCACTTCCCACTAATATTTGGAGGGGAATTGCTTTCTAGAAGTGCAGCTCAGGGGAGGCAGCGACTTCATAAAACCTCCCACTGAGCTGGCACAAACAAAAACACCTTTGGCCACCTGGAGACCAGTCAGCAGATGAGACAGAGCTTAGGTGAATGCTGTTTGATGAGTTGCACAGTCTTTAGAGGAAAAGCCATGTTTTTGTTAGCATTGGTTTGCCAAAGATGAAACAGAATTTAAAAAACTGATAATTCAAAGAGCTCCAAATCAAAGGTTGAGATGCTTTATAGACTTTGAACTATGCCAAAGGAAGTGCCAACAGTTTATTTCCTTTGGAGAAGAGTGCTTACAACTAGTGTAGAGGACTTCATAAATTTTTTTTTTTTTTTTTACTGTCAATCCATTGATGTACTCCTTCCTTCATTTACTCATTCATTCAATAATGACATTTTTCTGCATTTTCTCTGTGCCGGACACTGTTCAAAAATTTGACAGCCTACTTTTTGGGAACACTCTCTGTGTGCGCTAGAAACTCCTCTTCCAGTAGACTGTTCTGCAGAAGAGGTTGATTCCATTTTACAAAAGAGGAAACAACATGTCAGAAAAATTTGGTGAATTTCTCTCTCAAATATATAATAAAGCCTTTAGAGGACTGGTGTGAGAAGCCTCTTCCCTTTCCTCAAACCTTGACAACGGTTCCCAAAGATCTGTAATTTATCATGTAAACAATAGTTTCTTGACACCTCTATTCTCTCTCCCTGAATCACAGAAGATCTTGAAGCTGAGGAGAAATTGAGGGCTTGAATTCAGGTCTGCACATTTTCAGAGTTCAAGATCAGAGAGCCAAACTCGATTGCCTCACACAGTGCTGTGGAGGACAGAACTTTTAGCCTGGGAACTGGTGTATTCCAGATCCATGGAATAAGTCACTTTCTGTATAGAACAGGAACACTTTCTTGGCTCCGACAGGGCTTATCTTAAGGTCAGGAATCTTCCTAAAGAAACTGGCAGAGACATAACTCTGCAGCATTGGGTAGCCCATTTTAAAGCTGCATGAGATGAAATTTATTCCTCCCTCATGCTTAATTGGCAAACTCATTTTCCTCCCTCCAACTCCCTGATCTGAAAGAAACATCTATTACCGACAGAGAGAAACAAAAAGATCTTTCCTCCAATTTTATATTATGGTCTGTTCTGTGAATGACCACAGGAGAACTCATCCTTGAAAAGAGAAAGAGAAATCAGCCCTCGTTCCTAGCCATTTACAGGAAGAGACCACATTCTCTCTTTAGAGACTGACTATATTGATTGAGAAGTGGGCTTTTTCCATTTTGATTCCTGCTCATTGACTGGAAGGAGCCCATTTGTACTGCAGTTTCCTTGATGTAGTTGATCAGTTCAGTTCAGTAGCTCAGTCGTGTCTGACTCTTTGTAACCCCATGAACCGCAGCATGCCAGGCCTCCCTGTCCATCACCAACTCCCAGAGTCCACCCAAACCCATGTCCATTGAGTCAGTGTTGCCATCTAACCATCTCATCCTCTGTCATCCCCTTCTCCTCCTGTCCTAAATCTTTCCCAGCATCAGGGTCTTTTCAAATGAGTCAGCTCTCCACATCACGTGGCCAAAGTATTGGAGTTTCAGGTTCAACATCAGTCCTACCAATGAACATCCAGGACTGATCTCCTTTAGGATGGACTGGTTTGATCTCCTTGCAGTCCAAGGGACTCTCAAGAGTCTTCTCCAATACCACAGTTCAAAAACATCAATTCTTCAGTGTTCAGCTTTCTTTATAGTCTAACTCCCACATCCATACATGACCACTGGAAGAACCGTAGCTTTGACCCAGGCTGTGTTTTCATACTTAGAGGTGGAAGATGAAGCCGGGTGCAGGAGAGATGAGTGACCCTGTATGCAGTAGATGACTTACTACAGAACTGATAATGCAATAGTTTCAAGTGCTGGGTGCCCATTTGATTTGTCCTTTTCTTGTCTTCTAGAATTCATGTATAAATGTTTGGGAAGATTGCTAATGTTAAGCCGATGAGTCTCTTCAAATTCTCTTCTTTAGGGGAATAAATAGCTATAGTTTTCTCTTGCCTTGATCTTGCTCATCTTTGTTGGAATTTTGTGGGATAAATGGGCAACATTTCTCTTCCATTCCCCTTTTGCAGACACACAAACAGATTTTGGGTTAGATGATTTTTTTTTTTTTTTTTTTTGCCCTCTAGCTTACTTTTAAAGGAGTCTCATACTGAGGGATGAACGGACTTTTAATTTTTTACAACTTCCTCTGTCGATTAATTCTGCTCCAGTACATTTTCTTTAGAAAATAATTAGTCTGAAAGTTCAAAGGGTTTTTCAGCTTAGCACAATGCGGGGCATAAAACAGGCCAATTATTGGCTAACAGAAGTACCCGCTCTGGGGAAGAGGCTCCTGAAACCTCGTGCAATAAGATGCCTTATTCCTTAAGGAGAGGAGGCCCCACAGTAGTCTGGGGAAGACTGTCAAGGTGAGGGATCAGTTAACAGACAGACCTTAAGAAGTAACTGTTCGAATCATGCGCTTTGGAACTGAGTCGAAAGTGATTAAGATCCTGTCTCTGATATTTACTAACAATGTAACCTTGAACAAGTTACTGAAATTTTCTAAGCTTCCATGTCTTCATCTGTAAACTGAGGACGATATTACTACTTACTTCATAGAGCTGTTGTGAGAATCAAATAATATCAGTGTGTGAAGTGCTTAGCATGGCACATGGCGTTTAGAAAACACTCAATGACTGGATTCTTGTTCTTCTTTCTATAATTATCCCAGTAACCAGAGAGCTTCAGGATCTCCCTTGTGATTTCTCATGCTCCAAAGCTATTTAACTCCTCCTCCCACTAAAGCTCAAGAAGTAAAAAGTCCAAGTTTGATAAAGATTGTGTCTGTGTAGTTTATGGATTAGACTATCTTTGAAGCTTTTCCTAAAATGCTGGAGGCTGAGTTGGAGAAAAGCTAATAGGAACATTTTCTGAGAAGAGATGTTCAGCCAGCCTCACTAGGAGAGATTGGACTATCTTTCTATTTTGAAAAAGCTTTTTGTATGAAGCTACAGATGAGCCACGAAACAACTAGATCCATCACCTTGGCAGGACAGTTATCCAAGGGCCCCGGAGCACTGGCTGTAACCCTAAATGGTCATCTCTACTTATCCAGGACAATTTCATAGAAAAAGAAGAGACGTAAAACCACCTTTCATGGAGTTTCAGTTTCTTATTAACTCTGTGCTGAACTCTCAAACAATTTTAGAGAAAAGGATAAGATGACATTTCAACTATTTCAATGATGATGTCCTTCCATTACTTGTCAGTATTTACCTCTTTTTTTTTTTCCCAGCAAATTTACACTGAGGACAACTATTCCCAACTTCTTTCTTCTACTTTAGATGATGGTTTAGTATGTTTTCATGAATCAATGGAGTTTACAGACTCATCATTTGTAATATTGTTCAACTATGGGTTTTCTCTTTATGCTATAAAACTACAATTACAGAACAATATAGCTGGAGAGATTTTAGAGCTATGTTATGTGTAATAAGAACCAAGACTCTGGTGGTTTAGTGGTTAAAAGTCCGCCTGCCAATGCAGGGGACATAGGTTCAATCCCTGGTCCAGGAACTAAGATCCCACAGGCTGTAGAGCAGCTAAGGCCAGATTCCACAACTACTGAGCCCGGGAGTCACAGCTACTAAAGCTTGTGCTCCACAACAAGGGAAGCCACTGCAATAAGAAGCCTGAGCCCCACAGCGAAAACCCGGCGCAACCATAAATAAATGAACAGAAAAATGTGTTTTTGAGAAATAAGAAACAATTTTTATCAAACCCTTACTATGTGCCAGGCTCTGTGTGCTAAGTGCTTTATACATTTATTTAGTCATTGCAATCCTGTGAGGTAGGTTCTACTAATCTCTCCATTTCACAGATAAGAAAACTGAGGCTGCAATTTAAATGTCCTGTTCAGAGTCATGCAGGCAGTAGGTCTTAAACTCAAAACACAGGCTGGACTAAGTCTATACCTATGCTTAACTAGTATGCGATGTGGTTCTTTTACCTCAGATAAGGCTCCTGGACCCCGGAAGAGTAGTGTGAGATTGCTTGGAGCCCTCTAGTTAGGAACGGGCAGGGCTGGGACCTGGTTCTTTGGACTCCCAGGCCCCTGCCTCCTCTACTGTACACTTGATTCTACCTCTCTTTGTTATATTCTAACTCTTTTTGTTATATTCACTAATTTGTTGTATTTTTTTTTTAAGATTTCACATATAAGGGATATCATATAGAATTTATCTCTCCGTAAACACTCTCCCCAAGAACTCTCTGGATTCCTCATTGATGGCTCTGAGGCACCAGGTGTCTTAGCAACAGAGGACAGACCGTTCCAGTTGCTTAGTTCTTAGGCTTTTGTTTCTTCACTGTTTATTATTATTATTGGCTGCACCATGGAGCATGTGGGATCTTAGTTCCCCAATCAGGGATCAAACCAAGCCCTCTGCATTGGAGGCACAGTGTCTTAACCTCTGGACTGCCACAGAAGTCTCATGGCCATTGTTTCTTCAGAAAGCAGGATAAAACGCATGTGTTCTTGCCCAGAATGGAACTTAAATGAAGAAAATGATCAGATAAGAAAGGTAGCCAGATTCAAATTAAATTTTATTTGCTTCATTTCAGCCTGCTCCTTCTGTTCTAGATATATCCCCCGCCCCCCCCAGATCCTAAACAAACGGTGTCACTATTGCACACACCTGTCAAATATCTCCTAAGTTCCTATCAGATCGGACTATCTCTGTTTGGATCCAAGAGGAAAGTGATGAATAAAATCTGCTCCTTTTGTGTGTCGCTGTTTATTTACTTTCTGGATGAATTCATATTACAAGAAGATTCTGGAAGGGTTGTTAATTATCCCTGTAATCTAATTTATTGCTCTGGGCACCTGATATGTTCTATACCTTTGATAATGTTAATTTTATCTTTTGTGAGCTGAGCCTAGTATTCGCAAAAAGCCGTAAGATGTAATTTACTTCTCCCCACTTGCATTCTAAATATTAACTCTATTGAAAATGATTAAATAGATTATGTAAATCATGGTTGTTGCATCCACTTTAAAGGTTAATCCTGCCATCGTGTAGCCAGATAATTAATTTGAATTGGTTCCTGAGCATTAATTCTCAGGGAAGCCCAGGCATAATGGTTGCAGTATCCTATTATGGATGTCACTATATGCCTGCCTGGCATAAAATTTGGAAGAAACAATTCTCAGAGCTTTGAGAACAAAATTTCCTTAGGGCCACTGAGAGACTCAGTACATCATGGGATTAGAGTTACACTTTCTCTAGAATTTTAGAAGATAGACTTGACCAAGCTTGAGTTTTCTGAGATGTCACATCCCTTCTTGGGAAGCCAGACCCAGTTTTTCCAGTTGATTCTGTCTCTCCTCTGCTCTGGGACAGTGACCCCTAAGGACTCAATCCCTGGGGCCCTTTGCTGATTGGCTGCCCTTTGCTGTGGATTTGGTCCAAGGGGGCAGTACCAGGGTATCAGAGAGGCAGCAGATTGTTCACCCTTCCATGACTCCCACCGAGTGGCCCCTTCTCTGTCTTCAGCTCTCATTGGCCCTGGTATCTCTATTTCCTCCTTGTCTGTCTGCTTTAGGGATGATAACGGCTTTCAACATTGCCAGTCTCTGGATATCTTTGGTCTCTGGTTTATTTCCTTAATCCTGCTCATCTATCTGTAGATAGCTCTTCATAAAATTTCTTCATTCAAACCATCTGCGATGAATTCTGTTTCCTCCCAGGACCCTGAGTAATGCACAGGGTTTAAATAAAGACCAAACAACCCAAACTTTGGCAAATGTACTGTCAGCGATTGTGATTGTCTTCTCTGGGCCTTGGGAGCAAGGTCACAATCAATTTCCTTAGAGCTTCAGAAGTGGGAAGCCTTGGACTCCCTGTGCTCTGGAGCCAGGGGAAGTTTGCAGTCTAGACTCTGGAAAGAAGGCCAGCATTCCGTTGGTGGGCAGTTATCTGTCCCCTGTGACACGGTGACAGTGGAAGGTCATGGCCCATGAACTCAAACCAGATCAAGTTCTGATTGGTTAGTAGTGATCCAAAGATTAAGGACAGTTACATGGCTTCCTCTTCTAACTTGTTTATCAGGAACTTATTATTTTGCCTCTAGCCGACTCCTCCCCCCTCCCCCACTTAAAAAATCCAAAAGTAGAACACAAAAATAGTGAAAGATACCATAAGCTTAGATTTTAGGCCCCCGGAAAAAAAAATTAGCCTTGGGTTTGGGACTCAGTTCATAGTTGTCCTACGGTGATTACAGGAGACAAGAATGCTTCCCTGATGATCTCTGCAATAACCATGTTATTTCTCCATCTGTCCTGCCTCTTTGTTTTTGGAACTCTCTTTCCTGCACTCCATATGACCTGTGGGTTCTGCCAATTGAGGGGTCTCACTGCCTCTGCTCTGAAGACAGGCATGTAACCCAGCCTGACAGACTCAATTATTCTGGAACCAGTGAGTGGTCCAGGGGCAGAATCAAGGCTAATCAGAATCCTTTACTGAAGCAGATATTGGAAAAGGAGCTTTAAGGGCAGAATAAGCTCAAAGCTGCCTGCAGCCATCTTGCTGTCACAAGAAGGAAATCTTTCAGGGCATAAAGCCAAGCAGAGTGGGAGATGAAAAGAGAGTGCCCATCTTATCGTTCAAACCCCTAAATCCAGCAAGGGCTCTAGTCCAACCCTTGGATTTCTATTTACATGAACCAATGATTTCATCTTTTAAAAAAGGAGCTAGTTGCTGGATTTCTGTCACAGTTTTGTGGAAAGGTCTCAATGAATTCTCCTCCCTTCAAGAATAACTAACACCACTCAATGCAAGGGAATATGTTGCTTTTTCTTTAAGGCTTAAAAAAAAAAAAGAGCCCTTGCTCTTTCATCTGTTTCTGAAGCAAAGGCCCTCCTTATCGATCCCTCTAAATCCCTCCTCTGGCAATTTAACTAGGCTCCTTTGTTCTTTTCTCAGCGAATGTGTAAAATAGCTGGTTACTCCCTTCCATACAGTCATCTTTGTATACATTTAGACTCTAATGAGTTACTCTGAAGCCAGTTTCCTCCAGGCTAAGAGATCCAAGTCTATCACAAATATTTTTTTCCAGCATCTTTCTCTCTAAATTGCAGAATTTTGAACGTTTTCCTCTGACCTGGAGAGGTGGAAGAATGTTTCAGACACTTGTAGAGAAGGTCTTTATAGAAAAAAAAAATTTACTCCAGTCATAAGAAACTCTAATACTGAAGTCTCAAGATCAAATAAATGTGTAAGTGAATAGGTATGAAAAATTTCAGGCAGAAAAAAATGTAAATATGTAGTCTCTAAGGGGCTTCCCAGGTGGCGCTAGTGGTAAAGAACCAGCCTGCCAATGCAGGAGACATAAGAGACGCAGGTTCGATCCCTGGGTCAGGAAAATCCCATGGAGGAGGGCATGACAACCTACTCCAGAATTCTTGCCTAGAGAGCACCATGGACAGGGGAGCCTGATGGGCTATGGTCCACAGGGTTGCAAAGAGTTAGACACAACTGCAGTGACTTGGTGCATGCATGTAGTATATAAACCAGTTTGGGGTTCAGTTTTAAAAGAGTTTAAAGACAGATAGATGGCAGTTTTCTGGGACTGCAGTTAGTGGTTG
Organism: Aepyceros melampus; assembly: GCA_006408695.1. Taxonomy (NCBI): domain Eukaryota; kingdom Metazoa; phylum Chordata; class Mammalia; order Artiodactyla; family Bovidae; genus Aepyceros; species Aepyceros melampus. Next base: position 231,466 of record SJXQ01002752.1, read on the forward strand.
GGTTTTTCCATCAGGTTCAATGTGTTGTCCATGTGAAGGAGGAGCTGAGGGGTGGCTGCAGGTGGAGGCTCTCCTGGGTTAGTCACTGCCTGAGTATTCACATACTTAAAAAGAGAAGGTTGATTACTCCCAGTCTCGTTGGATATAAACTTTTAAAAAATCAAAAGGATTAGAATTTCTAGGGGCATGGATCCTACAGGAAGCCTTAATTAAAGAGTGGGAGGTATAGAGTGCCTTAAAGAAAAACTTTTGTTCAAGATTTATTTTTAACCGTGATGAATGTGCTCTTAATTAAGACTTCTTTTGGATAAGACTCAAGGAGTTATCGTGAGATTACTGTCTCTACATTTAACCTAGGAACATGACCCAAAATGGTTTAAATAGAAGACTTGTTAAATTTAAAGAGAACTTTCTCTCCGGTAAAATAATGTTGAGAATAATTAACTTCCAATTTGCTTTAATTACTTTTAAACATGTTTACATTTTCAAACACTAGGATAACACTGTGTTCCAGGGAATCTTGGGGTGTACGGGTACCGGTAGGAGTCCCAAGATGAGCATGCCTGCACACAAATAAACTATTTCAGAACCCAGCTCTCCTCCTTTCCCCCATTTCCTTTCTTTATCTAACTTCTAAGTATAATTCAATCATAGGTTTGAGTAATTTAATTAATTAAATTTCCACCACTTGTTTCAAGAACGGTGTCTATTTCTGGTAATCTAAATTATTTTGAAGCAAATGAAACATTTAGAGAAGTGGTTTGCAGCCCATCAGCAATTATCATTATCTGGGGAGCTTTGAAAATAAAAACACCAATAATTCTGGTTCCACTTCCAGAGGTTCTGATTTAATGGAAGTGGGTGGGAGGGCAGCAGCCATTAGTACTTTTTAAAGATTCCCACGATTTTAACCTGCAGTGATGGTTAGGAGTCACTGATTCAGAGACTGAAAGAAATCACACTGCTAGTTCAAAAGCAATTCACCAGGAAGCAGTAGGGCTTCTTGGGAAGGGCTCAGGATTCAGAGTTCAGGGTTTTAATCCTGCCTCTGCTCATTGTCCACTATTTGGACTTGCTCATGTACTTGGCCTCTCTGTATATCATTTTCTCATGGGTAAAACTGGGATAATTGTATCCCCTTTATGGAATTGTTTTGAGGACAAGATCTAGCTGGTGCATGGGGGAACCTCTGTAGCAAGAACTATTATTAACGTAGCATGTAACTGTCTAGAAACACGTCTCCATGTTCTCTTTACTTGCCTTCTCTGTGCCAACAGGAATCGAAGTCCGCACCATTCCTGGAGACCTTGAATTCCCTGAATGGGTATGGATGACCCTGGCAGCTACACTGGGCTTGCAGAGAGCAGGGGTTCCCCAGCCTCCGTGATCTAATGCCTGATGATCAGATCTTTATTTATAATAATAGAAATAAAGTGCACAATAATTGTAATGTGTTTGAATCATCCCCAAACCATTCCCCTACTAGGCCTAGTCTGTGGAAAAATTGCCTTCCATGAAACTGGTCCCTGGTGCCAAAAAGGCTAGAGACTGCTGGAGAAGACCCCAAGCACTTGTTCCTTCCAAGCCTAATCAATGTCGGTCAGTGAAATGAGTCTGAAGGTCTGAGTCCAGCTTTTTTACAAACTGTGTTACCATTTCTGTTACAAGTTATGAACTAGCTCTGGGCGCCCCCATTTTTCTTAACCGATAAAATGGGATTAGACTAGAACTCTGTTCCATGTTCTTCCAGTAACATGAACCAATGAGCTTTAAAGAGTCTGTCAGTTTCAGATCAGATAAGTCTGAAAATATTTTTACCTGTCAAAAATATAGTGCCCAAGCAGCTTCTACAATGAGGAGGTCCCACAAAGAGAGTGGATTTTTTTTTTTTTTTCTGGAAAGCTGATTCTTTTGCAATTAATAGTAGAAAGGGTTCCATCCTGACTTTTAGCTTGAGGACAGTGATTCAAATTACCCAGTCAGTCTCAGTGGAGAGTAAGGTCTCAGGATTGACCATAGGGGTTTATTTTTTATTGGGTCCACAGCAGAGGTGGAATAAAATTGCCCATGCAAGATTTAGACTGAAATTATCAGTGTTGTCTGGACCCTCAAGATGCTGATGCTGGGAAAGATTGAGGGCAGGAGGAGAAGGGAGTGACAGAGGATTAGATGGTTGCATGGCATCATAAATTCAATGGAAATGAGTTTGCGCAAACTCCAGGAGACAGTGTAGGACAGGGAAGCCTGGCATGCTGCAGTCCGTGGGGTCTCAGAGCTGGACAAGACTGAGTGGCCGAACAACAACTGAACCCTTAGCAGCTCTCTAGGTCAGTGGTTTTTTTCCAACTGGGCATGTGTTGGAAGCCTCTGGAGGGCTTGTTCAGTCCAGATCCCTAACTCCACCCTTGGAGTTTCTGATGCAGCAGGTCTGGGAGGAACTCTGGCACTTTGCATTTCTAACAAATTCCAGATAATGTAAGTGTTGCTGGTCCCATTGCCACACTTTTAGAGCGACTTCTCTAGGTCTTACTTTACAAACTCCTGTGATGCTACAATCCACGTAGATTACTCTCTAAAATACTAATTGCCAGAACCCATCAGTAATAAGTCTGATTTTGTGGATTTACAGTGAGGCCCAGGCTGTACTCATCATCAGGGAACTTGGGAAACCCTGACTGGGTCAACTACCCATTCATTGCAACAGAATCACCTGGGTAGGGGGTGCGGGGAGCTTTGAACAAACTCTGAACCCTGGGCTTACTCCCACTTCTCAGATGCTAATTCTGAAGGGCAGGGCTGGGAGAGTGTGCATTTTTCAAGTGTCTCAGTTGATTGTGATGTGGATCTAAGTGACCTCACTTTGTAGGTGAGGACCCTAGAAAGACTGAGGTATTCATCTAGAGCAGCCGTAGAAACGGTACTGGAAACCACACGGCCAGATCCTCTGGGCTTGGTCCACACTTCCACGTTTCTTCTTGTCTGATCCATCAGAGGCTATTTCTTCTGCCATTGATTTTCAAATGGAGCACCCCTAGAGCTGGATACAGCACTGAGTTCTGACATTGATTCTTCAACACCAACTGTGTCCTCCAATTCAACTCAATTTTGACACTAACTGCCTGGAATGAGCATCAGATCTCACAAGTTGAAAGGTGAGGTTCCCCAAAAGACTGCTCTTGCTTTAGCTGCCAGTCACAGCTGGGGTCCTCAGGCTACCCTCTCTTGCCTGTGACTTGCCTACAAATTCAGAGCTTCCCATACCACTTTAGCTTTGTTCATTTGCTGGAGCAACTCACAAAATCCAGGGAAGCGCTGTCCTGCCAATTACCATTTTCTTATAAAGGACATGAATGAACAACAAGATGAAGAGACACAGAAGGGAAGGTCTGAAAGGGGCCCCAGCACAGGGCTTCTGTCCCTGTGCACACCTCCCAGCACATCCATAAATTCACTGCTGCTGCTGCTGCTAAGTCGCTTCAGTCATGTCCGACTCTGGTGACCCCACGGACTGCAACCTATGAGACTCCTCCGTCCATGGGATTTTCCAGGCAAGAGTACTGGAGTGGGGTGCCATTGCCTTCTCCGATAAGTTCACTAACCAGGAAGATCTTTCACTTTCTCAACCACTGTTGTTGCAAGAGGGGCCATCGGAGGAGAGCAGAGTTTCCAGTCCAGTCTAGGGGCTGGAAAGGGACAGTGGAAGCTCTTCCTCTGCAGAGAAGAAGATCCTTGGTCCCATCTCAGTAAGGCCACTGCCAACCAAGCATTCCTTCCCCACTTCACCTCCCAGCAGAACCCAGCAGAATTTCCTAGGGGATATCAGTGCTGCCAGGCTTGATAAGCAGGCAGAACAAATGTGTTGTCTCATCTCATTAGAGCCAGGCTCCAAGGTAAGGGCTCAAAGGTCAGGAGCCCTTGAAGTGGAAGAGCAGAACCGCTAAAGGGTCTTGATTCTTTAAAAGAAGTTTTCCTTCCTCCTACTGACCGATTTGATGGAAATTCTGAAAGTTTCATGTCACACAGCAGAAAGGCCAAGTACTAGTGGGCTCGCTTGAAAGGACAAACACATCTGAAAGATGCCTCCTTGTCTCCAGACTCCTCCCACACAGATGTCTGCAGGCAGCCCAGGCTTTCTGTCACCTAGGCTTGCTGCCAGGGAGCGGTTTTTCCTCCATTGTTTCTGAGATTTGATGGGTTAACCAGTCTTAGAGATCTCATCTCTGTGATTCATCTCATATCATGCCCTCTCTATTCATCTTCACTGCATTATTTCTGGCCCGCATTAACTTCTCCCATCTTTATTTTAATTACAAAAATGGCACATGCATGTTTCAGAAGAAGCCAGAAGCCAAGAAACACAAGGAATGCAGCTCTAGAAGCTGGAAAAGACAAGCGAACAAATTCTCCTGTAGAGCCACCTTGATCTGGGCCAGAGAAACAGATTTTGGACCTCTACCCTCTAGAACTCAGGAGAATACATGCTGTTTGTGGTAATTTATTGGAGCAACCTTAGGAAACTAATACAGGTTGATTTCAATTTTTTGGACTTGCAAATATTTTAGTATCTCCTATCTCTTGATTATTCCCTGGAGTAGGAAATGGAGCCCCTCTACAGTATTCTTACCTAGAGAATTCCATGGATAGAAGACCCTGACGGGCTGCTATCCATGGGGTCGCAGAATCAGACATGACTGAGCACACATCTCTTGAGTTTCTTGGAGAAATTCCTGACTGAAATCTCCCTTGGCTTCAGTCTGCCCTCAATGGCCACTCCTTGACTCCCCACTTCTGGAAAATGTTATCCAAATTCTTTAGTCCAAAGGACCCCCACACATTAACCTAACCCACTGTTTTTAGCCTTAAAATTGACTATTCTATGACCACTCAAACCCTCGACACACGTTTGCTACATTCATTACTTGATAACCTTTTCTATGCCTGCTGTGCCTTCCTTCACCTATCTATATACTTTAAGCTTCAAGTACTTTAAAGCTTAGTACTTTATATAGTACTGTATACTATAAAGCTTAAAGCTCTATATACGTTAAGTACTTTAAGCTCCAGTTCAAATGAGACCTGTCCCCAAATGACCCTTCTGTGTCCTTGGCCCATTCTCAACAAGATGTGATCTTCACCTTCTTTGAACTTGCTTAACATTTTGCATCTCTCTTGTGGCAGATATCAACTCCACCTTGTATGGAATTGGCCAAAAGTTTCGTTCAGATTTTTCCATAAGATCTGATGGAAAAAATCCAAATGAACTTTTTGGCCAACCGAATATTTGAGTTACAGATTTTATATATGAAGAGCCTAGTACTTTAATCATTTGTTGAAGTATCTGACAATTAAATATCTATTAAATTGAAATGTGAACCACAATAGAATGGGTTTTCTTGCTGTTTGTGTTGTAATTTGATACCCATGATGCAATGGGCTTCCCTGGTGGCTCAGAGGTCAAGAATCCGCATGCAATGCAGGAGACCTGGGTTAGATGCCTGGCATGGGAAGATCCCCTGGAGGAGGGCATGGCAACTCACTCCAGTATTCTTGCCTGGAGAATCCCATGGACAGAGGAGCCTGGCGAGCTACAGTCCATGGGGTTGCAGAAAGTCAAACACGTCTGAGCAACTTAGCACATGTGATGAGATGGAAACCATGGACTTTAACAATGAAAGATGGACATAGGAAAGGAAATTAATCTGGCTTGAATTATGCCTCCAGTTTTTCAAATCTCTTCCCTGCCTTCTGCCTTTCCAGATTCAAGAATAAACATGATGGTGATGATTCAGGAGCAAAAAGAATATTCGCTGACTCCAAGCTCAGTAATGATTCTCCCCTGTGATTCAATGCCATCTCGGGCTGTGTTTACAGGCGTGCAAGTCCAGAACAAAGAGGAGATTGTCTCATGGCTTTTTCAGATGCATCTTCTGCAGGAAGCATGATGAATGCTACCACTGTTTCCTAGAACAGATACAGCATCAGAATAACCTGGGATGCTGTGAAAAAATATAGATTTCTAGATACCACCTCCAAGAAGTTTCTGAATGAACAGGTTAGGAAAGGGCCTAGGGATCTATATTTTAACCAGCATGAATTGTTGGAGGCTTACCAGTCTGAAAAAACCCTTAGAGTTGTTTCCACTTTTGAAATTCTATTATTCAGAGTATTATGTCCAGTTTCTGGTTCCATAGTCTCAACTCCCAGCTTACTGACTCTGCTGGTTCTTACCATTGGCAGCCCCAAGTTTTGGTCTTCAGAAACTGTTTCTTTGGGAAAGGGAGCACTTAGAAACTGGCCAATAGGCAAGTTTCGGGGGTTTAGCTCACTGGTTCTTTTAGAATTTCGCCATTAGTAATGAGGGCTGTAACTCACAAGCTCCAGCCACTCAGTTTATCTCTTAGAGCTGAAAGAAACAGGTTATTATCGCAGCTGAGAAGCCACCCAAGACAAAACATGCAAGTGTAACCAGGCGGCATGAGTACCTGAAGGGGAGATGATCCAAGGAGGCAGAGGCACAGATAGAACTGGTGTCTCGTTAGAACTGACCCTGTGTTCTAGAAGGAGATCTGAATGAGCCTTAGAAGCCTTGTTGCCTGTGAGCTTTCCTCACCCCAGGGGCAGAAGCGGTGTTAGCCGTTCCCAGGGATGGGGGTGGGACAGCTCAAGCGCTACAGAGAAGCAAGAACTGTTGCAGAAAGGAGGACCCTTTCCCAGGCCCGAAACTGGACTCTTGTCTGACACTCAGAAATGAATTGTCTGAGGAGACACACGTGCTGACAAAGCAAGAGATTTTATTGGGAAAGTGCGCCTGGGTGGAGAGCAGGAGGGTAAGGGAACCCAGGAGAACAGCTCTGCCACGTGGCTTGCAGTCTCGGGTTTTATGGTAATGCGGTTAGTTTCTGGGTTTCCTTCAGCCAATCATTCTGACTCAGAGTCCGTCCTGGTGGTGCAAGTCTCTTGTTCAGCCAATATGTATGCCAGAGAGAAGGATTCTGGGAGGTGGATGGACGTGTGATGTCTCCTTTTGACCTTTCCCGAACTCTTCCAGTTGGTGGAGGTTTATCAGTTCCATGTTCCTTAGCAGGACCTCCTGTCTTAAAACAACTCATGCAAATGGTTACTATGGTGCCTGGCCAGGTGGGCGGATTCAGTCAATGTACTTCCCTAACAGAACGGGGGAGCTCCACGCCCTGGCCCTCTTGCTCTGGTCATTCCATTCCAGAGATTTATTGCTGCCTCCTAAATAAACAAAGCTATTGGAGCTTCAGGAGCCCAATCTGACATGACCAAGAGTCATTTTTCAGCCTTAACACTATTTGTTTACCGTGTGTCCACTGTCATTAACCCATAAGAGCGAAAGCAGACCAGTCCATTTCATTTTCTGATTATCAAGTTTATGACATCGTTAAAATTAATTGAGCACTTATCTCAGCACATAACGAGTGAGCCATGTGGAGCAGGCAGAGTTCCTGGAAAAACACTGATGGAGAGTGTGACGTGTTCTCGCCATCAGCGTGGTGCAGCCGGGCCCTTGGTCCCATGCAGGTCATGGAATCTTATAGGGGACAGTCTTGCAGTTCTGGTGGTCAGCAGCCTGTACTCAGCATTGCTATTTCTCCATAGGAGGACTGCAGTAAGGCTTGGAGTCAGAGAGCAAAGACAAGACAGTCTGCCCACTTACTTCTTTTGCATTAAAGAGGAAGTGGAGAGTTTCTCTTTGGGATGCTGACAGTTTTGGAAATGCGGGATCGTAATTGTTGCGGGATTGTTGAATGTGGTCAATGCCACTGAATCATACAGTTAAAATAGTTAAAATCTTACTGGTCAATTTGTGGTATGTATATTTTACCACAATTTTTTGAAGAAAATGGACTGGCTTATCCACAGACTAGTCCAATCACTGTTCTCTGTGCTCAGCTGTGTCTGACTCTTTGTGACCCCATGGACTGTATGTAGCCCACCAGGCTCCTCTGTTGTGGGATTTTCCAGGCAAGAATACTGACGTGGTTTGCCATGACCTCCTCCAGGGAATCTTCCCCACACAGAGATCGAACCCACGTTCTCCTGCGTCTCCTCCATTGCAGGTAGATTCTTTACCCCTGAGCCACAGGGAAAGCCGAGTCCACTGGTGTGGTGGTGATTAACAGTTGCCATCTTGTTCCCTCTTTTGATTGCGAATGCCTCAGTGACCTTCTGTTCCTTCTGTAGGTTTGGCTTATCCTGGGAGCAGTGACCAAAGCTGTTTTTTGTTGTAGGAACCAGGCAGATATTTTTGCTCAGTCTAATTCCGGGGCATTTGAGAGCAAATGAAACTTCACTAACTCCTAAGACTTAAATGCTTAAGTATTGGAATGGCTTGAATCCCTTTTATCCACGCAAGATGGGCCTAAGAGTTTGCCTCTGGGGTAGACTGTCCTACTTTTCTTATGGAAATGATAACTAATTACCATTGAGTGTGGGTACTCAGTGCGTTTTTTTTTTTTTTTGAATGTCAACTCTCTTTTTTCCTCCCCATTTCAGAACTGAATACTTCAGTACAGAGCTGGAATAAATAAAGGCTTTTAGATTTGTGGCCCAAACTCACTTCGCTTTGCCTATGAATGTTTTCGCCACCCAGAGTTCAGAGACTAATAGAACCACAAGGTTGAAAGAGTCTGGAAAGATCCCGTGTTCATTACCCATGGGATGCCTGTCAAATGGTCATACACAGGCGTGGCTTCTATCTTAGAGAAAGGTCACACTCTGTAACCATTACTCATCCTGTCTCCTCAAAGAGCCCCTCAAAATTGCAGACATAAACACATTTTTAAAGTATATTCCAACAATCCGGGGGCTTCCCTAGTGGCTCAGTGATAAAGAATCCACCTGTAGTGCTGGAGACTTGGGTTTGATCCCTGGGTTGGGGAAGATCCCCTAGAGAAGGAAATGGCAACCCACTCCAGCATTCCTGCCTGGAGAATCCCATGGACAGAGGAGCCTGGTGCCTCTCTCCCATAGGGGTAACCCACGGGGTTACAAGAGTCTGACACCATTTAGTGATTGAACCACACCAATCCAGAGATTTACAGTTCTGCCATCTCCGTACTGGGTTTAGATCACGTTATTTTAATATTCCGGGAAGATGTTTTTCAGTTGAGAAACTTCAGTTCAACTCACATTTTCTACTTGTAATTTCTAGCTGGAAATTACCTATGGCAGCTGAGTCACCCACCTCCCTGCCGAAGCCCGCTGGCTGTTTCCAAGGCCTTCCTCATCATTCAAACCACGATGCGGCCACAGGAATACCAAAAGCAACACTTGATGGCTGTGGAAGATTTTCATCCTCACAGGTCGTGAATGCCTTCTGTTTATCATCTGCACTAAGGATTTACGACTGTCTCAGTGTCGTATTTCTAGCAGCTGTACTCTGAAGGAAAGCATCTTGCCCCGAGGTAAGGACACATTCTTTATTCATAGTGAAAATGAAAGCAAGTAAAGGGCAAGATTTTTTTTTTTTAATCCCACTTTCAGTATGTTCAGAATGAAAAGCTTATTGAAATAGACCTTTAAAGTGTTTCCTTTCGCTGTTCATTTGGGATGTGATTTCACAGATGGTACAGACATCCTGAGATGTTGCCTGGTCTGAAATCTTTTTATCTGTAGCTTTAGAAGAGCAAAGGGCACGACATATGGAAAGGAGCAAACAGCCGTGGGAAGGCATGGCTAGTGACAGGGAGAGGAATGTAAATTATAGAATGGATGCTTGCCTCAGAATATTTTTGGTGGGTTTTTATCCATGGGGTACGACTCGAGGGTACAGGAGGGAGGCTATGTATGGGGCAATTGAGGGCAGATGTGATTCTGTGATAGGCATGCCAAACTGCAAGCTCAGCAAGCTCCAGCCCTTGACCCAAACCACAGTGTTTTCACGTAATCACGGTTGGTGTGCACTGAACTGTGTCCCTCCCAAATTCATACACAGAAGCCCTAACCCTCACTGTCTCAGATTGTGGCTTTATTTGGAAGCAGGGTCATCGCAAGAGTTAAGATGAGGTCATACTGGAATAGAACGGGCCCCTAATCCAACACGACTAGTGTGCTTATAAAAGGAGGGAAGTTGGACAGACTGTCTCTGACAGAGACAGACCCATAGAGAGAATAATGATCTGAAGACACAGGGAAAAGCCAACCAGTCACAAGGAGAACCAAAGACTGCCAACAAACCATCGGAAGCTAGGAAAGAAACATAGGACAGCTCTGTCCTCTGTTAAAAACAAGACAACAGGTCCAATATGGAGTCACTTTTGCTAAGCCCCACATCAATCATCAAACCAAGAGTTAACTTAGTTATGATTTTAGCTCTCCAGGAAATGTCATCGTAAACCAGTCAATCAGGCATCACTTCATCAACACTAGTTAAGTCATCTGCCTGATGGACCCTTGCTGTCCCTTAAAGGAAAGTAACTTTGCAATAACCTGCTTTTTTGCCTAGTACAGCTTCCTTGTTCCTGCTCTCCGTTGCTTGTATCATTTTATACAGCTCCTCAGAGCTCCTATCTGCTCAACTGGATGCTGCCCAATTCGGAGCTATTGAGTAAAGCCACGTGTTAGTCATTCAGTCGTGTCTGACTCTTTGCAACCCCATGGACTGTAGCCCACCAGGCTCCTCTGTCCATGGAATTCGCCAGGGAAGAATACTGGAGTGGGTTGCCATTCTCTTCTCCAGCGGATCTTCCCGACCCAGGGATTGAACCTGCATCTCCTGTGTTGCAGGCAAATTCTTTACCATCTCAGCCATCGGAGATGCCCCATATAAAGCCAATAAGATCTTTTAAATTTACTCATGCGCCACAACTACTGAGCCTGTGCTCCAGAGTCCAGGAACTGCAACTACTGAGTCCGCTGATGCTAGAGCCACGCTCTGCAACAAGAGAAGCCACCGGAGTGAGAAGCCCGCACGCCACAACTAGAGAGCAGGCCCCACTTGCTGAAGCTGGGGAAAAGCCAGTGCACGGGAACGAAGGCCCAGCACAATCAAAAATAAATAACACAATTATAAAATTTACTTGGCAGACTAAAAAAAAATATCTTTCTGCCCTATGAAGGAAGCAACCCTATGAACACTGTAACATTGAATTCCTAGCCACCAGAACTTTGAGAAAATAAATGTCTATTGTTGAAGCCACCGTTTGTGGACCTCTGTTGTGTCAGCCTGACCTGACTTAATAAACTGGCTGTACTGTAGGCAGCCAGCGCCCTGCATTGTTGCACAGTCACAGAAGCTATAATACCTAAAGGTATCATTTTATCTGTAAAGCATTCATGATTAGAGATGTTTCTTTGAAATTACGGTTACCAGGAAGGAAGGGTAGTGGAGGAAGGATTGTTAGAGAGCTTGAGATTGACATGGAACTCTGCTATATTTTCATGTAATATAAATTGCAAGTAACAAGGCTCTCAATAACATGATTTTTTAAACAGCTTTTAAAAATGTATGGCTGTGCGGGGTCTTCATTGCCGCAGGAGCTTTTCTCTAGTTGTGGCGAACGGAGGCTACTCTCTCGTCGTGGTGCAAGGGCTTCTCACTGTGGTGCCTTCTCTTGGGGGAGCTCTAGGGTTCCCAGGCTTTGGCAGTTGTGGCGCACAGGCTTAGTTGCTCCATGGCATGTGGGATCTTCCAGGACCAGGGATCGAACCCATGTCTTTTGCATAGAGCCACCAGGGAAGCCCTAACATGATTTTTTAAGTGACATGGTAATAGAAAGTGAGCTCCCATAAACTCCTGCCTCAGTATCACCTGGGGAAGCCCTTCCCCTATTCTCTGAAGTAACTCAGCTTCCTTGGGTGAGTCTTGTGGCCACTCAAATCAGGGAACCGCTCATCTAGGCTGTGTGTCAATAGAGATACATTATCAACCCAAGCGCGCACACTGCAGATCAGCTGCATCAGAAACAATGACTTCCTTCTTCCAGATCCATTCTGCTCGTGCACCGATACCTTCTGAGAGCATTCACTCACCACAGCAAAGAATGTCTCCTCCAGGCTCTCGGCTGTCGCTCCCCTGACCTGCCACCGGTGTGGTATCCCATCAGGTGCTGTGGATGAGGCAGGCACTTGTCACTGACGGACACACAGTGGAACAGAAGCTTCACAGGACAGGCTGAGAAGAGGAAGAATCAGAAACAAACCGGGACACAGCTTTTCTAGAAGATGCTCTCCAATGCAACCAACTCGGTCAGATAGGACTTCAGGGCAAGCATGGCTGTGGAGGGAGGCGAAGCTTGGCAGGTCAGGTCTGAGACTGGGATGTCATGATGAGGGGGAAAAAGATGGTTGGTCCAGGATGCAGTTTCTTTGCCGTGTATTTCCCTCCACGTGTGCTGTAGAACACTACTTCTGCCCAGTGCCCCAGAAACATAGGGTCTCATGGTGAACACCCTTTTTTAGATATTCTAAATCATTTTTTATCTATTTAAAAAAAAATAATTACAGGCTTTCTGGTTTTTGTCTCTCTTCTGCTCTGAGACGTGGGCATTGGTCCACGGCTGACACTCACCTGGCTCTCTGACCTTGACTCTTGCTGTAAGAACCAAAGGGCGCCTTGCTTGTCTTCCTGAGGTACTTCAGCCCTCTTGCAAACAGATTTCCTGTGGGCTCTCTTGTCATTTAGAAAAACCCTTCTTTATCTGAATCACAGTTCCGGTTCCAACCATTCCGCAAAGAACCGGCTATTCCCAATGCACGAGAAAGTCAATTCTGAAAGTAAGTTGGTACACCAGTCATTTAGAATTTGGGCCTCACCTCCCAGAGCTACAAACTGATATATAATGGCAAAGTTCCCAGGCCAGCCCACAAAAGCCTAACTTTTCCAAAATGAAACACTGGTGGGTGGTATAGCGGTGAGCATAGCCGCCTTTCAAAATGTAGCTGAACCAGGGCAATAAAGGGATACTCAGCCCAACTGCGCTTGGCATGGTGTTTCCATTGGAATGCATGTCCTTTACCAACTGGGAAGCCAAGAAGGCAGACAGAAATAAATCTTGAGCTGAAATCTCTCTGTCGTTGGGATTTTGCAGCCAGGTACCAGTAAGCCAGTCCCAAGGGTGGAGAAATGTGGGATGTAGATGCGCACAGAATCATTTGTCAAATCTTGGGAGCTTCCAAAGAAATGTGTAGAATTAAAATTTAGTTCTGTGGAAGCAGAGCCTCAGTTTAATACCCCCTACCAAAGCACTGCGACGTCTGTCATCTTGGGATGAGGTCGAAGAGCCTCAACCAAGAGAAGATGAAGTTCCTCCTGGTGAGGGTGGCACCGGGCTCTGGAGACTATCCAGGCGAGCAAGAAATGCAGCTGGGACTCTGGCAGAGGCAGCAGGCTGTTGACCACCTGGTTTGGGAAGTGGTTCTAATCCATTTCGATACAACAACATCCTGGTCTCAGTTCCTATCAAATGGTTTTCTCTTTTTGAATTGCCCACTCTCCATCTCTCCACGCGGGCCAAGAGAACAGGCCACTCAGCAATATAAGAAAAAACAATAGAGAGAGATTATCTTTAAAACTGATGAGACAGCAAAGAGGCGTCATGACCAAAGGAGAGAAGTAATGAGCTGAGGACCTACTACGTGCTGGTTGCTATTGTGTCTTTTCCCTGCCTATCTTTCTCCATTCCCCTAAACATCTTAGGACATGGGCATTATTATCCCTATTTGATTGATGGAAATTGAAGCCTGAGAAGTGATGTGAGACTGAGAACCTTGGACCAATAGTAAGAGACCTTTCAGGGACTCAAACACATCCTCTGGCTCCAGAGTGATGGTCCTCCCACCATTGGAGCAGAGCGTCCCCACATCAATGCCCTAGATGCAAGTACATTTTACTCACTGGTTTTCAACCAGTGGCAGGGCGGAATTCAAAAAGCAATGTTGACCCATTTTTTCTTAACCATTTTTCATTCAGGAAAGGTGATAACTGTACCAAGTAGACTTGGCATTGAGTAGTCTTTGCTGCAACTGCTGGTCAGACTGAACGAGAAGGTCAGTTTCCAGAGAGCCTGGGCGGACGCTGGGCTCTGGTGAGGTTGACACCGAGCTGGACAACGCTAAGAGGAATGGGTTCACCCACCCGCCTGACCGTGTGGGGTACCCAGCTCAGATGATTGTGCGTATTATTTGATAAGGGAGAGAGGGGGCAGTCCTCTGGTGCAAAGAAAGTATTTAAGCTTTTTAGATTACAAAAAAATTGGGCTGTAACATCCACTCAGCACCCAACTTAAGTCTAACCACAAAATCACATCAAAGCCAATATATAGAAAAGAATTGTGTTTCCCACAAAAATCCCATTTCTTTTCAGTTCCGTCTCTTCCATGATAGTTCCTCGGGGCTCCTGGGCTGCGTTAGAGTCTCCCCCTAGTGGACAGCTGGGACATTTCAGCCTCTGTGATGATCTGATTTCAGAACAATAGAAATGTCTCAAGTTTCTATTTTTAAATGTTTCTTCAGTTGGAGCTGAGCAAAAACCGAGACCAAAGGCAGTGGATTTTTAGGGAATGGAGGCAACAGTGGAACTCCTTAGCTTCTCTTAAAGCGCATGCTCAGGAAATCAGAGACCACACCCGCCCAAAGCATAGGTTTATCTGAACAAAGGGGTTCGTGCCTGTGCAGTTCAGTCTCTTCAACTCCTCGCCTCGGCAGAGACCCAGAGTTGCAAAGGAAGTCATCACGCATTATTCTGATGTGGTTTCAGGTCCCACAAAAAGAAAAACTCTGTGTGGCATGTGCTTGTGCTGTATTAATACTGAGGGAGAGAAAGGGAGTGAGACAATATCAACACATATTAGGCACTGAATTTTGAGAATTTGCCCCGTGTAGAAATTGCTGCTGCTGCTGCTAAGTCACTTCAGTCGTGTCCGACTCTGTGTGACCCCATAGACGGCAGCCCACAGGCTCCCCTGTCCCTGGGAATCTGTAGGCAAGAACACTGGAGTGGGTTGCCATTTCCTTCTCCAATGCATGAAAGTGAAAAGTGAAAGTGAAGTAGCTGAGTCGTGTCTGACCCTCAGCGACCCCATGGACTGCAGCCTTCCAGGCTCCTCTGTCCGTGGGATTTTCCAGGCAGGAGTACTGGAGTAGGGTGCCATCGCCTTCTCCGGTGTAGAAATTGAGCACTCTGAAATGAGCACAGTAGCTCAGACATGGAGATAGAGCAGGATGGTGGGAGCAGAGAGGCCGGCCGAGGCTCAGGCTGTGAGACTCACCATTGGCCCTTCTATCAGGGGCTGCCCAGGACCTCGGCGGCAGGTTAGGCCTTGGACTTCATTGCACCCAAATGGCTCTCTTACCCCAGGGCAGGGGGCGGGGAATTAGGGACGCCTGAGCACGCCTGGGGCCCTGGTGGCAGAGAGGAACTTCTGCCCAGCTGAGGTGAGGGCAGCATCAGGAAAGCGGAGCTGAGCAAGAAGGTCAGAGAACCAGACAAGAGTCTCTAAAGGGCTCTAGATGTGGATTTGAGAAGCTGAGGGGGTAAGCCAGGGATTAGAGCCCGGGTATCAGGGGTCTGGAGGATAAAGAGAGGCCAGGCTGGAGGAGTACACAGACCAGGCATCCCAGCCAGCACTGGCTGCGGTGTGCCGGCTGCAGCTGCCTCAGGGAGGGGGAAGGAGAGAGGGGACTGGCTGCGTGTGAAGGCATGGGTGCTTACAAAGCTGCACCCCTAAACTGTGGAGGTTCCGGCCAAACCTCCCTCCAGAAGTGGCAAGAGTGGTGTGTGTGAACCAGTCCTTCCCCTGGTCCAGGTCCCGGATAAGAGTGCACACCAATCCTGAAGCTAAGTAAAGCGACAAGGGTCATCAGAGGGCCGGTTTCATTCTTGCCTACCTTGTGTTGTCTCCCTAAATCTGGGCAGAATGGAGATCTTGCAGATACACTAAGAGGTGTGTGAACTGGTCTTGTGGAATCTGATTTATGGAGCCATCGGGGACTAGCTCTGATTGGTGTGGTTAGGTAGTCAAGTTGTTACTTAACTAGAACTTGAGAAGAGGCGAGAGCTTTGTGAAACCCCCCTAGTACTAGTAGCTGGTTCCAAACCCTAGAGAAGTTCCCATCTCTTTCCAGTGGGATCCAAATGGGTAAGTGTCTCTGTCCTACCCCCTGCACTGCACTGAATACAGGATAAGGGTGCCCGTTCGTAAGTTCCCAGGGACCTTATGATATAACCCTCTACATTCATCATCTAACACGGTAGCCATCAGCCCCCCAAGACTACTGAGAACTTCAAAGTGGCTACTCTGAGTTGAGATGTGCTGAATGCTAAGACTTAATATGAAAATAGAATGTCAGCAATCTTGTTTGTATGCTTATACTAATCGCCTGTCAAAATGATAATATTTTGGTTGCATTAAATATGTTATTAAAATTAATTTCTATTTGATTTTATTTTAGCAGACTTCCCTGGTGGCTCAGACGGTAAAGCGTATGCCTACAGTGAGGGAGATCCGGGTTCAGTCCCTGGGTCAGGAAGATCTCCTGAAGAAGGAAATGGCAACCCACTCCAGTATTCGTGCCAGAAAATCCCATGGATGGAGGAGCCTGGTAAGCTACATTCCATGGGGTTGCAAAGAGTCGGACATGACTGACTTCACTTTCACACTTTCTGATTTTATTTTATTTTTTTAAATAGACTTTATTTTTCAGAGCAGATTTCACTTCACAACAAAACTAGCAGAAAATACAGAGTTCTCATCCATGCTCTCTGTCCCTACACCCGAAGCTTCCCTACTGTCAACGCTCTGCAGTTCCATGGGATGTTTATTACAGTTGAGGAACCTATGATGGCATATTGCTATCACTCACGCACATCCCTTTACCTCTTAATGTGGCTGCACCACATTTTAAATACCAGTTGGGGCATATTCCCTCAAATAAATATTTGAGGGAATACTGCTTTTCACTGTACCTTGTGGCAAATCCAAAACAAAGACCCTTAAATACACTGGGTGATAAATGCATACTTAAACCAAATAGACCAACCCAGACTTTGAGATCTTAACCCAATTAAAAGCTGAACTTTATCATCCCTCACCCCTTTTTTGAGACTTGTTTATTGATTGATTTTTGGCTATGCTGTGCCTTCATTCTGGTGTGCAGTCTTCTCATTTTGGTGGCGTCTCTTGTTGCAGAGCACAGGCTTGGTAGTTGTGGCCTGTGGGCTTAGTTGCTCCATGGTATGTGGAATCTTCCTGGACCAGGGATTGAACCTGTGTCCCCATATTGGCAGAAGCCCTGTCCCTTCTTTTTCTAGCCAGTTAGGAAAGAAATGACTCAGAGGAAGATCTTCACATACCCCATCAGCTGAAAGTCTTATCTCAGACCCGGACTCACTTTCCATCCATTCCTGAAATGTGACAGCAGCTTGCGGTGGCTCAGGAGGTGCCACGGGCCTCCCTCTGGGAAAACAGTCTCGAGTGTCTCTGGGAGTTTCTGCCTTTGGTCCTGTTCTCTCAAAAGGCCGGTTTCAGTCTCCGATCTCACAGGTCGTGTGCCCAGACCCCGTCTCCTTATGTCCCCTCAGGGGCCTGGCCAGCCTGGGAGAGGCAGAGTCAAGGCTGGGTGGCAGCCTCGTTCTTTCTTGGCTCTACCCTGGTTACCCTGGAGGCTGTTTTTTCCTCTCTGCACTTGGCTGCGGTTATCCGGAAGTCTTGTGCCATAAGCAGATTGGCTTTCCACACCTCACAAACCAGCGTTGTACTCCCCCACCAGGGCTCGCAGAAGACCGGTCTAATTTCCAAAGCTGGCCGGCATTTGAGGCCAGATTTGGCACGAGCCGCTATCCAAGGCCTGGTGAGAAGGGCTTGTTTGCCTAAGAAGATTAAACAGAGCACAGTCGGCTAAGCTTGCACGGAGTTGGTTAAAGGACTTGCGCTCTAATCTCTTACTAGTGAAGGTCTTGTCAGCAACCACCAGCCACGATGCCCTTTCCTTATGGCTGATGCTGCTCGGGACGCGCCTCCCGAGGGTGTCACAGCTCGTCTTTTTGCTGTCAATCCACTTCCCCTGCACAAACTCCATCTTTATTCTTCCAGAGAATGGACCCATCTCCCTCCCTCCTTTCTACTCACCCTGCCCCTCTCACCCACCAGGCTGCCCCATCACAGAGCAGGAAGAGGAAATGTGGTCACAGGCTCACAGCCTCCTCTTGGAAGAACTTACCCAACCAGAACATTCACTTTGTTCCAAAGAAACTTCTGATTGGAGAAAGCAGAGCATAATTCTGGGTTTGTGAGCAATCGCGACCTGCAGTCCACCTCTCGATTCTGATTTAATGTTCTTTCACCTGTTGGTTCTAACACCGACCTTGGAGTCGAAAGTCATGATCGAAAGTCAGTTTTCCCATAATACCTTTCTGTATCATTGAAATATTTAAATTCTTTCTTTTCTGTTAAAGCTATTTTTTCCTCTTTGGTCAAGGAGCTATTACAAAGTATATCATGCAAAAACTAAAATCCTAACTAATGCATCAATATTTTACTTAAGATTCTTGCATGAGATGTATTAGCAGAACTCGTCTGCTGTGTGTGAGTTCTGTGTGTGCATGATATGCCATCAGTGTCAAATTTTGGCATCTGAGTTATACTGGCTTTATACGAAGGCATTGGAAGCATGTATTTTGCTTACTCTAGAAAGCATTTTAAAGTGTTAGAATGACCTACTTCTTAAAGATTTAAAATAATCCACTTGTGAATTTATCTGGATCTGGCATCCAGAAATTATTCAATGTCATATATGTTAATAGTAACTCCTTATGTTTTTATATGTGTTTGCTTATAATTTAGCATCATTTTTTTCAAAATTTCCTCCATCTTTGTGCCATCTCCTCATTCTCCTCTCTAATTTTATGGATTTGTATTTTGACCCTCAATTTTTTGGAGGGTGAGATAGCCACCCTCCAAAATAGTTAATGGATAATCGTTTATCTATTTCAGTTAAATGCATTAGGCTTTGAATTCATTTATTTTTCTGCCAAGCATCTTTTTTTCTTTAATTTATTCATTTCAACTCTCAACATTATGTTTTCCTTGTGCCTTCCTTTCTGTAATTTCCTTGGGCTCTTTTTCAGACATCTTGAGTTGAATAATCAATGCATTATTGTGATTACTTTTTATTTATTAATGCTAAGTGCTTAAACTTGATAATTTCCCTCTGAGCATTGCTTTAATCAATCATATCCTTAGGTTATGAAGCACAGTTTTTAAATTTATTCATAATTATTATTGTCTAGGTTTTCTGCACAAATGGGCTGGGCTCTCTGCTTTGAATATCTACCTGCTTTAAGTTTTGGGCTTTCCTCTCTTCTGCAGTAAGAGGGGCTGAGGGAGGGAGGTCTTAGAACACACAGGTGGCTGGTTCAAAGATTCCATCATGTTATCCATATATCTCCTGCCATTCTGAAATAAGAAACTTTAGAATATCACTACAGAAAATGGTCCCTCTTTCCTTGGTGTCCTCTCTGGGAATTTAATTGTTCCAAGTATAGCACCCCATGTTGGGTTTTATAGAATTCTTTCACTTACTTTCAGAGATGTTAGCGTCCTGCTTAGATCTGGAGAGCTGATGTTTCATTATTCATTCAGTCAATGTTTATCACGTGCCAAGCACTGCTCTGGTTGTGGGCATCCCTGTTCTTGCTGCTCTAGTTCACGCGTGCGCGCTCAGTCGTGTCTTGCCTGACTCTTTTGCAACCCCGTGGACTGTAGCCCACCAGGCTCCCCTCCTCTGTTCATGGGATACCCAGGCAAAAATACTGGAGTGGGTTGCTGTGCCCTCCTCCAGGGGATATTCCTGACCCAGGGATCAAACCTGCATCTGCTACATTGCAGGCAGATTCTTTACTGCTGAGACACCAGGGAGGCCCCACTTAGTTCAATCAGTGCCAAATATATTCTTCAGGATGGTTTGGGGGTTATAAATATTAGTTCCTGTATGTTCCAGAATTTTATTGCACCATTTTAAAAATCATATATATCAGTAGTTAATCTGTTGACAAACACTTGAAACACTTTTTAGACCCATGAGACTCATAGTAAACTTAAACTGAATTTCCAAGTGACCACATTCATGAATAGAAAAAGAATTCTTTTGACTTAGGCATTTCCCAAGCATTAACTGATCTTTCCTCTCCTAAATAGTATTCACCTTTATGCCTTTTACCTTCCATCAAACAGCAGAGTTTATTGGCCTGATTTATCCTGTTGAAAGCACAAGGCAGGGCTGGTAAGGACACGAGAGGGCCAAGTCTTGCCCTTGCCCGGGGAAAGTCCACACTGCCAGCTCTTTGCAGACCTGACTTTGAATTTGAAAATGTGCTTAGCTTCTCTTGTTATTGCCCGAGGCTCTCTACAGGGGCCTGACAACAGCAGCTAATGAGAAAGGTCAGAAGGCATGTCAATAAGCCCATTGTCTGAACTTTTTTGTTTTTTTTTCTTTAACCTGCACAAATTGGTCCACCATGAGGCCCAGTAAGAAGGACCCTTGGTCCTGGGGTCATGTAGTTCCTATGGCTCCTCGAATAAGATCAACCCCAAAGAAAGAGACTCAAAAACTAATCATAAATATGGTATTTTAGCATTTAGGGAGCAAATTAATAAGTCACATGCACTTAAAGACTCATAAATTATTTCCTTTAGTGTAACAGCAAGCCCTTTCTTGATCCCTGAGGGAAAGGTGCTTATGGCTATCTGACCAGCAATAAAGAGGAAAAACAAATGCATTAAGATGTAGAAGAAGTTTCTAGCTATCAGCCTACTACCTATTAATAAAATGCATTCTTTTAAGAAATAAAATCATACTGGAGGTTTTACCTACAACTGGAGAATCGTCAGATGAAATAAAGCGTCTCTCAGGCAGATTTTTGCTCTGTGTCAATGGCCTCCATCATCGTACGCTGGATGCCCTGAGCTTCCAGACAGAGCCTGGAGACTGAGTCCAACTCTGCACTCGGGGAAACCAAAGGCAGTGCCAAGTGAGCGTGTAGACACTCTTCAGTCACTTGCCTTGTGTTCTGTTGATTCAAAAAGACTTCCAGTTGGAGACCCAAATCATATACTGGCTGAAGCTTAAAAAAAAAAAAAAAAATTCCCTCTGGGGCTTCCCTGGTGGTCCAGTGGTTAAGACTCCATGGTTCCAACACAGAGGGAACAGGTTTGATCCCTGATCAGGAAACTAAGATCCCTCATGCTATGCAATGCAGCCAAAAAAAAAAAATCCTCTTGGAATAAGAGTTGGCAGGCTCTCCTTGAGAGGATGCAGCAGATGCAAGAACCTTAGCCCTGTCTTCATACAGTTTTGGGGATGTCGTGTCTTTGAATTCCCTGATAAGCTCAGCTGGTAAAGAATCCACCTGTAATGCAGGAGACCCCGGTTCGATTACCGGATTGGGAAGATCTGCTGGAGAAGGGATAGGTTACCCACTTTAGTATTCTTGGGCTTCCCTGTGGCTCAGCTGGTGAAGAATCCACCTGCAATGTGGGAGACCTGGATTCTTCCCTGGGTTGGGAAGATTCCCTGGAGAAGGGAAAGGCTACTTGCTCCAGTATTCTGGCCTGGAGAATTCCAGGGAGTATGATGCTAAAACTGGAGCTCCAGTACTTTGGCCACCTCATGCGAAGAGTTGACTCATTGGAAAAGACCCTGATGCTGGGAGAGATTGGGGGCAGGAGAAGAAGGGGACGACTGAGGATGAGATGGCTGGATGGCATCATGGACTCAATGGACGTGAGTCTGAGTGAACTCCAGGAGATGGTGATGGACAGGGAGGCCTGGCGTGCTGCAATTATGGGGTCGCAGAGTCAGACACTACTGAGCGACTGAACTGAACTGAACTGATATAGTCCATGGGCTCACAAAGAGTCGGACATGACTGAGTGACTTTCACTTTCACTTGGTCTTTGAATTTCGCCTCTCTTGCTAGCCCTTTCTGAAAGAGGACAGTGTCACCAAGATATCTCCCAAGACAGATGGCTCTTTTATTGAATTTTTTTTTCAAAGAAGCAGGTGGAAATGGAGAAAAATTGATTGGAGAGGTGGTGGTGAGAATCCAGGATCTCTAAAGCACTCTGTGATTGTGTGGGGGGCGGGGTGGGGAGGAGAGGGGGGCTCATGCACAGGACGGCCAGTGCACAGACCAGGACTTGACAACAATGGTCGGGCAAGCTAGAACTGACTTCCAGAAAATGCTTCCCTTTTAGACCCAGCTCTTACTAAGAGGCAAGATTCACTGAGCTGGTCAGGAAAGCAGCAGACGGAGGCGACAGCAGCATTGAATTTTTCCAGCACAAGCTAGCCTTATCTTTTTGGAGAACAGACAAAGGTTCTGGGCTAAAAACAACTGCTCCTTCTGGAACTATCTTTGCAACCCTAAAGCTGACTTTCATCCTAAGGGCATTTGTCAAACTCCAGTGGTCAGGTCACATGAAGAATAAGCCTACGGGGACTTCCCTCAATATCCAATGGTTATGACTCTGAGCCTCCGTGGCTGGGGGCATGGATTTGATCCCTGGTTGGGGAACTAAGGTCCTGCATGCCGCACAGTTTGTGTGGCCAAAAAAAGGAAAGACCTCAGGACCTCCCAAAGTATGGGATCTGGTAGAAGAGCTTCACACAGTGAAGAGACATGAATTGGATATTTGCTGTTCCTCTCCACCACCATCCAGACAGCAAGGCAAACTTCCTTTATCTAACCTCAGTACTTGGGTAAAGGAACCAAATCTCTGCCTTGATTATTCATAAACACAAGGCCATTGTATAATTTTCCAACCTCAATCCACATTTCTGGGTAGTCCCAAAAGTTCAAGTGGGAATTAATATAGAGAGCTGCTGAGTTGGAAATAGTCCTGGGCTCATGGCACTATGGGAAAAACGAATACTCTCACATTTGCCTCGTAGAATTGCCACAGATGAAGCTTTTGAAAAATATGAGCTCATCAGCACAGATCAGCTCATCAGCACAGATCACCTCATCAGCACAGATCAGCTCATCAGCACACAAAATTCACAGTGATGGCAGATCCCTAAGCATAATAGAGAGTTCCAGAAAAACGTCTGTTACTGCTTTATTAACTATGTCAAAGTCTTTGACTGTGTGGATCACAATAAACTGTGGAAAATTCTGAAAGAGATGGGAATACCAGACCACTTGACCTGCCTCTTGAGAAACCTGTATGCAGGTCAGGAAGCAACAGAACAGACACGGAACAACAGACTGGTTCCAAATAGGAAAAGGAGTATGTCAAGGCTGTATATTGTCACCCTGCTTGTTTAACTTATATGCAGAGTCCATTATGAGAAACGCTGGGCTGGAGGAAGCACAAGCTGGAATCAAGATTGCCGGGAGAAATATCAATCACCTCAGATATGCAGATGACACCACCTTTATGGCAGAAAGTGAAGAAGAACTAAAGAGCCTCTTGATTAAAGTCAGAGAGGAGAGTGAAAAAGTTGGCTTAAAGCTCAACATTCAGAAAACGAAGATCATGGCATCTAGTCCCATCACTTCATGTCAAATAGATGGGGAAACAGTGGAAACGGTGGCTGACTTTATTTTGTGGGGGCTCCAAAATCACTGCAGATGGTGATTGCAGCCATGAAATTCCCTCCAGGTGCTTGCTCCTGGAAGGAAAGTTATGACCAACCTAGACAACATATTGAAAAGCAGAGACATTACTTTGTCAACAACGGTCCATCTAGTCAAGGCTGTGGTTTTTCCAGTGGTCATGTATGGATGTGAGAGTTGGGCTGTGAAGAAAGCTGAGCACCAAAGAGTTGCTGCTTTTGAACTGTGGTGTTGGAGAAGACTCTTGAGAGTCCCTTAGACTGCAAGAGATCCAACCAGTCCATCCTAAAGGAGATCAGTCCTGGGTGTTCATTGGAGGGACTGATGTTGAAGCTGAAACTCCAATATTTTGGCCACCTGATGTGAAGAGCTGATTCATTTGAAAATACTCTGATGTTGGGAAAGATTGAAGGCAGGAGGAGAAGGGGACAACAGAGGATGAGATGGTTAGATGGCATCACTGACTCAATAGACATAAATTTGGGTGAATTCAGGGAGCTGGTGATGGACAGGGAGGCCTGGCATGCTGCAGTTCATGAGGTCGCAAAGAGTTGGACATAATTGAACAACTGCATTGAACTGAACTGAAGCATAATGCAGCTGAAAAAACAGACTGGAGATGCAGCTTCCAAAAGTTTCAAATATTGATTTATCAGCCAAGGAATATAAAACAGGTATTCTGAACTTGACTCAAAGGAAAAAAAAGCTAGAGGGGTCTGTGTGAGTTTGCTAGTGCTGCCATAACTATGCTCCACAGACTGTGTGGCTTAAAGAATGGAGATTTACTTTCTCACGGTTCTAGAGGCTGTAAGTCCAAGTTCAAGGTCAAGGTATTGACTGGAGTGACTCTTTCTGAGGTGTCTCTGGGTGGTTTGCAGATGGCTGTCTTCTCTCTTTGTCCTCACAGTGTCTTTCCTTTGTGTATGTCTGTCCTATGTCTTAATCTCTTCTTAAAAGGACACCATATCTCTTCATAAAAGTCATATTGGATTAGGACCCATCCCAATGACCTCTTTTAACTTTACTTACCTCTTTAAAAGCCCTGTCTCCAAATACAGTCACATGCTGAGGTACTGGCATTCAGAATCTCGTATATGAATTTTGAGGGGACACAATTCAGCCTACTACATGTCCTATGAGTATAAGTGAGGAACAAAAAATATGTAAAAGCTATCAAGCAGATTTGAGAAAAGATCCAACTAGAACTTCTAGAAATGAAAAATGTCATAACTAAACATTTTTTGTAAGCCTCAGTGAGTGTTTTGAGAGAAGATTAGCATAGCTGAAGAAGAATTAGGAAACTGGAAGACAGACCAGCAGTTTACTTTTTACACACTCCAAAGAGATAAAAAGAAGTAATCAGAATTGACGAAAGACTCCAGTCCTCAGATACAGGCATCCCAAAGAACCCAGCAGGATTTTTAAATGAAGAAAAAAGAGAAAGAAATGCATGCTCATATATACAATAATAAAACCTCAGAATACGAAAGCCAGAGAGGACCTAAAAATCAGGCAAAGAAGATAGGTTACTTACAAAGAAATGACACATTTGCAACTGATTTCATAAGAGCCATCAGAGAAGGTAGATGATAGTGGGAAAATATTTTTAATATGCTGAGAGAAAACAACCACCAACCCAAAAGTATATGTGCAGTGAAGATATCTTTCAAAAATAAGAGTCAAGTAAAAACATTCTGAGGTAAGGAAAAATAAACTGCGATTAAAGGAAATTCTAAAGGCTTGGCTGAGGCAGAGGAAACAATCTCAGTGGAAAGACCAAGATGAAAGATGGCATAATAGGCCCAGAAAGTGGCAAATATGGGGAGATAAATCCAAAGAACACTGCAGAAAACAAAGACAATAAACTTCTGTGGGTAAAAGAAAGATAGAAATAAAATACGCAGCAACAAGAGTATGTAAATTGGAAGGAGTAATAGGATTAAGGTGTTTAAAAAATTTTTGTAATGTATGGAAGGAGGGAAACTAATATTAATTACATTTAGAATATGATAAGTTTGCTTATTAATGTTCTAGGATAAGCTTTAGGAGAAGAGAATTAGGTATATTATTTTCAAAGTACTAGAGAAAAATGAAAAGAGATGAGTCCAAAAGAGGCAAAAAAAAGAGCTATAGAGAAAGTAGGATAATTACAAAACACAAAATTGATCTAGATAAAACATTTCAGTGATTACACTGAAATGAAAATAGACTAAATGCCTCAGTTAAAAGTCAAAGATGTCAGACTAGATTTAAAATATCTAGTTTAATGCTCTTTTAGAAGAGACACATCTAAAATATAAGGATCAAAGAGCCAAAGTACAGAATGAAAAAAGATACAACAGGCAGATCTGAAACATTTCTGCGTTCACGACTTTAGTTTCCTGTTTGGATCTTTGTTAATTCTGCTACTCCTCTTGACTTCTTAAATTAATGTTTAACTCAAGAATTTTTAGCCTTTCTTCTTCCTTAATATAATAATTTGAAACCATAACATTTCCTCTAAATAATACTTCACTTACAGCCTATACATCTTGCAGGAGGGGTGAAGGATTTTTTTCAACTTTTTATTTTTTATTGGATATAGCAAATAAACAATGTTCTGACAGTTTCAGATGAACAGCAAAGGGACTCAGCCATACATATACATGTATCCATTCTCCCCCAAACTCCCCTCCCATCCAGGCTGCCACATAACATTGAGCAGAATTCCCTGTGCTCCTTAGTAGGTACCTGCTGGTTATCCATTTTAAATACAGCAGTGTGTACATGTCCATCCCAAACTCCCTAACTACCCCTTCTCCCCAGAGAAAGTTTTTTTACCTATATATGACTGCTTTGAAAAATGTTGAATGGCATGGAGATATACTCATAATAATACATTGTCAAATATAAAAATCTAGTAGCAAAGTGTGACCGTGATTCTCATTATTCGAAGAAAGATATAACCATACCATTTATATTGTATATGCACAGGAAAAGGATAAGAAGGAAACACACTAAAATGCATGCAGTGGAAACTCAGGATAGGAGGGTTACAAGTATGTTTAGCTTTCTTTGTACCTTCCTATATTTCTATAATGAATATGGGTTATTTTTATAGCCAGAAAAGAATTATAAAAAAAGAAAAGCAAGTAATACTTACAGAATTGATAATTTAACATGAAAAAGTATATCAGAAGGGGGGAACCAGTCTACTCAGGTCGTCTTCAAAAAGCAGTGCTGCAGTTCCCATTGCTCTTCCACCCGCATGGTCATGAGCAGCAAGGAGACAAGGAATGTGCCCCTGACAAGCTTGTCTCCTATGCCAGGTGGCTCAGAGCTGGCCTTTGCCTGTTTTGTGATCTCGTGTGCCTCACTGCTATGCAACATGCAATCTCACTCTCCTCTTTCTCTGAGACAAGATGTGGGGGATAGAGGATTCTAAAGGTTATAATCAGCTCTCAGAATTGAGTTCTTGAAAGAGTAACCCAAGATGCTCTGGGAATGTGAACGCTTCGCAAGGTACATGTGCAATTTCATATCAAAGCGCCCTACTTCCATGTTTCCCTTTTGAGCTAAATCTGTTCCTCCCCCAGCTGGGCTTTCTATCAGAGAGAGAAAGAGAAGAAAAGGAAATGGCTTTTCCCATGAAGTTCCATGAGGATGCTCTGATGACACTGGAAAAGCTTCCCCTCATTCATCTACTCACTGTTGACTTACAAGATTGTGTCTCTTCATCTTCAGAAGAGAGAATAATACTGAATTCCTCTGATGTCCTGAGAAGAGAAATGATGTGTTAGAAATGGTAATATCACAGATTTACCATTCTTTTACCATGTGGTAAAATTACCATGTGGACTCTTCCATCAGGGTGGCTCAGAGTCCATCCATCCATCCATCCACCCATCCATCTATTCACCTATCCAGCCAATCCAGTGAACATTTGTATAGAAACAATTATGCATTGTGCAGTGTCAGTTGCTGCAGTGAAGGGAATAAGATATAATCCTAGCCCTTGAGAACCTCATGAGCAAACAGAAAGAGGCATGTATAGAGCTCATTATCGTACGAGTTAGACTAAGTGCTAGTGTTTATCATCTCTATGTGAAATGCCAGGAGGAGATAAGAGTATAAATAATTGCCCCTCCTTAGAGTGGCTGATCCTCTCACTAGGGATATAACATGTAAGCCTAAGAAACAGTTACCTAACAAATCCAGCTGATATTCCCATGAGTGACCTTGGACTCAAAGTTCAAGGAGAACAAGCTAAGGAAAGTGTCCTCTCTGTCTCAAAGATGTGCTTGGAAGCAACAAAGCTATTTCTGTGAAAATGTACATCTCCTCTGTGTGTGGGCCAGACCGCTGGCATGTGTTTTACAAACCGCTTTCATCAGCTTCTCACCTGATCAAGTGAAATTCCCAGACCTCACGAGACCCATCCTTTAACCAGGATATAGCTTAATTCTGTGTATGACTGACAAGGGTGACATTTAAAGCAATCACAACAGCAAGTGGATGCCCTAAATGTCCCAGGAGCCCATTTTCCAGACCAGCACTGACCCAAAGAACTTTCTGCACTGATGGAAACGCAGTCACAACTTCAGGCTCTAGCCCAGGCAGAGAGTGAGTGCTTAGAATGTGGCCAGCGAGACTGAAGAATGGAATTCTTCATTCTGTCTTATCTTAATTTTAATAGACTTGATCCAAATACCTTAATTTTAATTCATTCAAATTTAAATCATGGCTACTATATTGAATAGCAGATTCTCGATCATGAAGTTGAAGGACATGTAAAGGACATGTAAAGTAAAGGGTTTTCCCTGAATGAAGAGGTATCCTGGGAATTCACAGAATTACTCAGCTCCCAAAGCAGTAAAGCTGGATCTCTACTCTCAACAGCCAGATAGACCCACACCACGGAGTCCAACTTCTCATCTCTCTCCACCCCACCCGCAACTGCAATCTAGTGGTTTCTAAAGGTTTTTTACTCTGGTGGAAAAAAGGACTCCTATGATCACTTAATGCAAATTACATTAGCCTGTATCTTAACTCCCTGACCTTGCCTTTGTTAATTCAAGACTTTTCATCAGAGTGAATGGAAAGATCAGGACATTCTCAGTGGCACATCAATAGATCCTGGGATGGGGCCCAAGAGTCTGAATTATTAAAAATATGTCTAGGTAATTCTTCCGTGCTGCCAGATTTAGAAGCCATGTTGCTTCAAACCGGAATCAGAAACACACTAGAGAATTTATTGAGCATTTCCTTATACAACAAATATTTATTGAACATATGATATGAGCTTTGCCTTAGTGTAAGTTAGGAAATTAGCAGTGAACAAGACAGACAAGATTGCTGTTATATAATCCAGTGTAGGAAGACAAAAATCAATAAAGCTTAAATCAATAAAACAATCATTTCAAGAAAAGAGTGTTCATCAACATGCAGGAAAATAGTGTACTGAGACAGAGATTGAAGAGGTTTGGAAGCTGCTTTAAATTGAAGTTGGGGAAGTTCTCTCTTAGGAGGTGACAATAAAGCTGAGAATTGAAAGGTGCAGGGTTAATTATGCCGAGGTCAGGGGGAAAAGCATTCCTGGCAGAAGGAACAGCAAATGCAAAGACATTGGTGCAGGAACAAGCGAGGGGTGTCTGAGGTCTAGTAAGAAGGACAGTGTAACTGGGCCTAATAAACAGGATGAGAATGGAGGCAAGGAGGACCGGGTCAGACCATGTAGACAGGGCTCAGATTACATCCATGGCAAGCAGCCTAAATTTTACTCTGCTGTGTGTTTAGACACCATTAACAAGATTTAAGCAAGAGGGCAAAGTAGCAGATTTACACTCTTAAGAGGTTATTTGGCCTGTTAGGTAGAGAAGGCAGTACAGTAGGGGAAGCTGGACACACAGAGGGAGGAGTTATTGTTGTGGGCTAGGCAGGAGATGATGAAGGATGAGGGCTGTAGCAAAGGATGCAGTGAGGTGATTAGATTCTGGGATACATTCTGAAGTTAGAGCTAATAGGACTATGGCATTGAATGTGAGATAACAACTGGGGCAGGGCGGGGGGAGGAATAAAAGATAAACGATTCTTAAGTTTTAACCTGAGCAACTGATTAGATGATGGAGTCATTTGCCACACATAAGAATCCTGGGGGAGAAATAGGCTTTGGAGGGATGCCAAGACGTGCAATTTGAGGTGTCTATTAGATGTCCAAGCAGAGATGTCACGGAGACAGCTTCCTTAGGGGAAAGATGAGGACTGGAAAGACAAAGTTGGGAGCCATGAGTATGTAGGTGGTATGAGACTGAAAGAGATTACCTGGAGAAAGGGTGCAGAGGTGGCAGAGGAGAAGAACAAAGGGAAGAGAAGAGAAGGAAAAGGAAGGGAAGGCAAGAGAAAAACTTTGACGATTCCATCCAGGAGAATCTAACATTAAGATGTTGGGCAGATGAGAATTAAAAAAAAAAAGAAACAGTATGGTAGGTAGGATGAAAACCAAGAAAATATGGTCTCCTAGGACCCTAGGGAAGAAAAAAGTTTTAAGAAGGTGCAAAGGGTCAACTGTGACGATACTGCTCGCAAGTTTTGTAAGAGAGAACGGAGAACTAACTGGTCTCTGGATTTGGTAAGTGGAGTCGGTGGTTCCCCTCTGATAGAGTTGGGAATGAAGAGTTGGGAGAGAATGGAGGCTGAGAAGATAGAGACAGTGATAACTCACAATGTTTGAGGAGATTTACTTTAAAGAGATGGGCTTTCCAGGTGGTGCTAGTGGTAAAGAACGTGCCTGCCAATGTGGGAGACATAAAAGATGTGGGTTCAGTCCCTGGGTCAAGAAGATCCCCTAGGAGGAGGGCATGACCACTCATTCCAGTATCCTTGCCTGGACAATCCCATGGACAGAAGAGCCTGGCAGATTACAGCCCATGGGGTGGAAAAGAGTCGGACGCGACCGGAGTGACTTAGCACACGTGCACTCTAAGAAGCAGAGCCATGCGTCCTGGTTGTGTGGGAATGTAGGTCAAGGGAACATTTGTTTGTTTTTGTTTTGAAGATGAGCTGTGTCAAGTCAGATGTACATGTCCGTGGGGATGATCCTGGAGTAAGAAAGCTTTTGAAGATACAGAAAGATGGGCCAGTCTCCCTGTCCTATGAGAAATCAGTCTGTGGTCATCTGCAGAGCCCTCAGAGACCACTGCTTGTGAGTCAGTCATACAATGAGAACTACTCCTGTGGACACTCTTTGAGTTTCCATGTGTGAGACACTCTGAGTTTCCATGTGTGAGACTAAAGGCTAATTTTAATTGGACAATGGGAATGTGGCCACTAACAGCTGGATATCAATAGTCTTTTAACAACTCTGGGTGGTGATTTCATCAGTTGGCACGAATCTTACCACCCAGTGAGACATACCACTTATGATATGGCCCCTGGAGGGGCAGAAGCACTGGGTGACTCAAGGGTGCTCCCTTGAGTGAGCACCAAAAGTAGGGGAGCCCCTTTGGATTCCATCTGCCACTGCAGCTGAGTGCCGATCCCCACCCCCACCCCCAAGATAACATGGACAGGGCTGGGTTTTAGAATGATTCCCCTACTCAGCTGGGGTTGCCTTCCTTCACCCAGAGTTATCCTTTTTGCCTTAGCTTCTCTTTCTGGCAGCAGACACTCAAGAGGTGGCAGGGACTTGATATGCGAGAGCTGGTTTCTTCATCAGCCTCTTCCTTTCTCCCGAGTTGCTCTGCGGTAAGCGGTCAAGAGGAGTTGGTGGGTGGAGACGGAACCAAGCGCACTAGACACAGCAATATGGATACACTGCTGCAGGGCCATGTGTCTGAGATGATTCACTTAAAGGCAGAGACGATTTCTGCTCTCTTCTCAGACCACAAAGCGCAGGATTTTTTAAAAATAAAGACCACCAAAGACCTGATAATGCCCACGATGGAGCACACAGCTTCCCTCCAGACCGAGGACAGCGAGGCACTGGGCCACAGACCCAGATTCAGCTATGCAGCCCAGTTTTCCAGGAAGCAATACATGTTCCTCTCTGCCTAAAGCGCAGAGGTCTGCTTTATAAATGCATCGTGGCTGCGTTCCCAGCCCACCCTGAAAGCAACTGCCTTGGCCTTGCCAAAACACACCAGTAATCCGTGCTGGTGAGTGCACACTCCCACACTGGGATGCCCAGGCTGAGAAGGGATGTGCCATTCTAGAATCACTTAGAGGGCCACAATGCTCAGAGCCATCTGTGGTTAAAATAGAGGTTGCTTACTCAAAACAGAGTGCTTTAGTGATCGCTGTTATCCTAGGAAGCCCTTTGGGCAAATACTAGAAAGCACGGCTGTGTGGTGCCCTGCCGTGTTACTGCCTTCTCTTTGGTTTCACACCAGCTTGTGTTTGAATGAGAGAGCTCTGGTGGCCACTGGGAAACAATAGAAGGAAAGATCAGATATCGCCGTGTAAGCGTAGATAACTTGCAATGCCAGGAAATGACATTGAGGCAAGATGTCAAAGGAATAGCCCTGTGCTGACAGGTTCTGGTCTGAAATCTTGCTGGGCTTTTGTTTTTTTCCTATTCTTGAGGGACCTCGGTGAGGAAAGCATTTCGGCAAGCGAAGCATTGCTATAGAGGTCCAGAGCAGTTGATGTAATAATTTATTATCAACACCAATTGAAACAGTGATTTGCCCATGGTTTGTGACTAATACTGGGCTTCCCTTGTGGCTCAGCTGGTAAAGGATCCACCAGCAATGCGGGAGGCCTGGGTTCGATCCCTGGGTTGGGAAGATCCCCTGGAGAAGGGAATAGCTATCCACTCTAGTATTGTGGCCTGGAGAATCCCATGGACTGTATAATCCATGGGGTCACAAAGAGTCGGACACGACTGAGCCCCTTTCACTTTCCCTTGTGACTCAGAATAACAGC
The DNA here is from genome assembly GCA_006408695.1 of Aepyceros melampus. Classification (NCBI taxonomy): domain Eukaryota; kingdom Metazoa; phylum Chordata; class Mammalia; order Artiodactyla; family Bovidae; genus Aepyceros; species Aepyceros melampus. The sequence continues at coordinate 263,948 of SJXQ01002752.1, forward strand.
GTGGTGCCCATCATGAGGATGAATGGCCTTTGCGTCATCACCTTATACTTAAGTATATTAATTCCCTGGGTTGCCATAGCAAATCACCGCAAACGTGGTGGTTTCAAACAATAGAAATTTCTTCTCTCACAGTGCTGGAGAGCAGAAGTCTGGAAGGAAGGTGTCAGCATCTTTACTACAAAAGTTCAAGGGAAGGTTGAGTCTTCCTTGCCTTTAAGGACTTCTGCTTCCGGTGGCTCCTGGCTTTCCTTGGCTTGTGGCTGATCTCTGCCTCAGTCTTCCCAGGTCATCTTCGCTCTGTGTCTTGCTATGACCGTTATCTCCCTCTCCTTTCTCTTATAAAGACACCGGTCATTGGATTTAGGGCCTTCCTTTAAAGCCAGCAAAATCTCATCTCAAGATCCTAAACAAATTATACCTGCAAAGACCCTCTTGGCAAATCAGTTCACATTCTGAGGTTGCAGATGGACAGGAATTCTGAAGGGTAGATACTATTCAATCCACCACACCAGGGAACATACAATTTAGTAAAAAAGATGAGGCAAATGGTGGTGAACTAGAATGAAGATTGCGTACGAGTTCCGGAAGACACTGGTGATGAGTGATAGGTGTGCAAAGGAGGAAGTACTCCCACTCAGCAGATCCAGAGATGATAGGTGGATAAAGTCACTGGAGAAAGAAGCCTTGAGGAATGATTTTGTAAGATGGGGCATTTCTGGAAGAGAAAAACCACGTGTACAAAAACAGAGAGAAAACAGAGGCTCTTTGGGGAGCGTGGGGGTTCTGCTTACTGCACTGTTTTGAACAATTATCATTGGCCACTTTCTACATGACCCTGAACATTGATTATAAGCATCCAGCACAGAACTTTACACATATCCGAGGGCTGGTTGAGATTTGGTGACTGATACCATGGGGATGCTTAACTCTGCCTCTCCTACTCGAATTCTTGAATTGCTAAGCTAACCTTTGTGGTCATACACATTATCCTTTGCCAACATGCACTAAATAGAATCAATGTAGTGATTAATTACTTAATTCAAATAAGCAGCTAATTAAAGTTGCGTCTAGAAGGGTAACATGGCCCTAATGACTAAATTGGCTAATTGTTTCCCACATTCCTGGAACAAATTCCTACTTCATTGTCTTTCTTTCAGGCAGTGAACTGATGGTTTACAAGGTGCAGGGCCCTGACTAGGGAAATCACTGATGAGCAGCTTGGACTGGCCCCTGCTCTGTCCTGTTCACAGGACATGTCACCCCGATGCCCACATGCCACCTACCAGTGACCGCAATGTGAAGTCACATCTCCTTTCATACTCAAGTTACGATGACTCTGGGCTCCTACTTGCCAACTTACCAAGGATCTCCTGCAACAAATATTCCAGAACGGTCACTTGATCTGCCCGCTTTGGTTAGTGAATCGGTCCTCGACCTTTCGTTGCTAACTGCTTACCCGGAGGGATGGAAACTCAGGCCAGCGGTCTCAGCCTGACTCCTACCCGCTGCTTCTAGACCACACTGCCTGCAGGAGGAGGAGCCTGGGGGACACCGCCAGCCCCTCGGGGCTGTCCTAGCCACCTGCCAGACTACCCTCCGCTCCCGGGGCCCTGCCCTCCGAGGCAGGGTCCAGTCTCTGTTTAGCATCTGAGGCCACACAGGGCTAAGGTTCTGCCTGGTTACATAGTGGCGTGAGCTCCATCTCTTCCACCTGTCCTCAGCCTCCTGTGGATGCGGGTGTTGTTTTTCAGCCCTCACTTGACCGGGGTGATGGACAAAATGATCCTTGGTTGATCAATACATCAGAATCTCTGAGAATCACAGAAGGCTTCACCTTCACAGAATGCAAGGAATTTCATTAACCACTTGCTCCAACTTTCACTTTTTATAGAGATTAAATGATTTTTCCAAGGACATATACAGAAAAATATTTAATATTATGGGTGCCTAACTCTATTTCAGTCTATTATTAGGATCCTCAGGCTGCTCTGAGAGAGTCCACAAACCAAGAGGCTTAAACAACAGAAGCGTGTTGTTTCACATTTCTAGAGACTAGAAGCCAGAGGTCAAGATGTGGACAGGGTTAGGTCCTACTGAGGTCTGCAAGGACACGTGTGTTCATGTCTCTCCCCTGGTTGCTGGTGTCTGCTGGCCACCTTGGTTTGTATTGCTGCTGCTGCTGCTAAGTCACTTCAGTCGTGTCCGACTCTGTGCCACCCCACAGATGGCAGCCCACCAGGCTCCCCCATCCCTGGAATTCTCCAGGCAAGAACACTGGAGTGGGTTGCCATTTCCTTCTCCAATGCATGAAAGTGAAAAGTTAAAGTGAAGTTGCTCAATTGTGTCCAACTCTTAGTGACCCCATGGGCTGCAGCCTACCAGGCTCCTCCGCCCATGGGATTTTCCAAGCAAGAGTACTGGAGTAGGGTGTCATTGCCTTCTCCGTGGTTTGTATTGAGTTGACCAAAAAGTTTGTTTGGGTATTTGTTGTAATAGAAACCCAAACAAACTTTTTGGCCAAGCCAATAGAAGCATCAGCTCAGTCTGTGCCTCCATCTTCACAGATTTCCCCCTTTGTAAGGACATCACTCATATTAGATTAAGATTCTCCTCCTCCACTATGCTGGAGGAGATAGTGGCAAGCCAATCCAGTGTTCTTGCCTGGGAAATCCCATGGACAGAGGAGCCTGGGGGGCTACAGTCCATGGGGTCACAAAGAGTTGGACACAACTGAGCAACTGAGCACTCCTCCAGTATGATCTCTCATCTTTTTACATCTGCAACGACCCTATTTCTAAATAAGGTCATGTACTAGGGATGGGGTTAGGACTTTGACACATGACTTTGGAAGGCTGGGGACACGTTTTAACCCATAACATCTGTCCTCACTCACATCAGAGCATGGGGCGAGGTGGGAATCATCTCCCTATGCAATCGGAGTCTGTCAAGACACAAGATCAGGAGTTCCGGGAAGCAGACACAGCTGTTTTTGGCAGAGGTGATCTGTGTTTACCTTAAAACATATGTTGACTTTCCAAACAAACTCCATCTTCTCACTGTTCCCCGAAACCACTTTGCAATCCAAATGTTCAATAAGGGCTCATCAGCATAGATGCCTCTTAGGAAATTCAGGGTATGTAAGTAGGATGGGGGCGTCAGGACCTCTTAGCCCTGGTAGGGACCAGCCAGAACGGACCCACTCTGTGGCTGCCCACTGTTATTTCAGCCTCGCAATCAGAGCTTCCCCCAGAAGCCGCTGGCATTTATTTAGAAACTAATTGTGCTGCGGTTTGGGACACGAGATGGAAAAAGATCAGTTCACATTGCAATCCATCCTGGAATGAAATGGCTGTTGTGGCACCAGAAGAAAATTGTTCCATTAAGTCAAAGGCAAACCTCAGTTCGAAGAATGGAAAGGCCGGAGCCTTGAGATGAGAGTGTTTCAGAACCATCGCTGCATGTTAATAGCCCCGCTGACATCACAATGCCCAGGTCCTGTTGCCTGGAGAACTCCTTTACCCTCCCTCCCTTTCCCCTAACTGTTAATTCTCAATTATCTACAAACATTTTAATGACAGCAACATTCTATTCTCAGACGGTCTGACCCTCGTCTTCTAAGAAAGCTATGCCTCCTTTCTAACATTTGGACTGTCCCCAACCTTTGAACTGTATTGCCTTTAAGATCTGGATCCCTCCTCCAACAACCAGCAGAAAGTCTTATAAGACACCGGTCTTACTGCACACATGTGTCTGATTTCCCTTGGGAGCCTTTTTAAAATGCTGGGCTCCACCCCAGGCCTACTAAATTGGAATCTGCATTTTAGGATGCCCCCATGAACAGAATGGGTTCCCTAGGCGGCGCTAGTGGGAAAGAATCTGCCTGTCAACGCAGGAGATATAAGAGACATGGTATTGATCCCTGGGTCGGGAAGATCCTCTGGACTAGGGCATGGCAATCCACTCCAGTATTCCTGCCTGGAGAATCCTATGGGCAGAGGAGCCTGGAAGGCTACAGTCCATAGCGTCACAAAGAGTTGGACACAACTGAAACAATTTAGCATGCACGGATGCAAGGCAGAATATATCCATTCTCCCAGGGTGAGGGCTGGGTGCAGACTCTCAATAGATAACTGTCAAACCAATGAATGGATCCATATCTCTCAAGCACACACTCTGTCCTCGGCTGACCACCATTAGTGGTCATAGAATGCAAACTACTGTTAATATGAATTATTCATTTCCCAGGACCCGCTTAGTTCTCTGCAAAACAATCAATATTTCGATATGACACAAAGAATGGTCCATCTGCATTTCTGAATCAAACACAAATTTTTTTTTTTTTATCTTCCACTGTTTGGGATTCTCTGTGTCATTGTTTTAACAACTCAATTAGGACTGGTAAAGTTAATTCAAACTTTATAGTTTCTTTCATTGAGCATTAGAGATTGCTGACTCTGAAAGGAAACATCAGGATCACTGAGACCAACCTCACTCATCAGATGAGGATACCAACCTACTCTCTCCCTTCACATTAGTTACAGGGCCTACGGTGTCTATCTGTTTGTTGTTGTTTGTAGTCGCTCACTCAGTTGTGTCTGACTCTTTGCGAACCCATGGAATGTAGCCTGCCAGGCTCCTCTGTCCATGGAATTCCCAGGCAAGAATACTGGAGTGGGTTGTCACTTCTTTCTCCAGGGGATCTTCCTGACTCAGGGATCAAACCCATGTCTCCTGCATTGGCAGGAGGATTCCTTACCCCTTAGTCACCTGGGAAGCCCCTATTTCTATCTATCTGTATGCATAATCTCTGGGACCGTGGGTCTCATCTACTCACGCTCCCTATGGATATTTTTCCTGGGATGCTCTTCCCTGGGCTGTTCCTTCTTTCTCCCTTGAGTTGTCCTCTGTGGTCCCTGACCACCACAGGAAGCTTCCAGACAATATAGAAATGCTGGCCCTGAAGTTCCTGGAGCTCCCAACTTCCCTCATATTCCCACAGGCCTAGACGGTTGCTCTGGATATCTGGAGAAGAGTTCATTTTCCCAGAGAACAGTGGGGGAAAAAAAAACCCATGTCATCTGTAGTGAGTAGGTCTGTCCATGAGGTGGTGTCGTTAGCACAACTGAAGCAGGTCAGGGCATAGAGGGAAGCCAATCAGATTGATCTTGAAATAATAAACCATGCCTCCTCCGCACACTCCCATCCCCACATGTGACAAACACCTGCCTGGGCCTCTAGGGTGTGGATGATTTCGCAAAGAGGCTTCTCAGCTCCCAGGCCAGCTGCCTGAAGCCTAGGGAGCAGTCCAGGCCAGGGGACATGTGAGAAGCCAGGGGCATGCTGGCTGTGTTCAGCGGACGTGAGAGCAGTGCTCCCTCTGTCCCTGGACACCCCTCCTCCTTCCTGGGCCAGTGGGGTTGTCTGCTGTGGTCATTAATCGCCCGGGAAAGCCTTCCAGCCGACACACAAAGCCTGGCACTGAGGCTCCCAGCACGCTGGGTTTCCCTGGCAAGCTCCTTCTGCCCTTTCAACACACACCTGGAGGTTCCTGCTGGGCGGAGTCCACTGAGACAGGATAGTCAACAAAAGCACCCCACATATGGAAAACATCCCTAGACCCCACATTTTGTGAGCAACTCCCGCTGGTGTCTGAACCATGCTGAAATAAATAGTCTTCTTTGCGTGGTCTTGAAGGAGAGAAAAGATGCTGTGAAAATCACTTACCAGTGACGCCTTCTCTGGGGTCAGTCTTGTTTTCCAATATTAGGAAGTTCCATTTCTATGTGGAACAAGTACCTTGTGTCTTCACCAGAGAGAGAGGACAGCAGACTCGGCTGACTCTCTCTGCTACAGGCCAGACGTTTTATGTTGTCACCGTCTGTTCATCAAAGACCCTGTTGTCCTGGGACTTCACAGAGGAACAGGTCAGGCTCTGAAAGGGGGGGGTTTGATACTTCCCTGGGGTCACACATGTGTCAGCCACAGAGGCGGGGCACACCCAGAGCTCAGGCTTCCTTTGCTGTATTACCTGTTGCATGGATACTAAACAAGTGTGGTTTTTGAATGGAAAGTCATAACAGTTATAAAATAGTGCCCCTTAATATCTGGGTGGTCCTTTACATATACAAAATGCTTTACTGTTGCCCAAGACCTGCTGAGACAAATCCTAGCACTTAGGTCCACCCCTCTTGGGTTCTGGCTCTCTCCTTGGCCACCTCTCCCACCGTGGCCTCAAGCCATGGGTCTCCCCGCCAGGCTGGCCCTTGCTCCCCAGTTCACGGCAAATCTGATGATTAATCGATACTGGAAAGCTGCCACCCATGCCCATCCTCTGGGGAGTTCTGGGGTCATAGATCCTGGGTGGGCCTGGGAAGGTGAGCACCAGAGAGGAGCAGCGCCCTGTAAGCAAATTTGGCCTGTCTCTCAGGGTACCCAAGGCCAGCCTTGGCTGATGCCCAGCAAAACATCAGTGATGAGAGCACCACTCGGCAAAGCCCAGCTTCCTTCCTCACCTGCCAACAAATGTGGTCTTTTGGCTGAAGCCCTTTAATTGGGAAATTAAGTCCTATGTGTCTAATTCCTAAGTTAAATTGGACCCAAGAGTGAATTGGATCTGCATTGAAGAGGAACCAGAAATCTAATAAGTTCTGGGGTATGCTGAGCTTGCTACATCATAATGGCTGACATTTATTAGGTTTGTACTGTCAACCAAGCTCTAAGTGCTTCACTCTACCAATTTCTTCCTTCAGAATCCTGCAAGCACATACTACATGTGCCCAGAATAATAAGGCATAGAAAGATGATGTGACTACCCCAAGATCCCACAGCTAGTAATGGAGGAGGCTGAATTTGAATTCATAACCACTATTTGGTACCAAAATGGCCCTTGAGCTCCCATAACCATGCTGGCAGTTGCCTACACATTTCTGAGCTCCTCTGAGTTCCTGTTCGGAGAAGGCAATGGCACCCCACTCCAGTACTCTTGCCTGGAAAATCCCATGGATGGAGGAGCCTGGTAGGCTGCAGTCCATGGGGTCGCTAAGAGTCGGACACAACTGAGCGACTTCACTTTTACTTTTCACTTTCATGCATTGGAGAAGGAAATGGCAACCCACTCCAATGTTCTTGCCTGGAGAATCCCAGGGATGGGGGAGCCTGGTGGGCTGCCGTCTATGGGGTCACACAGAGTTGGACACGACTGAAGCGACTTAGCAGCAACAGTGGCTTACAAAGAGCAGAAATCTCTTGCTCACAGTTCTGGAGGCTGGAATTCCAAGGTCATGATGTCAGCATGTTGGGTGAGGTCTCCCTTCCAGGTCACAGACTTCCCATTGTGTCCTCACATGGCAGAAGGAGCAAAGGAGTTCCTTGGGTCTCTTATAAGGGCGCTAATCCCATTCATGGGGGCTTCACCCTCAGGACCTGGTCACCTCCTCCTAAGCCTCATCTACTAATTGTTGTTGTTGTTAGTCGGTAAGTCATATCTGACTCTTTCAAGACTGCCTGGACTGTAGCCTGCCAAGCTCCTTGGTCCATGGGATTTTCCAGGCAAGAATTCTGGAGTGGGTGGCCGTTTCCTCCTCCACAGGATCTTCCCAACCCGGGGACTGAACCTGCGTCTCCTGCATTGGCAGGTGGGTTCTTTATCACTGAGTCACCAGTGAAGCTGAAGCTGATAGTCCACCTACTCATACTATCAGCTTTAGGGTTGAAGAATTATCGTATGAATTTGCGGGGAGACTTAAATATTCAGACCATAACATTCCATCTTCGCTCTGCCCCGCCCCCCCCTTGGACCCCAGCCTGTAGCCTACGCAGGTGGATTGTATTGTGTCTGCCCTAATCTTGGCAATATGGCCGTGTGATTGTTTTTAACATTGGTCTTTTTGGCCCCAGCACACAGGAAATGAGGATAATTGAAGCTGAACGTGAATTTGCCAGGAACACAGAACACACTCTAGCGCATGAGCTCAGTCTGACAGATGCTGTCAATCTAATTAGAGGGCTTTAACTATTAAAGCTCCCAGCCACTGGCAGCAGCAGGTCAGCAACTCACCATGCACAAGAGCTCGACTGACATAGGATTAGGACCTGGTGGGCTCACATCTGGCTGTTACTATGGATCTCAAATTTGTTTGGTCAAGTCTCATCTCCACCCACAAAGCCCCAGTGGTCCTTTCCAGGCCTGGGCCTACGGACAGAGCTCTGAGTGGGTTGAGGTCCTGGAATCTGGGCCTGCCTCTGCAGTTGACTCTTAGGGTCTTTGGCCAGTCCTTTTTTCTTCTCGGTGCCTCCACAGACCCACCTGTACTGTGTGGCTACAAATATTTGCTTAGGATCATTTTAGCAGCTGTGAAGTGTCCTGGGATCTTTGAATGAAAGACGCTCTATTAAAGCTTATGAACCAAGTGACGACTCTGGCCCCATCCACACAGCAGAGCTCTGCAGGAGACAGACAGGGCCCATTCATCCTTCATACAGGCCTAACTTTATCCCAAAGCCTCGCTGTTGGCCCAGGCAGCAGGACTTGACGGAGAGCGGAGCGGTCCTCATGCTTTCAAAGTGCTCTCTATTTCATTTGGTTGCTTTTTCTCTTTTTCTTTCTTTCATTTTTTTTTTTTTAACCATTACCTAGTAGTCAAGGAAAAAACAGCTATGCAAGAAAAAAGACAATCATGATAGGAGGAAGCCCTTCTCAAGGGAGATCTGCTGATTAGGCCATTAGAAAGATCAAGGAGGTATTTTGCCTGGAGTTTGAATTTATACCAGCAGACTGCACATTCGTACATAAGTATCAGAGTGCCATTTTTGCATGTATTTTTACAGACATGTGTTTTGTTTCAGGATGTCCACTGTACAGGAGAGTAGAACTGAGATGACAGTGGGGTGTGTGCAGCGCCTGCTAGGGTTAAATGTGAGTATTTTTGCTTCTCCAACATGGTCCCTCTGTTGCAACCTATGACTGCATCTGTTTTGGGGCTGCAGTAGCGTGGCCTTGGAGCTCACATCTCCAGGCTCCCTGAATCCCAGGACCCTCTCTCTACCTCCCCCCGCTGCTCTCCTCCAGGAACGTGTTACTGGCTCAGTGGTGTCCAACTCTTTGCTACTCCATGGACTGTAGCCCGCCAAGCTCCTCTGTCCATAGGATTCTCCAGGCAAAGATCCTGAAGTGGGCTGCCATTTCCTCCTGCAGGGGATCTTCCTGACCCCTGGATGGGACCCATATCTCTTACGTCTCCTGCACTGGCAGGCAGGTTTTTCCACTAGTGCCACATGTTGATACTCAGAGCTTAATTCCTTGAAGATTTTGTCCTCAATAGTCATTCCCACTTAGTCACTTGCACATCATACAGCTCGTCTTTAGACTTTGGGAACCATTGACTGTTACTGATGCTGCGTATGAGCTGATAGGTCTGTTTCCCTGTCCCTCCAGCTTCAGAATAGAGACTCCGTGAGCAGGTACCTGGTCCACCACCCTCACTGTTGGCTCCTCAACACTAGGTACCTGGCACTTGACAGTTTCTGTATATAAATATTTGTTAAATGAATCAATGAATGGACAAACTAGAAACCTTTGTTATGGATTCCAAAAGGTTACCAGTGAAGTTCATCTCTCAAACCTTGATGGTATTGGGCATTCCATCTGGACCCCCTCGACTGGTGGGCTGGTTTGCAGCATCCCAGTCACCAGGAAGCATAGGGCTTGCCTGTGGCTAGTAGACCATGATACCTGGGGTGAGGCAAGAATGTCCCTCCAAAACTATCAGAGAGTCCTGCTGGGCCATGACTAGCTGGGAGCTAGGAGAGCAGGAAGATCTTGATAGGAAGGATAGAATAGAAAGTGGGGAAACCAGGAAAGAGGGAGAGCCTGGAGGGGTTCCCAGATCTATGGGAACACGGGTCCTTTGTGGAAGATCTCTGCAGTTTTGGGTGAGCAGGTAAAGGAGCAGTCAGGGTCTCCTGGTTCAGATACACAGTGACCGGCAACTGTTCCCTCGAAGGCCTGAGCTCCTGTGGCTGCTTCTCCATTTACTGCTGAGGACCTGAGGCCAGATCCAGGTAAAAGGGCTTTGGTAGGGAGGGGAGCAGAGGGGAGCACTCATTGCTGATTAAGCCTTTCTTGCAGCAGAGTAGAGGGTGGATTCAGAGGAGGGGCGTTCTCATAAAGATCCCCAGGGAGCTTGTTGAGCCGTTCAGAAAAGAGGATGAGAGTTGACAACAGCAGAAAGGAGCAAGAGAAAGACATTCCTGCAAGAGGAATTACTGATTCAGAATTGGGGGGAAAAATGTGAATTAAACCAGATTAGATGGGTGGAATGGGGAAGAAGGAAGATGCCATGAAACTGAGAAATCTAAGCTTGCTCAGCTGCATGGAGGCTGTCAGATGTTTGAGAACAGTGAGGCAGGGGTGGGCTGGGGAGGGTGGTGGGCCTTATCTCAGGACAGACTGAGTGTAATAAGCTCACAAGCCCTCCAGAGAGATTTTTCCCCCATAAACAGATGGAAATACAGTCCTAGAGAATAAGAGAATGGAAGAAAGTGTATTATTTTGAGTAAAGTGAGGCTTTAAAAGGAATCAAGACTTTTAGTGGAAGGAGAGGGCAGCAGGAGGACATTTTTTTTAAGATATTTTATTTATTTATTTTTAATAAAAATCTTATTTTATTTTATTTATTTATTTGTATTTTGGCTGCATTGCATGGCATATAGGAAGGTTCCTTGACCAGATTGAACCCAGTCTCCGAAGTGAAAGTGCCAAATCCTAACCATTAGACCACCAGGGAACTCTTTGTGAGGCCCCCCACCCCCCCCCCCCCCCCCCC